>JAFBJQ010001457.1:200931-314654 GCA_016785345.1 Trinectes maculatus
CCTTGTTTCAGGCAGTTTAACTACAAAATGTCTGTTTTTTGGTGTGTGTGCGTGCGTGTGTGTGTGTGTGTGTGTGTGAGACCACTTAATAATAAGCACACAAGGTCAGCCGCTCCTATAACAGACCAGGAAATGAGTGTATAAGTCTCTAATTGGCTATAGTCATGTCACAAACCCCTAATTAAATGCTTTAATCAAAATGCTGCCACATCCACTGAGCTTCTGATGTGGTGTTCAAAAGCCATGCTTAGAGGTGCGTTGCATGTGTGTATGTGTGCGTGTGCGTGTGTGTGTAAGAAACCATGCTCCATGCACACACCACTATCTTCAAACAGGTGTGTGGGCGATCACCATCTGATCCATCTAAGGCTGAGAGCCATTAGATGTTTTGTTTGGGAGAGAGCGTCTGTCAGACAACTGTGTTTTGCCAGAATAATGGCTCTGGCAGTGATGAGCTTCTGATCCCCTTGTTGCAGCTCTTGGGTCTGGCATTGCTTTCTGTTTCCATGGAACATTATCATCAGTCACCGACCAAAATGCCTCTGGGCACAACTGGATAGACCAACCTGGACCACCAGTTAGAGCATTAAACCTGTTTTATAGCACAGCTGATGATGATGGTGTGGCGTTGCTATATGTGTTACGGACGAGGCTAAATAACACCAATACTGGAGCCCAAAAACGAATCTGCAAAAACCACTGTTGGAGGAGATACAGCAAGAATCCAGATCTGGCCCCAGGCCACAGTGACACAAACCACAGCCTTATTTAACATCCATTAGTTTCTCAACGTTCACCCCAGCAGCAACAGCAAGAATAGCAGCAATTCACTTGTCTCTACAAGCTACATTTCCAGCTGTTTGAAATGCATGACAGTGGGATAGACGTTAGGAGAGCTGCATCCCTGAGAGAATACTTGTATCCCGAGCTGACATCTGGGCTTGTTTCCTCCAATTCCCTTAATCCTCCCAGTGTGATATGCTGGAACCGCCATAGCAACAGTCCTAACTGATGGGACTGACTTTATGAGGTGACAGCTAAAGCCTCGAAACCTACACACACACAGCTGTAGCCTTCACAACAGCACACAGGTTACACAAGTTACAAACGACATTTCCCATAACCCCCCAGCTTGACTTACATAAGTGGCCCATGTGATAAACGATGATCTGACCCTTACATATAAATCTGATCCGAACAGATAATTCAATTAATTTAATAAAGAGCTGGAGGAGGTAGTGTTTCGTTTCTGTCTTTGTGCACATACAACACAACACAGATACCCTGTTCGCCTACGTGACAAGGTCCACATGGAGAGTTACACATCTCCTTATAGCACCACATTTCTAGTGCTTAGAGGAACTTTTCAGAGAAAAACAGCAAATGAAAAGAAACAGAGAAATCTCCCCAAACACACTTCCATCCCTCTCTATACATCATCTTTACCATGGTAAGATTTCTTATGACGGGCCACAATAAAGAACCCATACAACAAGTCTAACCACTGCTGGGGTTTGTGTGGCGTTGTGGTGAGCAGGACACTTGTTCTGTACTGTCCCTGCAGCTCTGCTGTAGCCATATGGTTAAGCCATTTTGTGAGTTGAAGAGTTAAGCTGCATAGACAGTCTATGCCATATTATGGGGCTTTTTTGTACATTTATGATGAAGTCATCCCAACCCTCCTGGAGTGGCTCCAGACACGCGGAATTCAAGACAACCTGATAGAAATTAAATATGCAATATGCAAATGTTGAAATCAGCCAAGAAAGGGAGAAGCCAAGACCTCGTGTCATTTTTCTTTACAAATCATTTAACCTACTAACATTAATGTCAATTACACTTCCACTGTATATGTACAAACTTATGCTGCAGAGCTAGTGTCTGCTTCCTGCCGTGCAAAAAGCATTCATGTAACGCTGCCACTCATGTAACACTGTTACATAATGATGTACATAACTAGTCCAGTCCAACCCCCTGTGTTGTTAATGGCTGATCACCAGTAACACTGCACTGGAAATATGTTTTTCTTATTATTCATGAATGTAAGCAGTGATTATAAGTGCTGTTGAAAAAGGGCAAAAGAGGGAAAAGAGGTGGGGCGATTGAAAGACTCAAAGTCAACATCCATAGCCACCTCATTTGCTGTGAAGCTATGGCCATTAGGCAAATGATTATTATTGGCTGCTCATTATTAGACGATTACAGTGTCATTAAAATGACATTATGAGCCAACGTTTGTGTCAAGTGCAGTTAGACACATGAACACATCAGCTCCGCAAGAGGAAATTCAGCCCATAGGATCCACTTCATCCAAAGAAACAGTGTTTACTCACACAGCAACAGAGATGAGAGTAAAGGATGGGGTGGTTGGGGGGGCGGGCAGGTACAGGTTGACACAGGATCAGCTTCAGACATGTATTAACCTGTCTCCTTTTCAATGAGCCTCCACCTCTTAGAGCTGTACCATTCCTACCTGACATCTCCACTCTTTGCTTAGGTTTGCCTTTCATTCCCCATTCTCCCCTGAGACACACACACACACACACACACACACACACACACACAGAATGCCTTGAAGTCTGTGTAGTACATCTTTTTCTCATGTAGCTGTGAACCGAGGAAGAGGCTCTGGGAAAATGCCAGAGAAGTCCCATGTCGGAAGTCACCCACACTGGGTGTGTGTGTGCGTGCATGTGTGTGTGTGAGGTTTTTTTGTGTGTGTGTGTGTGTCTGTGCATGTGTGTCTCTCAGGAGGGCCAATCCTTATGGGTGAATGGGCAGGATGGGACTAGAGCTGTCACGTGGAGGGGCTCAAGTTGCACACACAATCTCCCACACACATACCATGAAGTAGGTGGGTGTCCCAGTGCCTGTCTCTGTGTGGGATACTGCACTGGTTACAGAGGCATGCGGCATTTTACACACATGCATGCACAGAAACACACAGGTAGTCATGTCACTCGTATGACTGCACTGCATGCTGGGATTAACACGAGAACGCGCATTTTTCAGGAGCTCTTTGTTTCTGAATTCAAAGACAAAGACATTCTCTGAGAGTGATAATCTTGTAATGACTTCATGCTGAAGACTCCTAGTTCGCACAGAGCAGGGGATATGATGGGCTATAATTCTGCAGGCCCTAATAATTGTGGTTATTTTGTTTGGGCGGATCATATACTTCCTAAACTACTTGAAGCATTCCACAGGAGAGAGACATGGTGGTAAACCAAGACATGCACAGAAGTCACAGGGTGACAGAGAGAGACAACAACTGATGGATTTGGCCAAAACAGCCAAGTTATATAATGTTTTGTTCAGCTAAATAATCTGTCTATTCACATATCGTAGACTTTTTGTAGTATTAATCACAGAAAGAAATTATAAGGAACATAGATATAAATCTATCAAATGAAGAACCTTATTAAAAACATTTGCAAAATATTAACTCGAAGCTTGAGTGAATTATACTGAACTGGACAATTCGGACAGACTCAGGGAGCCAAGCTTTTATTCCCCTGTAAAATAAATAGTCAATAAATTGAAAGAGATGTGAAATGAGATGCAAAACGGGTACCGAGAGATGTAAAACCACAACAAAGAGGAGCAAAAATATCTACAAAGAGATGTAAAATGTTCATCTGGATTCAAAATCACCACAAAGACGCAACACAACTGCAAAATGACAAAACTACAAAGACGTGTTTGTGGAGCCTGTTTTCTTTAGTTTATCATTTGAAAGGAGGCTACATGTTGACTGTAAATTGGGTATAAACATCAAGTGCAAAAACGGAATACATAAGTAATATACATTTTTGATATTTTGGTAAGAAAAATAGAGGATCCTATATCCTGTATATATCATCCCTATCCCTACGAGCATGATAGCATAATATATTTGCATATATTATACGTTTCTAAACACGAAACATGTTTATTGGTCAGGTTATTTGAGGCTAGACAAGTTTTGTCATTCTTTTTTGGAGGCCGGTGTTAACTATGTATAACTTATAGGAACACTCTTAGACCCATAGAAAAAAAACGTTTGCAGAGGAAATCAATCAACTCAAATCAATGACTTGACACAGATAAAGAGACTTAGACCTGTTCTGCACCACCAGCAACAGTCTGTGGCTTGAAAGGGAATAACTGGAATTCCTCCCTCAGATGCTACGTTCTTAATCTCATTATCTAGGAGGATATCAAATCTGCATTCCTGCCTCCTCTCTCACACACACACACACACCAAACAGCTTACTGTGCCCTGATCTTGACAGAGAGGTGAGTAGGTGGTGCTATGGCTATGCATGAACAATAATACTGTGCGCACACATATTTGCATACACAGAGGCAACATATCAGGAGCACAAAAAAAAATCACAAAACACAACTGCAAAAAGAAAAGGTACACTTAATGCTCATGTGCATGATTCAAGAATCCTATTTAAAAGCTTCCTCTTCCAAAAACACGGAATAAAGGGAACGATGCGGGTCCCGCATTGAGTGACAAGACCTCCTACTTTAACAAGCGCCGTGATGAGGCATGACCACTCCTGACAGGTGTTTTGTCTCATTCAGAGCAACGTGATGTGGCCATTGTACTGGGCACTTCCACCGAAGGCCTGAAGAAATGCCACACCGAATACGGAAAAGAGCTCGGCATCCATCAGCAAACAGAGGAAAACCAGAGATTATGCCAAACTCGATATCAATCAATAAGCCAGAGTGACAATGAAGGGGGTATAAACAACAACGAATGGAACCGTGACACAACAAAGCCAGGATGTCCTCGCCAATTCAACACAACTTTGTGCTTCTTAGGGTTTCAGGTATTTTTATTCTTAAAAGCTGGTTAAATTCCCAAGGCCCGCCTGGAATTTAATCAACAGGAATCTTCTCAAGCCTCAAAGAGAAGGCATTAAAATCCTATTAAGATGCACAAAGCCACCACTGTTTCTCTGTATGGGTACAGTTTACTATAAGGGAGAGAAATGCTAATGCTAACTAGCACCAACACCGCCTTCTCAATTGAAATCCCCAAAATCTTTAACGTCATGTCTTGTAGAAACAGTTAAACATGTGCTCTATAAAGGTTTGACTTCTGCTCACATAAAGTCAGTCATTCCATGAAATCTGTGAAAAAGAGTTTTATCAAACTTGTGAGATGTAACATTTCCTGACATGGTCTCTTTCTCAAAAAACTTGTTGGTACATTTACACTTTAAGTGCATGTCCGCCAATCAGTCTAAAGCCATTCTGGTGGAGCCACGAAGACTGAACAGAGAGGGGGGGACTGCTTTAACAGGAAGGGAAGGGCCCTGAGTGGGGAACACATGAAAGGACAACTCCGTCATCAGGGAGCTTTAATGACAGACCGTGCAGCCTTGTTCTGACTGAAGAGCTCTTTTGCAATGCATGACAAAAGGCGTCCTTCTGGGACCTCCCCTGGCAACGGCACTGAATCCCCTGACAAACTCATGTTGTGTCTGCTGATGCTTTTGATCGTGTCATCATATCAACGAAGATCGGGGTTCCAGCAAAGTGCGAAGGCACCTGTCTGACCGGAACCTTTTACTTTTGATGACGATTCATTGTGTTGAAGATCAGTACATCGCATCTTTCTAAACACAGTCCAAACACCTTGCATCGTTACAAATATTATCATTAATGTATGTGTTACCATGTCAAAATCACAGCAGCTAATAAATATGTGTCAAATGGTGATGATCTGAGTAAGATATAGAACTGTAAACGTCACAAGGATCATGAGGTACCAGGAGTAAAATACACCTGTTTTTAATGTACATAGTATCGAGATGAAAATAATGACAACATCAACTCCTACAGATCAGGTGGTCTTTTGAGGTATGGGGATTAGTGTTCAGCAGATGTGGTTGGGTTAAGAGACCATGACTTTTGTAAATGACAGATCAGAGTAAAGGGAGTGGGGCTTACCTGTTAGGGCGTTGGCAGGACAAAAGAGGAGACGGCACATGAAAGAGAAAGAAAAGATTAGACACTGTTTGCCAAGCTTTAAGTCATATATCAGCACAATGTAGAGCATATAATACCTGCACTGATAAAGTGCAGTCTAGACAGATGTACATATTGGTTTCACGTTTGTTCAAAAACAAGACTAATGCAATAATGGACACTTTGTCTGACTGGGAACGTTTTTCCGTCTCACTGTGAAGCGCTTTGAGTCAAGACACAAAACGGCAGAGGCCATCAATCATCTTCATATTTCATGGTAAAGATCTATACTTTCATTCTTTCATTGGTACTGCAAGCATTTGTCATCCAGGAGCACAACAAGATTACACCAAGGCATCTGACTTGGATGTTATATAACAAAGTAAGCATTGATTGTCTAATTATGTACAGCACTAGTTTTAGTAATAAATTCAATAATAATAAATTCAATATCTTTTAGGGCTTTTTTGGGGGGCGGGGGGGGGCAATGTCCAATTATGACAAAAACAAAAACTCTGAGATATGGTTGAAATCAATGGGAAAAAATAGTATGCGGACCACATGTTAAGGACTGATTTACTGTGCTCTCTAACTTACTTCTTAATACATCAAAACAGAGTTGTACTTCAAATGGTAAAATTCAAATCGTTGTTATTAGTCTTAAACTAGACTCTGTTATCACTATCAAGAAACTTGCATAAGACTATATATTAATATAGTCTACATTAATATAGACTAATATTTTGATTATTCAATAACATGTTTACAGCACATGTTTCATAAATATAAGTCCTCACAGTAAGTATGATTCTGTCCCTACTTAAAAAATGTATTTTAACTCCCACCAGACAGGAAAAACATTAACTACAGCGGAGAAAAACTGCATCTACATCCATTTGTAAACTTTGGCAACAATCCCTCAGCAGTGTGTGTGACAGGCGCTGATTTATTTACAGCCTGTGGATCAGATCACTAACAAAGTCCACTTGGTATTTCACAGGAGTGCCCGTGGCCAGTTCCCTATGTCATCCATATTTTAAAACAGGCATCCTTGGCATTGCGAAGTCAAGTTTGCTACGCCAGAATATTAATGAGCGCTGTAAATAATATACAGGCCACCAAACTGGTAAGGAGGTGGAAAAGAATGTAGCTTTAAAACAAGAGCCAAGTTTGTTGAAGCCAAATCATTGCCTTAAACGTTTGATCCAAATCCAATCACCGCGCCTTTGACGCATTTGGTGATACATTTTCAAAGTACTCATGTGATGCATGTCATCTTTTGAGCTTAACGTGAGACCCTGGGATGCTGGTACATGATTTATTAGTGCTGACTAATCGTGTGCGTAATCACACACTTTGTTGCAAAGCTGCAATCCCTGATCCAAACTTCAAATACCTTCAAGACAGTGATCAAAGGAAGGGAGAGAAATTTAGATTGTACAGATTGTAAGAGACGCTGCGTTATGCTCTTAAGTTTATCACCAAACTTGGTGCCTTGATAATGAGATACCTAGCAGTAGGAAAAGAGCACTAGACAAAACAAGTTTGTACTTCTTTCTGTGTTCTTTCCTTTGCAGTCATTCCCATTTCAGTCCATATAGTCTGGGTCACAGGACCAGTGAGGAAACCTAGCAAGTTCCATTACAAAAGAAGCGGTACACCGCGATTTCAATGTTCAAATGGTCTTAAAAACACACTCTTTTTTTTATATGAAAAATCCTGAGCAGTCTTCTTGATGACACAACATGAGGGTCAGGGTTAGGGTCAGGTGTGCAAAAGGCACAGCAATGTTAACTTCGAATAGTAAAAAAGGGGCATCGGTCATAATCGTACATAAAATGAGATGGCTTCACACTGTAAAACATACAGTATCTCTTTGGACGCCCCCATGTTGCAGTCAGGACTGACTCAGCACATACTGGCTGAAATTATATGGCATCTCCGTTTTAACAGCATACCCATAATTCAGAAAAGTTAAGTAACAGCCCTTACAGTGTATGGGAAATTGCCAAGAACAGCCCTTTAACTTCAATGGCACTAAGAGTAATCAAGTTCCCAAGCAATCTTCATTACGCAGAGAGCACTCAGCCTTATTGAGATTCAGGGAGGGAGGTTTCGAGCGCACAGAAAGGATTTATTGATTGCACTTAATGCAATAAGCATGGAGGGTCCAACGCAACAATTTCATTAGATTTTTCTTTACAGCCACCGCCTGTAGGCGATTGGCTCAGGAACAGGAGGATCATGGATGCTGGCAACTTTTGCAGGGAATTCTCTGAGTAAGGATGATGGGAGAAGCCAACATGCAGCATCACTTTTCTTAATCGACCTTAACCGTTTTGGTCTAAATGGGACACAAGGGCTATTTTTTTTTCTTTATATAACTTGGACCTGATGCTTTCAGATGTTCTTTGCTTTGAAATGAACTTTGCAGCTACCACAAATTCCTTTGACCTCTACTTAAAGGTACTGACTGACCTGACTTGGTTTAATCAAATAAAATAAAATATAAACTGCATTGAGTCACATCCACCCATCATCTACTGTATTTATCTTTTGAGGGTCTCAGGCTGGTGCCAATCCAAGCTGACAAAGGGCAAGAAGCTGTACACCCTATAGACAGGTTGTCTTTTTTTTTCCATTTAAATCTTCGATGTTCTCATTCATGGCCAGCTGGCCCACTCTGCCATCTGTAAACTCAGAGCAAGGGGGATAAATAAACTGTAGGAGAGGGGGTTAAGAAGAACAAGCATACATCTGTAGGCTGCTGACAGGCAGCCATGTGTTCCAGCTGTTTGGTCTTCCTCCCCCAACGTGAACCACCAGACAGATGACCCCCACTGACACTTCTGTCAACTTCTCTTCCAACCATTCCAACTCCATTCACCACCCCCACCCAAGAAACCTGCTAGCCCCCTCGCTGACCCTTTGCTTATTGGGTCAGACCAATAAATACTGTGTGCTGCTTCCGATAGGCTTGTGTGACTGAAAATCACACACCCCCGACACCTGTGCAAAGAGTTGAGTAGGAGTGTGATGCTGCAATTGAATCAGCGGAAACATGGGCAAATGAAGGAACAGCGACTCAGTGACAGTAAAAGTTTTCTTTCAAACTTTGTATGTGATATTTTTCAAGGTCTATAATTTTCTGGCAGAGTCGTGTGAAGTTTTAAAAAATTAGGAGCATTACGAAAAAGCCTGTGGCAAAGATGGAGTGTATTTTTATGGCGTCGTTATTCGAGGGGGTTTAAAATCTTGACTACAAGAGAAAGATGGCGTTGGATGCCAGGAGTTGAAAACTTTAAAAAATCAAAACAACTGTATTTTATCCTAACTGCCAATAAACATTATTCCAGCACACATTAAAGCAGTCTAGACAGATCATATCAAGCAGTGCATTAAATTGAGAATTGCTCTGACAAGGCACTGGCCACAGTGAGGACCCAAAATCCAACTAGTCCTTAGCCGCATTAGACAATTCTGTATCTTCCATTTGCATAAAGAAAAAAAAGTTCTTTATGACAGACATTACTTGAATCCCATGTTGCTTTATGCAAAAGAAGGTCATATATTCATTCCAACCCTCATCTTGGGTCATTCCGTATGTGCTCCCTTTGTTTCCCTGCAGAGACTTTGCTATTCCAATATTAATCAGCCTTGACTAAAATGCCAGAGGCATATTGACCTGTACTTGGCACTCTAAAGATATATGTGCTGAGTGAAATGAATGGGTGAATGGTGGGTTGGTACTGCTGAGATTGATGGACTCAACTTCATGGACCCTGATCACACAAAGAGTGTGTGTGTGTGTGTGTGTGTGTTCTCCTCTCTTCCTGGTTCTTGCAGTGGCTGTTTAGTTTGTGTTACTGTTACTGTTTGTTTACGATTGAATAGTTGACTCTAGATCATGTCACAGTGGGTCTGGCTTCTCACATAGCAGGTGTTCATCCTTCTGAAGTTTTTGGGGGTCAGCGCTCTGATATGTTATCACTGACAAATCATGTTTGTGCTATACAGGGGAGGCAGTGCTACCATTACGATCTGAAAGGTACAAAGCTTTTCAAAGCCACTGGAGCAAAACGTGTCAGAGTTACGGAACGAAACATTCAATCATCACAAGTGAGCCAGTGAAAAAGATGACGTCGCAACAATGATGGTTCCTCCCGTTTTATGCTTGAAACTAAATTTTAAGAAAAGAACACTAGATTTTGGGTTCTGTTCTAAGAGACTGTACCCGAATGGGCTGATAACTGGATTACAAGATTAAATAAAGAGGCGCTGCAAGTTCTATGGATGAGGGCAGGGGGTGTTTAGATAAAGGTTTGCCAGCAGACTGTAAACTGCCTTGCTCTGAGGAACTAAACACTGAAATGAATCTTAACCTCACAACAGAAGGGCTGAAAGTAATATAAGACTGATGCATGCAGAATATAAATAAAGAGAGATGCCAAGACACAGGGGGAAAACAGAAAATTCGGATACCCAGCCCTTCCTCTCCCGTAACACTGCATGCCATCCAACTCCAAACAATACGCGAAAGCACAGCTTAGCCTACATTGCAGACAGACAAGTAACAGTGTGGCTGGAACAATAGAATCCATGTCATCGAGTCTAAGCAGAATGTGTCAGGATATAATCCAACTGGGGAGCTCAGTTTCCTGGATATATGAATTAGTTAAGGCTTAAGTGTTCGAAGCAAACCATTAATCAGTGCATTAAGCACTGGTTAATGGAGAAAGTCTTGTTTCATTAAGCTATCAGGCTGCAAAGTTCATTCCCAACTAATTGGGTACAGTTAGATGTGATAAGTACTTAAATATATTTGTGCATGTCTCAATCTAGTTGCACATACACACAATCCACTTAACGTAGACGTGACATGAAATATAGAAAACTGAGTATCTGGAACTCTTATTTTTTCACTGTCCTGCATTACACAGACGTGTGCTGACAAAGAGCTGTCTCTCCTCTCCCTTTTTGACACTAAGTGATGAGGTATAAAATAAATGGGAAGGGAAAATCCTGCAGGATATTGTCGGCTTTCATGATTCACTTTATGTGCAGCAACTAAGTAACCCACTGTGGCTGTGTATGTGTGTATGTTTATGTATGCATGCCAAGTGATCCGTGAACAAAAATGATCTGGCAGAGTTGATAAAAATAGTGACACGAGCGTTTTTAATACCCCGACTCTGACAGATTTATGAGGATTAATTTAAAAAAAGGTGGTGTGATTCAGCATGAACAAGCTATACATTAATAAACCTGAAAAGTTCCTTTGTGCTAATGCTCAGGAAATGCCATAACTTAATGCATATAAAAACCCAAAAACTGACAAAAGTCAACATTTAACAGGATAATTTAATTTTTAAGCTATTAATATTTTTTTGCATTTCATCGTTAGAAGAAAAGAGAAATTAAGTGCCCCAAAAGGGTGTAGCTTGGACAGATATTGTATGTGATTGAACCAATACAGATGTTGGATTTTCCAATTAATTATTAATCTGAAAAGAAATTTTAGATATGAAGCATCTCGTTGTTGTTGTTGTCTCCTGTACCTGAACTTTGCAAATAGATACATATATAAATCTGCAAATAAAAAAATAACAATTACTATTAACATACACTCACATAGGACCAATAAAATACCTTTGCATCTTATACAGCAACATTATAAAAAAAGCAACGCACGCGCAACTGCAAAGAATAATGAATTAACACAAATAAACAAAAAACTATTTGTCATTGGCAACACTTGTGCGAGCCCTCCAACCTGTATTGTATATAGCAAAAATTACAGAATTACAGCACAATTGCTATTATGGACTGGCAAAAAAACAAATGACCACTTTTTCTTTCTTCTTAATTTTTCTTCCTGCTTCTGGCTTTGTTACTAGTTTGTGTTTTATTAGAGAGTGTGTGTGTGTGTGCCTGTGTGACTTGTGGTTCCCACGCATCAGCTGCCTCAGAGACTACCTAACCTGAGGCCCCAAGCCTCTCCACCCTCCCTACCACTTCAAGGCTATCACCTTTGACCTCCAGCAGTGAGAACTTGTGTCCCTGTGATCTCAAGTCTCTTTCTCTTTCCATGCCTTCCTGTCCTTTGCACATACTTTCTCTCTCGCTCTATGTGTGTGTGTGCATGTGTGTGCACGCACGGACAACTTTCCCCAGTGCTTCGAAAGAAACTGTCTAATCGGTGTAACAGATTTGTATCTACTTGCTGGTAATGGTATGTTGAGAAACAACAAACCCTGGGAAAACATCGACACTAAATACTGTAATGTAAATACCATGATCCTAAAACATAAGTCACATTACCAACCCAAACTTGGGATGGTAGATTTATATAGCTGCTTCCTTCATGTCTTTAAAAGCAAAAACACACACAAGTATGCATTGTTTGCAAAAGAGCTCCGTCCGTCACACACATCGCCTCATCAAAGAAGCAATGGACCTCTTGGAAACTCATTGAGATAAGATTATTCATCAGCAAAGGCGCTCAAGTCAAAGGTGTAATTGGAATGGGGTCAGATTGTGTGGGTTTACATGGCATTAGCTGGATGCTGTGTCCCATACTGATGTCCCCCCATTGTTTGATGGCTGACACATATTAATATATTCACACGCTATTAACTTGCTTGTTTTCTTTCCATCACTCTTCTGTTGCCTAAAAACAAACTCGTACAAACAGGCAGAAAAAACTTTTTTATATCTTCCCGAAGTGCAATCAGAAATAAAAGTTATCGAAAATTGGATCTGTAACCCGGTTCCACTCGTGAGAGAACACGTTTATCATTACAGTGCAGCGCTGCGAAAACGAAGCCCGGATTAGTATCTGCTTTGCAGCTTTTAGCCTGCGGAAAGAACTTTAGTCTGTGAAAACACGCTGAGTTTACACAGAAATAGCAAAAGACAAAACAGAGGAAACGTGAGAGAACTTGCAGCAGCAGCAGAACCCTTACTGTCAACCTGCTGGAATATCTTACTGATGAATCTGGCTGATTTCGAGTGTTTTTTATGTGTCAGTGTTGAAAATGTGCATTTTTGTGTGTGTGTCAGTGTGTGTGTAGCAGTAACGTGACATGAATCAGCCACAGAGCAGAGTAAAAAAAAAAAGATAGAAATAATAGCCTTTTTTCACATTGCTCACATATGCTTCACATTACTGGCAGTATTTCCGATGTGATATCTTTTGTGCTAACGGTGGCACTGGCTCTGAATTTGCGTGACAGCGAATGACATTGACCTTCACTTACAATAATGAATCATACCAAAGTGGAGAAGTCTTATTGAATGTGGTGTGACCAAAAAAAAAGCCTGCCCGCAGGGCTCTCAGTGGGAAACGCAGTGAAGGAGGGAGGAATGGAACGAGAAAGGATCCCATTGTTGCAAAAGAACTCGGAGTGCAGAGGCACCCTGACACAGGTATTCTGCGAAATAAAGCTATCATTGTACAGAGGAAGAAGGCACGCTGGCACAAAAACTGACAAGAAGGGGGTGGGGTAAAGGCCTCAGACACCTGCTCGGATCCTGACCTTGGTATGGTCTTCAATTGTCTGACACCATGGCTGTGGCACTTTTGTAGGAATGAGCTCATATTAGTACAATTTGCTCTTTTCATCTTTAAAGGCAGTACTTGAAGTAGGTGTGAAAGGGGTCTCTCAGTTCGCTTTCCATCACTCTTCATGTACAGTATAAAACAAAATACCACTTTTTATCAGTGCTACAGAGCAGAGACTGAAGCCTGAATATTGTTTGTTTGCTGTACTTAATATTAAATAAATGATCATTTGTTTGAAAGTAACAGTTTAGGGAGATGGCAAAAGATGGCAAGATTATGTGGAGATGGTTTGGGGAAAGTTTTCCTGCCAAGGATATTGAGCATTTCCATGTCAAAATTATTAAAATATTTTCATGACATATTGGCACCAAGGTGGTTCTAAGAAGCCACAGCAACTGCAGAGGACTCCCAAAGAAATCTCCCTGCACTGCCCAGGTCACCACTGACTTCTTATTAAAGCATTCCATTCTCCTTGTTGTCCACAGTGTTCGGAGCAAATGGAGACACAGTGGCACTGATTCATTTATAGTGGGTCCAATGTGCTTTTCTCTGGCTCCTCAGCAAGTGGCTGCCGTGATTTAATTACCAGCGGAGAGATGAAGTCGTCTCCCCGAGCTTTGCTGATGGGACCATTCTTCTTCTGAATAGAAAAGACGGTTCGCATTAAGTCAGCTCCTCATGCAAGAGACCATTAGTTCCGGTGAAACCCAGAAATCCATTGACAGAGCAGCGTAAGCGATGAGGCTGCATTGATCTCTATCAACTCCAGAGAAAGGAATCCACTTGATTACTGCAACGTCTTGTCTGAAAGAATGGTTAACGGAATAAAAAAGGGGCCCCTTTTGAAGCCGCGACCATTAAACCTTGTTTTCCTGGGAAGACCAACATTATTGGATGCTCACAAGACTGCCGATTGGCATCTTCCAATACTGGACCGGAGAGGGATAGCCTCTAACTAAGCAAGTCCCCAAAGGCCAAACATACCTCACGTGTAAATGAGACAGTAACGGGTCTTACTGTATCCATGTCACACAAACCACTTCACAGCCACAGTGGCTGCATTCCATTGGCTTGTCCCTTGACAAAGTGGGTTCACCTTACGAAAGGGCCCGACCCCCTCAAACCAAAGTCTGCGTGCGCAAAGTGCTTTGTCTTGCCCATTTTACGACTAAGACAGGACCACACACATGCTGTGGCCATGGCCGGTGCTGGTATTGTTCACATGGTTGCTAGGGCGCTTTAAAACATTGGTAAGGAAGACTGAAGATGGCAGGAGTTGTTAAAGGCTAATGAATGGCATCACTGCTGATAATAGCTTTGCATTGGCTGGATTGTTATACGAATCACAGTCGTTTGCGGGCCACGAACTTTTAGAGGAGCTCGAGAAACCTCAAACACGTGGAGTCACGCACCTCCTGATGCACTGTCAACATCGGTCATTGTGCAGTTTCCTGATCGTTTCTCTGAGGCAATGAACTTCCAGGTACAACTGGAGCTGACAGCTGATGATTACAGCCACCTCTACGGACATCACATGCGAGAACACAGACAGAATCCCCCTCATTAGACATTCAAATGAAGGGGATTATATTCCAAATCGTTTGAATCAAGTCAGGCATGTAAAGCGCTTCTGATTCTTTTGTCAGAGCCAACGCAACTCCTTTGTCTCAAACTCCGAATGAATCTGTCGGCTTCTGTTATGATTCTGTAATGAGCAGAGATGCGCCTGCAGAGATCATTTCAACAGACCAAACGGCTGGATGGACATCTCAAAATTTAGTTTTGCCCCCTGCATATGTTTCAGTGAATTCAAGTGGATACCACAAAAACATCGATGCATATCTGAATATATAACAGATTGGACACTGGGAGGACAAATCTTTTGGGCACAGGGATTACACACACTTGTAAAGACAAAACAAACTTTCATTTAAATTTAAAACTGTTAAACTAAAATTGCATCTCTCAAACAGAACATACATTTCATTGTAGGCCCTGCTACATTTTCATAACCTTTGAGAATTCAGACTGATTTTCCCAATACATATACATTTGTATATAGACTAGAATAGAATAGAATAGAATAGAACCTATAGATATTTGTATGCCTTTTGCTTTTCAAATTAAAAGTATACTAGAAAATGAGACAGAGATACAAGAAGCTGGTCTACAAGGTTTACACAACAAGCATGTGTTAATCTCACACATTTACAATGCCTCCAAGATGTCTGACTCACTGCCTCCTGACTCCTAATATCATTAGCACTGTGTCTTAATGTTAATGTGGCTTTAACGTGACAATGATGCTTCCTAAACGAGCAGAGAAGCAAAACACCGTGCTGGTATGATGGAAGGCAAGTGGATGGCAAATCTGCATGATGTCCAGGGTCATATCTTTAGTGGGTTTGTTTCTGGTAAGGTAAAGTGTTTCCTGGGGAGCGAAAATATTTCAACAGAGCAGAACAGGCTAATTATGTAAAACTATATTTTCTTCTTGGCGGTATGTTCAGTAAACAAACTGTGCCAAATGAATCCAATGGGATTAGCATATAAATATGTAGCGAGGGAAATGAATAATGCATATCGGGAGAGCTGCAATACTGAAGAGCCAACATGTTTAGGGACCCCTTAGCCTCTGATTAAAATGACAAAATGTTTGTATGGTAAAAGCAAGTAAGGCTGATAAACAGGAACAAGCATGTGTGATAACAAAGAATTTCAGGTTTCATTAAGGCAGAGGAAAGTCATGCACTTGGAGAATGGAACTAGACAGATCAGTGGCACCATGAACGCTGTCATCTCTTATCTGCCTTTTTGACCCAGGAGCTGTCTCAGGGTTTGGCGATTCCTGTCACAGTAAACAGAAGACGCCAGCGGGAGATAACACATACCAAGGACTTAGTCACATCTTAACAGCAAATTCCCCCACAAGGTTAAACTGAACTTAACATACAACGATCAACAAATTTTCACAGTGTACTGCAAACAGGGACAAATATTCAATATGTCTGTCTGGAAAAAAAAATTGTATTGAAGTTTGAAATGTGTTATACACCATGTATCTGTGATGTATCTGATCAAATGTATCTGATCAAATGCACTTCTGTACTAAAACACGGGTGCTACAAAATGATCGACCTCTGCAGCAAAGCAAATATCAGATTTAATCATAGCAAAGTAGGAGATTCGAAACTTGTGCAATTGCCCTTTTTGCAGCATTTTTCCATCAGTATTCCAGCTGTGGCAGAACAACATCTCAGTGACTCACGCACTGGCAGCACTGTGACTGAGGGCATGTGGGTGTAAACATGAAACATGTACTTCTTACCCGTGCTCATAATTGGAAACACATAGCAGTAAGACAACCTAAGGAAAGGCATTAAACTGAAGCATGGTTTACACAGCTGTCTAAATGCTTTTCAGATGAAGAACCACAAAACGGACAGGTGCTTCTAGACCTCTTTCATAAGCCAGGAACACAACATTTACTCACTGAGCTCTGGAAGATTAGTCAAATAGGACCATATGTTTTAAGAATCTGTTTCTGATTGGACATAATAACTCCGGGCCTAACTTGGCTATGGTTTGTAATGCTTCCATCCTTTGGATCAACGTACTACTAACAGATAACATCTGTTAGTAGTACAGTAAGGTTCTGGGCTCTTAAAATGTACATTTTGGGGTAAAGCACTACTCTCATCCACCACGGATGTTCATCCTTTGTTTCCAAAATCCATCAACTCTTCAATAAGTTGAGGAGCAAGGGTGAAATCGGCTCCGATGTCCCAAGCTTTTCCAAATCTCAAGGCCACCTCCAGGGAGGAACGGGAGCATTTCCTGGGTCAATGGAGAGGATGTGGCGTAAAGGAGTCACTATAAGTCAGCTGTCATGAATGGGATCCTCAAAGGGCAAGGGTTAATAAGACTTGTCAGCAGTGTTTCCATGGAACTCACCATGGTAACCTAAGGCCCCTGTCAAGAGATGGATGCAGGGGAGACTGAGCTGATCTGGACGCGGATGCAGAAACAAGGTCGATCACAGAGGGAGAGGCAATGTGATGGACTCAGCAATGCTGTAAATGTATAAGCAATCAATCCTCTGGTCAGTCGCCAAAGGCTTACGAGGTCTTTATGAACTGAAACCTGTTGCAATTAAGCCACGTGGGACGCAATTCATTAACGAAATTAAAATGAGGTTTCATTTTTATGAGGATCTTAAGTAATGTATAATTGTAGTGGAAGGAGCAAGAGCTACATAAAACCCTAATGTTAGGAGAGGGCTGTTAATTAAGTGGCTGTGCTGTTTAACAGATGGAAACTATTGGAATTATCTCACTCACAGACTGAATGAAAGAATTCCAGAGGAGAAACTGCTGTTGTGAAAAAGTGCCCTGACCAGAACACTGAATACATTGTTAGTGTTTGCATGAAGATCTCCTCCTTATCATCATCTTAAGCATCATCACAACTTATCTTTACAATATATTGAAAAATAGGTTGTTGAAAGCCATGTTGGCAAAGGAAGTCAATCAATTACTGAAGCAAACACGAAAGTGAATGAAGTTGGTTTAAAAAAAAAACTCCATCAAAGACGAACCTCTAGATTGTACTGTATGTCATATCCGCTTAAAATATATAATCCTCCCAGTCTTTTATGAAGCTTTGCAGTGTTTAGACTTAAGAAAGAAAATAAAGCCTCACTACCTTTTGTGTTGTCTGTGGTAATAGTCTGCTGCCTTCAACCATAGAGATTATCTGCAACAGATTATCTGCCAAAGCTATATTCTTACATTTCCTCAAAGTGAACTCTGAATCTGATATGGCTAAGAGCAATTAAGTGTTGCATGAAAAACTAGGGACTACAGTGAAATTACTGTATATGTGAACAGTATTGAAGAGCTATCTTGGAGAGATGGTGAGTCCCCTTGTTATCACATAAAACCCAAACCAAACCTAATGGAAATTGGAGCGTTTGGTGTTTTTGTGTTTGTAGCCTGGGGGCTTACTGGACAGCGGCTCACACTCTGGGCTATGCTCCAACCCGATGGTGGTGGTGGTAGTGGATTTATTTTTTATTTCTTGGCTTTGGGCTCTAAACCCTTTGGGTAAACCTGAGCCCTACAGCTGCTAAGCTCAATCCAGTTACATCAGCAGTGAAGCTTTGGACACACGGTTAGCCCAGACTAATCCCAATATCCAATTTAAAACGTTGAGAAATGATAAGCAGATGTGAAGTGTCTATCTGCCTGAAAGTCCACTCGGCTGCAAAGTATGTGAGGTTACAGAGGACATCAGACATGGACACTATTCTTGCAAGTGTAATGTGACTCAGTTCGACGTTGTCCTCTGACCACTCCTACCAAAATACTGGTCATCACACATACAGATGTGGTTGTGGTTAAACTGTAACGAGGCTGAGGAATGGTATCCAACACAATGAATTGTCTGAACAATGATGCAAGTGTTAAATAACACATTCGGGTGCGTCTCCACTTACACTTTCAGGGTATTTTGTAATAAAATCGTCATTGACAAAAGACTAGGACAAATGAGTTCGTAAACAACGTTTTTTTTCCACGACTAAGAGGAGACAATAGGAGGGCGCCAATATCGTTTAACACTAACCGCAACTCAAAATGAAGCACGCTTGACAAAAAGGACAAGACTAAATAAATTTAAAGAATAAACACTAATCACAAATATCTATCTACATATTTTTTTCATCTATGGAAAAATATGAGACGACAACAAAAAAAAATCCCAATGCCTTTTTGCAAATTTCCAAACCTGAACCACTTCCCAAGGAAGTTGGGCACATGGGAATGTGAGTATATGAGGCAGCCCTTAGATGCTTGGGTGTGTCTGATCAATGTGTTCACATTCTTAACATGAGTGGCGGATGCACTGCATTTTAGTCTATTTAGAGTCATCGTTTGTCTGGTAACAGATTGTAATCACATGAATTACTTTCTCACACATCCCCCTCTGTTCTCTAATGTCTCTATGCTTATTAACTGGAGACATTGAGCCTTGGGGTGAGCGCAAGTCAAGACGCAAGTTTTGCTCAAGTTGAGACTCATTCTATGCCACAATCCATCAACTGCTTCCCAAGCAAATACACAACTGCTTGCATCTTTGCTCAGACTTTGCATATGTAATCATTTAACTGTTTAAAATCGTGCCACGAATCCATATTAAGAAACTACTTTTTCTTTTTTTTTTAGAAAATGTGCTATATCATCACACCATGTATCTGACATCATGCTGCCTGTGTTCCGAAATATGACTATTTAAACAGCTGAGTGTTTTTCCAGTCTTTGGTTTGCAGATATGTGGAAATCGGACACAAACGGTGCTGTCATGATTCACACTCTTTTCCTTCTCTTGGCTCGCTCGCTCTGCTGAGCGCGTTTCTCTAACCTCTGTAAATGATTAGCAAGCTGCTTTAATGAACCTGTTGTTCACCACTCCCCCCACCCTTCCCACCTTGCTTCCATCTTATCACTACCAATTGACAAATCCAAATGAGCAAACACTGAGTCATCGCACCTGTGCTTCCAACCTTCAATCACGGCGACTTATCACAAAAGCCTTAATTTGAACGCAGCCTCCCACTGGAGAGTGAGCAAGCATAAAATGTTGAAAGGAAAGAAGTGAACCAAGAGCCCCAGCCATTAATCCCGGGTGTTTGGTTCACAACGAGAGGGCCTGCTTGATCAACACAACACAGATATTACAATCTATTCAAAGTAGTAAACCTGGATTATACAGTGTTTACACATGATTGTACAAAATATGTTGTTTATGTAGAAACTGCCTGCTTCAAATGCTATAGAAACCAAGTATCATATAAAGTCATTAATGCACACACACAGAATTTACAACGGACTCACAGCTGATTATAGTCTCTTCTTCCAGATGTTAGTTTTCTCATTCACGAGAGAGGAATTACAGATGTATATAGACTCTCCATTCTTTCTCCCCACTGCTACTCAAACAACATCTGCATCTACAATATTTGACTTTTGTCAAGACCAAAATGTTACAGGTAGAAATTCTGTAACCATGTAAGCCAAGGCACTTGAAGTGATTATAAGTGTGCACAGGCTGCATGGGCTAAGCAGCTGAGATTTGCAGAGGATAATCGTCAATCAAACTCTATAGGAGCATTTAAAGGTAAACAATAGCAACACAATGTAGGGCATGACTGGTGATCATAATCGGTTATACCAAAGTACCAATTTTTTTTATTTTAATACATTTTAATATTGATTTTATATTTCTAAAAATATTATTAGGTGCTATAATTTTATCTGTTGCAGTATTGCTGAAACAATAAGAAAAATTAGTCACAAAAAAAACTTCTTCACTTTGAAATCCTCATGGATCGTATGAGCCTATAATGTCCTGTCAATTCGTAATCAATGATGGCATCACACATTAACTGCAGCATATTGAAATGATGGGTTACAGCAGGACAACTCACCAATCATATCTGAGTGCTGGATATACATTGTACTTACACCAGAAGGGCACTGGTGCACATGCACACAAAACATGAATTGACGAAGGAATTTAAAAAATGTCCAAAAGTCAACAACGGTGCAAATATCCAACTAAAAGACCTCCCCAGGTTTCATTGTTAACCTGAGCTGTTACTCATTGCAGGAACATAATCAAAGTTTGCAACCTGGCTCTCAGGTAGCTAGAGTAGATGAGCAGGCATAACAAGCACTCTAGTTATGTTTTTCTAATTTTGTGAAGCTTGAGTACAGTCGATGCATCACACTGAGGTCAGAACAACGCAGGGTCAGTCTGAGGTCAGGGATCAAAAGGTAAGAGGTCATTGATTGTGGGAAGCCTGAAGGTAATTGAGCCAAAGTGTTGCAAAACCGACAGTGTCTCAGTTTGTAGATCAGTGTCAGGGTTTTAAGTGTAGATTTTTTGTAGATTTCAGCTCCTGATGTCAATAACCTTAAAAATGTAGAATCACAAAAAGAACACAGTGCATGCAAACTTGTCACAGTCACTGAAGCAGCAGCACCAGCTTTGCATTTCATTCTCCTCCGTGTCAGTATGTGACTGACGAATTTTCACATTGTCCATCTCCAGCTTGCTCTCTCTCTCTCTCTCTCTCTCTCTCTCTTTCTCTCTCTCTCCCTCTCCCTCTTTCATAACAATTCCCCTCTCATTTGGCCCCACTCTCTCGGTCTCAGCACAATCAAGTGCCCCCGTCAGCAATGGCCATTTCATTACTAAAGTGCCAATTCCTTAGCAACTGAGCAGGTAGTAGTGCATTTAACTACAAGCTGGGAACAGAATACTAATGAGAAGCCTCATGCTAGTACCTTAACCCCTACTTAGCAAATGCACATGCAAATGTATGCAACAATGATGATCTGATCCCAGTGAATAACCAGGTTACGGTAATGATTTCATTAAAATATTAATGTGTCTCAAGATGTCATAATCATCAACAACAGGACAATTCTTCACCACTGAAAAACTTCTTTTTTCTAACCAGAGCTACTGCTAAATATGTATGTTTTCATACAGGAACATTTCTCTCTAAATTAATGCTTCACTATTAGTCAAGATAGCTTAATTCAAGTTTCACATACGAAGTTTGGCTGTAGTCTAATTATAAACATGACTCTTACGATTAACATAAATATGGCTAAACCCCCTGCTTAAATAGATACAATGGTTTACTGAGTCTTAGACAGTTCAGTGTTATGCTTCCTGTCTCTTTGACTCACACACACTTTTATTAAACATTTGTGATAACAGAATTTTCACATTCCAAATATTTTAAGTGCATCTGAATGACCAATGAAGATCGGGTCAGCGTGCATCTATCTCAAGTTTTTTTTAAGCAAGACTGTGGGTCCCTACCAGCTCTTAGATTGCTGTGCCACAACTAATCCATGACCTCTGACCTCCATGGGAACGGGGGGCAAAGTGAAAATAGAAATCCTTAATAAAATCGGTATAATGTTATCAGATTTAAAGAGAAAAGGGTCATATAACAATAAAAGTAAGTGTTTTTTTTCCCGCATTTTAAAAGGTGACTGGGAAAAATGGTCAGTCCACATGGCATTCTGGCTTCTCAGAGAAGAGAGAAACATCTCCCCTCCCCCAGGCTAGTGATGGTGGGGTGATAGGGAAATGGCCATCGTCAGGTAAAATGACCCTTAATGCCTTCTGAATGGAGCAGCTAACTTTACGCAGCCAGGTTATTAGGGAGACAAAAGGACAGGCCAAACAGCTGGGGAACACCCCCAACCACATCCACACACTCGAATAAGAACAAAACCAAATGTAGCTCCCAAGTTGGAAAGGCACGAGACAAGAGGATGAATCCGGAATGGAAATATTAACTGGGTTGTTTATATTTGGCTGCTATTCCTCTGAAGCAATCTGAATGGCTGACTGACAACAGACCTGGGCAAACATCCTCCGCTGCCTTCTGGAAGAGGCCGACGGTCACTGGAGTATGTTAACGATGTTTGCAGATGACTTGAAGGCGGGAGGTGGGGTGGGTGAAAAGAATGACAGAGAAGTAGAAGGGTTTCAAAAGTGGAGATGCATTTGTGGGTTCTTCCTGTTGCAAAGGGCCCTGCCCACATACGCAGACATACACATGTAGTCTTGTCTGACTCGACTGTTGTCAAATGGAAAATTAATGTGTGGTTAAGACATCAAAGCGGTTTGTACGTGTCAGAAGTTACAGCACTACTGGCCACACAGGTGCTTCCATATTCTGACAGGCCCACGGCAAAGGCCCACAGCCGGCCCTGAGAGGAGCAAATAACACGAGGGCTAAGAAACAGCCACATGCAATCCCATCTTCTGAGAACCTGGTGAAGAATGTGGGAGGCGAGCGCTAAATCGTGCTAACTGGGAAATGTCATACCTCTCGGTTTCCGTTTTCACCATTTGGCCAAGTGTCGTTACAACACCTCCCCCTCAAAACAAATCAATACAATACAATATGGTGGATTTCAGACGCTCATCCTTTCAATCTTATTTTAAAATGAGCCAGTTTTGTAAAAAAAAAAAAACGTGAAATAATGCTCGTTATGATTTCTCAGAGTCCAACCTGAAACCTCACAGCATTAACTAAACTATAACAGAAGTGAATCCTGATATTGTTTAATAAGGTACACGTTACAGCCAATTATATGGACAGTCAAGATACGGTAGAACACCTGCAACCATGTCCATGACAGTGTTATATGTTAAAGCGCTTAAACACTTAAAGTCACTGCTAAAAATGGCTTTTTTTTCCTTTGAGTCGAGCGCCTGTTAGATGCGGGGTCAGGTTACTCTGCCACGCCAGCCGACAAAAGGAGAGCGGAACAAAAAGGAGCAAAAGCTTTGGTTCGCCGAGAGCAATAATTTCACCTAATTTAGAACGAAATCCCCGTGAATAATCTCCCGACATAAGAACCGAGCTGACCCGGAATGAACAGGAAGTGAAGTGTCACAGCACATGAATTGTCCACTGCTGAGTCCGTATGTGTGTGGGGGTCTGTCTGAAGAGAGATCTACCAGGATTAATTGGTTTTAAGTGTTTGGGAGGTTATATCAGGAAAACAACAAAAGGCCATATAGGTAAATACCAGAACTGCAGAGTTCAAACATCAATTGAAACCCAGTGCTCACCCTTCTTTATAACTGATCCCTTGATTCGGTCGGAATTCACTTAAAGCTTTGAAGGCTGAGAAGACTACAACAATACCCTGGGTTTGAAGACACCATTGTCCGCCCTTCCTCCTCCCAACAGTTACCCTTGCCATGAACTTGAGATTGCTGCTCCAAGTTGGCGTATTGTTGGGGATCATTCAACCTAGTAAAAAAACATTTTGCCCCCCATCTCACAAGAAAAGCAAGGGGGGCACTGTGTATAAGAAAAGTTGAGCTTGTCCACCAATCTATGATAGTCAGCCGCGATGGGAGACAGGTGGTTGGGACGGAGAGGGTTCAAAAAGACAAGAAGCCAACAACAAAGCCTCCCCCAGCCTTCCACACTTCACCAAAAGCCAACCTCCAGTCCTTTGTCAACACTGATCTAAAAAGGAGATGCCGTGGTGGTGGCCTGAGGGCGATCATTTACAATCTGTCCTGAGGGGTGCCTATTCCACAAGCCTTGCTCAACACTTCCCCAGTGGACACAGGAATTAAGCCCCAGTCCTTCCCCTGACAAGCCCAGCATAATAAATGAGCGAGTCCGATAACAGTTTGGTCTTAAAGTTTCCCGCTGACGAAAAGAAAACTTAATTCTTTCTGTGCACATATCAGTTCAGTAGCAGAAAGTTGTGAAATTAAAAGGCCTGTCTGCTCGCTCTCCAGAGGCTCTCCGTCATTCATGTGGATACACAAATCCACACGGCAATACAACGGAGCAAACATCAGAAAGACGCACAGAGAAGCACGAAAAACAAAAATTATCACACACTGTGCAAATCCATTATTGAAGCTACAATGGTGAGACTCTCTTGGAAATAAACCTTTTACTTTTTAATAAACATCATTGATGAAGAGTCAGCCCTCCACAGGACTGTCAGCGGTTCATCTTAAACCAGTGAAGTGATTTGCATGGTGGATCTTGTTTCAGCTTCTTGAGGCAGTGACGGCCAGAGTAAAGTGAGCAAATCCAAAACACAATGGTTGTGACTGACTGTAGGTAATCCACCAACTGTAAACCTGCAGGCCAAATGCCTCCTGGGTATCAGTGACTCGATAGCCTGCTTCTCCCTGCTTCTTATCATTTTCACTTGAGGGACAGCAATGGATGAGATATTCTATATATCAACAAATAATGCTTTGGCTGATGGGAGAGACGTAAAGAATGCAGACTAGATCACTGTTGACAGGACATTGTTTCTACATTCCACTATGTTCAAATCTTTCTAAAAACATCTGCAACTGGACTGATTGACAAGAAATGATCTCATTTGTGTGGCAGCTCTTCATTTGTTGATATAGGTGCAACCAGCAAGATCCCCACTTTCCCAAAGCAAATCCAGACCAAAATAAGTGCAGAAATTGCACGTGGACTTGCTGATGGATAAGAAAAACATGAGCATTCCTTGAACGGTTGCTGACATTTTTTACAAAATTAAATAACTCATTCTCTGACGTGCAGAAAGCACATTTCAAACGTATGAGCCAAAATGTCTTATTCTTAATGCAAACAAAAACAAATCTTTTATCATGCTGTCATTCTAGTGGTTTGAATAGTTTGACCATCACAGGGTGTTTGCTTTGGGCCTCAATTCTAAATAGACCTGTATCAAACTAGGTGAAAAAAACAAAGACAAACAATAGATATTCAAGAATGAATGAATGAATGAATGAATGAATGAATGAATGAATGAATGAATGAATGAATGAATGAAAAATAAATAAACAGACAAACAGACATCAGCAATCAGACATCATTAACATCAACACATGCAACTACACCTAGCGAGGTGAAAATGAAAAAGAAATCATAAATCATAACCATAAGTCAGCCTGACTTATGATTCCTTCATCTTTGTAAACCACCCACTTTTCCATAGCAAGCGTAGATCTTTGGACTGGACTCTGATGGGCCTCAGCGGATCTCTTCATTAAGACATGTGCTTTCATCCAATTAGTCTAAACATTGATTACTAGGCCAAATTTATTCAACTTTGGAGTGATTACTCAAATAAGAGATTTTGTTATCTACACACAAAACCCCATTGTCTCTGAGGCTAAGTTCTATCAATTTGGATCGGTGTTAGAATCGCAGTGTCTGTGTGTGTGTTTGTGTGTGAGCACTGACAAGGGAGTGGAGTTCATAGTCTGAAGGGCTGTGTCCTCATGAGCACAAATGAAGTCCAATCGCATTGAGCTAAGTCTACTGTGGAGAAAACTCCCTTTCCATCCTTTATCTCCTGTCTTGCTAGACACCCATCTTCCAAAAAAAAACACAAAGAGAGGAGGAGGCGATGTGGCTGTTGGCGAAAACGGAAGAAGAGGGGAGGACAAAAAGTAGGAAAAGGAGGTTCAAGGAGGGGAGAAGAAAGAAAAGGGGGGAGAGATCGCCTTTCAATTCCTGCCATTGTTTCCATGCAAATTGGAGCTGATCAACATTCCGCTAGCATCGTAACCGGCAAGTTCAATCCCCACAGACTGAGGAGAAAGAGAGAAAAAAAGAGAAAGAGCAACCTATACTGAGGGACAGTGAGGCTTAGATCGAACACAACAGGCTTAAAAGTGACTCACATACACACAGACATGCACGACAAAAAAGCACAGCACCAAAAAAAGAGGTTTGGCTCGAGTAGGAGCAACAGAAGCACCTCTTCCGAACCCACATAGCAATGAAAGGAGGAACTGCACTTTGAAGCTATTGCACAAACATACAACACACACATCCCAATGTAGTTAATTCAATAGAGTAGACTGAGTAAGCTCACATACTGATGAGCTGCAAACACAAAAGTCAAGAAATATCATGATGAAAAAGGTGCTTGGCTGATGCAAAGTATTGGTAACAACTTAATAATTATTACACAGTAGAGAGAAATTTCATCATGACTCTGTTTATTGTTACTTACAGGGAGATATAACATGGATTTCGACCTGATCCTCAATCTGGAAATGCTTCAGAGGGTGTTTTTTGTGTCTGACCATGATTCCACCCCACAGCCCTCACTCCCTTTGGTTTCCAGTAGCATAAGTGGAGGCTGAGCTGTTGCCTTTCACTCTTCCCATGTTTAACTTAAATGGGATGCCTGGAGGCTGTATAGTCCTGCAGCAGCCTGAACTCTGCCTAGACCGGAATGAGGTCCTCTGGAAGTCAACAGGTGAAAAGGGACGTCCGGGGGAATTCCAGTGGGAAATGTTTAACTAAGGCCTGATCAAGATCTACCGTGAATGTGGATGACAGAAAAGAACATCAGTTTGGGCAGATACTGTATAACACCACTGCTCCAAAGTCCTTGTGGGAATACCCTTGACCACACCCACTGTGTCTTTCTTAGAAAATATTCTTGTTGGAAAAATATGTGTATGTATACACACACACACACATACAAACTTTTTTCCCCCAACATTTCATCCAAACAGGTCACAGATTGAGCTGAGAAACCAAGACAGCGCAAATGTAAACTCAAGCATTCAACGCCTCCATCCCTCTTGGTGCCGATATATTTTCCTAAGAGCGCTCTCAAACCTGTCTGCGTCAAGTGCTCTTCCAAGGCATGCCTCAACCCACTCACAGTCCAGAGACAAAGAAAATTTGCTGAAAACTTTCTTGACAGTGTCATCATTATTCCTATGATCACATGGAAATATGGGAAAATGGCTGACACTGCTGAATGGTACTAAGGCCAGAGTGTCTGGGTAGTACAGTACTATGGGCATCAGAGCAATAATCGGGCAGGATTTAGTGATGGCTAATCTATGGCATACTCCCAGCAACAGCTCACAGGCTGTGATACAACTTGCTCCCTCAGACGCAGGCGTCAGGAAAATGCTAAAAGCAGGCGCACGGCACTCAGTATGTGTCTGTTTTGTTTTTGGTCAAGATTCCAGGAACGCAATAGCAATGGAACAGATAAAGCAGACATTTTTAGTTATTTAAGATTTATATTATATTATATTATATTATATTATATTATATTATATTATATTATATTATATTATATTATATTATAACATTTGTTTGTTTGTTTACTTGAAGAACTGTTCCATCAACTTAGTCAGCAATTCTAAACATATATCCTATTGTGAGCCACTAAGCCTGTGTTGGTTCTGTGATACGTTCTAGGACTGCCATTTCTCCTGCATATGCTGAGGCCACTTTCCAGTGCAATTGTTTAACATTTCAATTTTTTTCTTATCTTTTCCAATTAGCTCACATTGTTTCTTATAGTCAGACTCAAAGATTCAGTCTATTATATTTCAGTGAGCTAATACCCCCTCCAGATTTGTGGCTGTTGCTCATAGCTGGTTTATGACTTCCATAGCTTTATTCACATTGTTTTTGCTATATATAAGGTGGTTGGCGTTTGCTAACTCTAAACAAGCAAATATTTGTGATACAATGTTTGTGATACAGAAGTGTGTAATAGAACTGCTAAATCCCCAAATCCCTTTTCGCTTCACCTGGGAAGTAAGGATTCCAGTGATTAGTTTGGAGACACGTTTATTGTTGAAAGCAATAACAATGTAGCGGGTAGGTCAGATAGAGGGACACGTGTGTGTGTGTGTGTGTGTGTGTGTGTGTGTGTGTGTGTGTGTGTGTGTGTGGAGTGCAGAGACAAACTCGAGTTAGTGAAACATCCTCAGCCAGATAGATATCTGTGTGTGTGTGGCTCTGAAAGCCGTCACGTCCTTGCCATTGTTGACTAAAACAACATGGGCAGGCCAAGTGCCTCCCTCCAGCCAGAGAAATCTGTCATTGCCTTGAGGGCAAACACACACAGAGGGAGAGAATGAGAGGAAAATTCCTACGAGGTTTCATCTGTCATGAGAGTTGTCATCATAAGGGGTTCGTCAGAACACGGATTTCTTAAGGTCTGTAACTTTGGACAACAAAGAAAGTCTAACATCTTAGAGGGTCTTATATTCCTAAATCACTAATTATCTTTTCATAATTTAATCCCCCTAGCAGCACAATATTCTATATAAATACATGAAACACCTATGTGTATACATTGTTTGTAATTTTATCATAAAGAAAATGTATAATCTATGATAAGAAATATGATGAGAATTTGAATCTCCTAAGATCCAATATCGCAAGAAACATAACATTTTAAAAATTCTTGTGAGCCTCCTTTATCCTTCATCTGCCATTTTAATATTTCACTCACTGTTAGGAAACAGAGAGAGGCATATGGAATGCTGGTGACAGGTCTGCACAAACTGCACCTGGTTGTTAATACTATGACAGCTTTACGGGACATGAGATTCCAGCCTAATTACAGGTGGAACTACTGAGCTGTGAGATGGGAACACTGGGAGGAGGAAAATTATGACTGTGAGAGTAAGATGAGGGAGGCCAAGAAGCAAGGAAACAGGTGGGGCAACAAAAGACCTGGGAAGAATTAAACCTGTGGTAAAGGTAAAAAGGGAGACATCAAACCCAAACCGGAATATGTCAGCAAACTGTCAGCCATCAGGGAGAGCCAACCAAAACAACTACATATCCACACGTGCATACGATGACTGAGATATGTGCAGGTCGTCCTCGTAATGGAAGAACATGACAAATGAAAGTACGAAAAAATGATGCATGTAATGGCAAACACAGAAAGAAGCAGGGAGGACGGGTCACGAAGGAGAGACGGCGGTCCAGCCCCCCCTGCATTCACCATTACAATCCATTGACTGAGATCTGGATGTGAGGGGGGGAAAGGAAGCAATGCAGACTGGGATGTCGTCCGAGAGGCAAAATAACACAGGAAAAGCCAGAACATCCTATGATGTGTTTGTGACCACAAGACCCCCAACTGATAAGTCTTCTCTACTTCCTATATGTGCAGCACTGTAATGTACATAGCGTTTGATCAGGTATACACAGGATCGGATTCCCTGTAGATGGTCAGTTGTGTACTTGATTTGTTACTACTTTATGTTTCATTGTAGAGACAATGAAATCATCTTAACCCTACACAGAGCTCTGACCTCTACCCTCTATTGAAAAACACTAGGATGAGCTGAACTGCTGACCGTCAGCCAGGATTTATCATCAGAGGCAAATTAAACAAACAGTTCATGGTGATAGAACGAACTTGAGGAAAGCCTTATCCAAAGCTGCGAAAAAAATATACCGGCATCAAATAATTGGTTTCACTGACAGGCGAATGGATAGTGGTACGTGACAGGTGCATACCAGGAAAAAGCTCAGGGCATGACATTTCAAATATCATCCATGTCTCATGTTAACGTAGCCATGTTTATTAAACATAACTAGGCAGTATCACAGCATCCTGTGATTATACTCCTCATAATTCTTTCTTTTTTGGGGAGATGACAGCGCATGACAACACGCGACACCCGATTCGACAACACATGGTTGCTCCAATTGTGTACGAGGGAACGCACCATACCACACGTAGGAGCATCCCACTGATGTAAAGAATTTATTGTATTTTCGGAAGGATGGATGTAAACATTTTGGGGACTGGACTGGACTTGGCCAGTGGGCACCAGTTGAATAGCCCGGCCATAGGGCTTTTCAATTTTTATCATTTAATAGAAATTTAAAGTAGGTTAACCTAAAGCATATTAAAGTAATATAATTAAATATTTCCAGAGAAAACATTTTATAAGTTGAACTTGAAGTACTTTTTTTTTCTCTTTTTTTTGTTTTAATTGAGGCAAGTTGTGCTGAAGTGACAGCAGAGCTGACCTAAATACAAATCTGCTAAACCGCCCGGTGTCACAAGAGAGGCCTTTTCTCTAAACCTGATGTTTTGGGCGTTTTGACAATAAGTAGCTGCACTCGCCACAGCAGCCAACCCTGCTTTAGAAATGCAGTCTTGGGGCAGGAATTTTGTCACCGATCCAGTTTCCCGGAGGGAGCCTTGATATTGTGCAGGCAGGTCCCCTGGGCTCTTTATGTCTGGGATAGAGGAGGTAGTTTTTACGGGTCACCGTACACCCAAGTCGCAGCCCAGAGCCTCTGTGATCTGTGCAACTTTGCTGTTCCAAGCTTAACTGGAACTTGACACTAACTTACTTCACATCTTTTTTTAAAAACGCTCTTGGTCCACAAATGCTCTGTGTAGAGATCATTAAGCATTTCATCAGTGAAAAGTATTCTGCTGCAAACTGTGCGTGTGATTGACTTGACAAGCACAGCTGCCAGGGAGGGGTCATGCTGGAGACCACGCTTCTGCCGAGGGCTATGTTCTGCATACATTTTCAAATTAAAAGCATTAAGCTCTTTTAAGTTGCTTTAGACTCGTTATAGAGATAATGTACTGTTTTTATTAATTTTTTTTTTTAATATGGAATAGAGAAGTAAAATCATCTTTTGGTGCTCAACAGGTATTTACAATTAATTCATAACAATAAATGTATAACTAGACAGAATGTTTGGACATGTCTGATTTTACACAGTGTGTCAGCAGGTAGACGCCCGACATCTGATCAAAGAAACAGGCGGGTTGCTACATGTATGTTTCTTGACATATTATCAATACCATCTATGCTCCTTATCAGTGTGGGAGTGATACATTCTGGGATTGCACCAAGTTACGAGTCACGGTGGAGAGACTCTGGTTAAGTAGTCTGGTGCTCCTGTGCCCTCCTCCATCTTTCATGACTTTCTAATTTCAGAACGCTTTATAGCTATGCCAAGCAGGTTCTCCATAACAGCATTTTTAATTAAAATCTAAAATGTGCATTAACTCCAGAGACCCTCAGCTCGCTGGCAAACGGGTCCACTGGTTGTTTTTCCTCCATTCAAGCCTTTGTAGCCTGTTCTCATCAAAGCTGCCCATCAAGGCTTTCTGTTTGTCCAATTCTGTTCACTTCACTGCATAAATGTTTCACAGCAAGCCGCACAAGGTACACAAATTTAGCAAGGGTGCACCTCCGTAGAAAAGCTCTATATACCAATTCTCATTCTTAGAATATATCCGAATTTGACAAATCCAGTCTTTCAAGTCCGTGTTTTTGACTTCCCATGACTCCCTGAGGACAGAACTGGGCTGGATAAAAACCCTCAGTGTTATAGTTGAGTCACCTGAGTGCAGCTGCATACTATTTCATGCAGAGCCACAAAGAAATCACCTCAGTCTAACCTTTGGAATTACCCATACTGTATGCCTTTATATATGTCAAATGCAATGCAGGCTGTCATGTTTCATTGCAGCAATGTTTGGGTCTGTCTCTAGAATTTCTTGGCAAGATTTAAACACGAGCAGGTGGTGGTAAAGTCTGATATCTAAATTAGAAGGCGGGTCGACTTCGGCTGCAGGATTTCCCACAGTGTTTTATAGCAGAGGCGGACCGCCTCACCTGAGACTGCCTACACTGAACTCAGGGGAAATGATTCAACTTCCGTGAAATAAAGTGAACCTCCAGAGAAAATAGGCGGGCGTGCAAGTTCAGACTGCATAAGCCCTATATGAAATGAGGGATTCCTCTTTATAGACTGTCAACAAGATCACAAGTTTCTAGGGTTTCCATATCGACTGTAGATATAAAGAGGCTGTATTAAAAAAAAGTTATTGCAATTGTTCTTGAAACCAAGATTCAACTCTCAACCTCTTTTCATGAGTGTTCTGGTAATACTGCAAGTGGATAAAGGGAGTGTTCACCCTTCTCCATTTTGGTTTCCTTCTTTTTTTCCTGAGAAGGAGTGGCGGGAGGAAACAGCCAGGTAGGAGCTTGTACAGGTAAGGCATTCCGGCCGATTACGGGCCTCCTCCTTGCACAAACAGTGGGAAAAAAGAAAATCTCAGTTTTCCACAAGGCCTGGTCACAGAAGCACTTAAGGGGGGGGGGGGGCAAACAGTCAGCCAACATCCCACCCACCCCGCCGTGTAGCATTCCACAGGATTGTCTGCGCGCCCATCATTAAGCGAGACCACCTGCTGGCAAATCAGGACCCCCATCATGTTCTCACCAAGCCTGGCTAACCCAATTTCCAGTGAGCCTCTGGACTGCTGTGCACACACATCATAAAGAGTTAGTGGCATGTTGAGCAGTACAATACCGCTTATTAACATCCCATATGGTTGTCCAATGAGCAATCACACAAGCCACCCTCGGCACTGTGATTTAAGGACGTGTAACATAAAGAGGTCAAGAAAAAAATGATCTTTGATGTGGTTGTTGCACAACACTCTGATGTGGTTGTTGCACTGACCTCAGGCTGGTTTAACTTCGCTCCTCTGAAACAAGACAAGTTGAAATCAAAAAAAAGAGAGAGATGAAGACAGAGAGAAGAAGTGTCCCTTTGTTGCCGTTCTTTCGCTAGGACCTTGAAGGAAAGACTTTGGCATCAAGTCATTAAGCGCTGAAACAAAAGCGACTGATAAACAGAGGCAGATAAGATCTCCTCGTACGCTCAACGCTTCACCAAGAGGGCTTCCTGTCTTGCAAATGCAAACTTCAAATGCTTCTACCTTATTTCTGTGTTTCGATGAACACGAGCCAAAAAAAAAGAAAAGAAATGTATATGACCAATGCGGCATCTTCTTACCCTTTTACAAAACATGGGGAACAAAGTTTTTGGTTGTGACAGATGCATTCCACAGATGCAAGCGAATGACTGTGACTTATTCTGTCCGACACACCTGTATCTATTAACTCTCTGCGCAGCATGGCTGACACCGCTAACATCTTACCGGTGGAGCAAACAGAGGAAGTGATTTAGTGCCAAAGGTCATTTGCTTGGCAAGGTGCAAAATCGTCACTGGAAACATTATATGTTTTGAGTTTGAGGGTTCGATTTTTGCTATTTCAGTTTCTTATTTGAACCAAAAATGCCCATGAGGTTGTCGGTAAGTGGAAATAAGGCATAAGGGACAGAAAGTGGGCTGTTATTTTATAACAAGACCAGGTCAGCAGTGCAAGTGTTTACTGAAATCTAACGGATGGAAGCCTGCAGCCAGGTGATCATACACACACATGGACCGAGTGGCAACACCCGGTACTAAGAGCACAGGTGGAGAAACGAGGTGAAACATAACGCCGATAGCATCCATCTTCACCAGGCCCTGATCCAAACTCTAACAAATATGCCACAGCAAACACAACATCTGTCATAGTCCACGTCCTTACATGCACACGCACAAAAAATCCCCTCTGTTTTTCCTTCGTTTTACATCACTCATCCCATTTTCCTTCAAGCCTGGGACCGTCTCAGAACTCTCAGTGGCAGGGAGCTCACACAAAGCCTTTTTTCTTCTTCCACCTCAGACAATGCACCTCCCCACCACGCTCTGTGCCAGGCATTCCAGAGTCTATCCTAGCTATCGAAAATGTCAAGAATGAGGGGAAAGCAGAGGAGGGTACAATGAGAACTGCGGCAGGTAGAGTCTTGTCCTGTTGCACTGACAGCGCACAGACGCCGGGGGTAGTGCTTGCGTCGAACGGATGGGATCTGACTTGACTCTGTTAATTAAAACTCTGCACTTGAACAAGCCTCAAAGCTCATTCCCCCCTGGATGGAGGCGTACCAGCTAATTACCAGGCCCAATTTGACCCACCACCCCAAAAAAAAAAAAGAAATGCAGATTTCAAAGCGCAATCTGCACTAAACAATGATTCCAGGGTATTAGCTGGTGCATTCATGGCTATTCCTTTCACCGTGAGGCAGCAATATGAGAAAATCAGGTTATGAGAAGTAAATCTTCAAACACAAAAAAGGCCACATTCGAGCCATAAAAAAAACTCCCTGTTCCACAAGAGGAGTTCCAAAAAGAAGAAGAGTGGCCTAAATAAAAAGGTTAGCAGTGCCGTGTTTCGTGCCCGGACAGACAAACAGAAGAAGTTTTATGTGTGTGCCAAATGCAACTTAACACTGCAAACAAGCTTGATCCATTGGAACATCCTGCCACCCAGAACTGTTTGGAGGAAAGTACCCAGAATATAGACCCTGGAACTTTGAAAGCCCACAGCAGGGCGATTCGCGCTCTGATTCATTCTCCCTCCCGGTGCTCCTAGCCAATCTCTGAGTGTGTGACTCAAACTCTGAACAGCTGTCAACATTGTCAAGCGCCAGTAAAAGTTAGACAGCAGCAAGTTCACTGCTCACTGGCATGGGGGCAATAGGCTGCTACAGTCTTGCAGACACATTGGATGTTGAGATTTATTAGTGGTTGCACAGCCTGTCTCATAAAAGACTGACAAATTACTTTACAACTACAAGAAGACTCAGAGGAATATAAAAGTAGTAGTTGTTACAGTTGTTACAGTTGTCATGTTGCAGTTCAAGTATGCATATCAGTACAATCAGTAAAATATATAAAAACAAATATCATCGCCACTCTTTTCCTCATACTGAAAGTACTTTCATGTGTGGGCAGTTTTGACTGTGGGGTTTAAGAATAATTACGCGTTTGTTTGTTTTTTGTTTGTTTGTTTTTATCGTGCAGTTAAACAGCAGGAACCAGTGATTCAGTTGTAAAAAAAAAAGTGCACTACCTGACGTAAGTTTGACGGTTTTCGTCATTATACAATGACCCGGCTGCAGGGTGCAAAGGTCAGGAATCATCACTTGAACACTCAACCTCTGTCCTTAAGGTGTGTATCGGCCACCTCAAGGCTTTGCTGGAAAAGGCTGGAGCCTCACCATGGCAACAAATCTCCTGAAATGACTCAGGTGTCCTGGTTTCATGCAGTTCTGGGAAACTTTGACGCCAAGACCCTGAGGCTATGTAATTTCAGCAGCCATGAGTGTATAAAATCCTTGCCTCTTAAAGTGTGTAACGAAGGGCACTTTATTACTGAGGATTGGTGGCTCTGGGCCGTGTGACTATAACACAATGAGTTGTTTATTAATTGTACTTTAAACAAAAAACTATGCACATTAATTAACATGGTACTGTGACCTTTGGTTGTGATATTGGCACTTTATTAGTAGGTGTTGTTGATAGCATTAAGCATATACAGATATTTGGCAAGTATTATTGAATTAATCATTGAATGTTTATGATTTTGAGCCCCGTGGTGCTGTCGTCTGGCAGGTAATCCACTCCACCTGAACGAGGCGAGAGATAGATTAATATTGTGTAGATCTACATAAAAAACTGAAGAATGATCTTTAACTTAGTATTCTGTATAAATTACAACCAATGTGCCATTTATCGCGTAATAAAGTGTGTAAATGTTTAGTAATTTAGTGGGTAAGTTCAGACACTCACCTGTCATTGTCCTCGTCCTTGGTCTGCTTCAGGATGTTCGGCCAAAAGAGTTCCCCCAAGGTACAAACACCTTGATATGGTTCCAGGAGGGATGAAATAGCAGGATAGTAGTGGGGGGGGGGGTGTCTGGTGGTTTATGTAACCTTTATAATTTTTTTGTAATTTTATTTATAAATATATATTTTTTGATGGGGTGGAGGATCAGACTTCATGTGTGCTTTCTTTTTGCTGCTGATTAAACGCCACATGATGGGTTGACCTTATCTTTGCCTTTGGCATCTCATTCCTTTCTACTGCGTCTTCCAGCCAATAAAGGGTCATTCCAACAAAGTGATTCATAATAAGTGTGAGACTTCATATCTATCACAACTAAAATATGATAAGCCTGATAAGCTTCCAAGCAAGTGTGGTCTTTACAACAATGTAGTAATGTGTACACCAAACCATAAAAAAACATCATGTAGGTCTTATTTCAATCACAACAAACAGGCTAATTACCTTCTACGCAGTGCTCCACATCCTCCAAGTTGCGCAGGGTAATCCTCATCAGGCTTGAGTTGAGCATAAGTTCGTTCTTGTGTTCTGGTCCCATGGATTCCGAGGAAGGGTTGAGAAAGAATATGCGCGTGTCACCTGTGGCCACCTGATTGTCGCAGATGCCCGGGTTACCAAAGATAAATATATATTTTTTGATGGGGTGAAGGATCAGTCTTCATGTGTGCTTTCTTTTTGCTGCTGATTAAACGCCACATGATGGGTTGACCTTATCTTTGCCTTTGGCATCTCATTCCTTTCTACTGCATCTTCCAGCCAATAAAGGGTCATTCCAACAAAGTGATTCATAATTACTCTGAGACTTCAAATCTATCACAACTAAAATATGATAAGCCTGATAAGCTTCCAAGCAAGTGTGGTCTTTACAACAATATAGTAATGTGTACACCAAACCATAAAAAAACATCATGTAGGTCTTATTTCAACAGGCTGCTTACCTTCTACGCAGTGCTCCACATCCTCCAAGTTGCGCAGGGTAATCCTCATCAGGCTTGAGTTGAGCATAAGTTCGTTCTTGTGTTCTGGTCCCATGGATTCCGAGGAAGGGTTGAGAAAGAATATGCGCGTGTCGCCTGTGGCCACCTGATTGTCGCAGATGCCCGGGTTACCAAAGCCACCGATCATCACCTTATTGCCGCCATCCAGCAGGATTTCGCGGTCAACGCTGGACTTGCCTTTCAAATAGCGCCACACCCTTACCTATAGCCAAAACAGACACCAAAAAAAAGACAGCACAATCTTTAGAATGTTGTTTTGACATTGGAATATTTTCATTCATAGGTGAACACCAGAGTGCTGTTGGAAATGTCATTGTCATTGCTCGAGATGACCTTGTCTGACTCTGGGAATCTGAAACAGGATTTTACCAAGAATGTCAATTACACCTGTGCAAAAGAAATATTCACAGATATTGTGGGTAACAACAGTGTGTCTTGATAAATCTAATACAGTAGATCCAAGTACTGACTTTTTTTCTTAGCCATTGGAAACTAATCCAAAACAACCCAAATAATGGGCAATATATGTACAGTCATGAGTCACCCCTTCTGATTCCGTGTTAGCTGTCTTGTCTCACTTCAAGAATTGGTTGCGGTTTCTCTTTCCAGATTGACAGCCGGATATCTCTAATCTACATCTCATTCATTCACGAGGAGACAGGAAGCCACTGGAAAGGAGCAGCACCCGCGCTGACCAAGCACAATGTGTTTATTTTGACAGATTATAGAGTGGTGTACCACAAGTCAGTGATTGTGCATACGTTTGTTTCACAGTGAACAGACACGGAATGAAGACAACAATTGGCCGCGTTCTAAAAAGTGTGTGGAACGATCAATGTCCTTTTCCTACCATGAACTATTATGGTGCCTAATAATCATACACATACTGTAATGTTCCTGAGTCGTTATCTGAATCTTAAAGGTTACACTCTCAGGGCCTATCGGGCACAGTTCTCACACAAGTGACTAATGACAATGCAATGCATGACTAAACACCTTTACTGCTTTGGGCAAATCTTGCAGACTTATCTCTATTCACTTCTTGGAGATTAAAACTTTTCACTGTTGTTTACAAAACACAGTGACCTGAAATAGCTTGAATTTTCTTCTCTCGAATAAAATATTTCTGTGATATGCAATGAACTTAGTGGCTCATAGACCTGTTTCAGCCCCACTGGCATCACTGTTATAGACTCCTGTAAACCCTGACTAAATGGAGACGCAGAAATAACTGTTGCAGACACTGAAAAGTGATAAATGTTTTCACCGTTTGTGTCTTTAAAAAACAAAATCAAGTCTTTCTAGTAATCGAGAGTTTCAGCTATGGGGGCCAGTGAGGGGCCAGTCTCCTGCTGCAACATGTTTAGGATGATTACATGGTCGGTTAGCCCTCCCTTGTAGCTATATAATTGCTAAGTGGAAATAAAAAAATACACCATCAATCTATTTATGAAGGCAAAGTGGATTGACTGTCTGTGTCCCTGCAACCGCTGCCAAACGCTTCTGGATGAATGAGTTTGTAAAATGTTTTCTTTTTTCTTCCTGGCAAGCGCCGTGAGAGTGGGGACAAACAAACTTTCGTAGCAATGGCTCCCGCGAACAACACGAGGACATATACATATATATTTATGTATACGTGTTATACATGATCATGTCCGCGTTATGCTGACTAATTGTCCGACAAGAAGCAGGTGTCCCTCCGCTGGAGCAACGCCACCCTGCTAGTATTGTTAACTCGGATGTTTTGTTTTTGTTTTGTTTTGTTTTTTTAAAAAAAAAAAACAACTTTCGAAACGCTCACCTTGCAGGAATAGGTATTGTGCACCGGGTCCAGGTTTATTATTTCGTCCACGGTGCCGGTCAGGACTATGTTGGCCTCCTCTTCCCTATCCTCCAGGTCCCTCTCGGGGCAACTTGCGTCGCAGCGCTGCCACAGAGCCGCGAGCAGCCCCGCGAGGAGCAGCGCTGTCCGGCCCGCCCGCACTGTCCGCTGGGAACGCATGACCACCACACGGATGTAGCCCCGAAAAAGTTCACTTTCCTGCACTTGTTTTTTGTCTCCGTCCGGCAAAAACAAACAAATGTGCTTCGAGTGAGTTTGATATTTGTTTACACCGAGCCTCCCTCCGGCAACTTCCCCTACGCGCGACCGGCGTCTCGTTCGCTCTGCAGCCCGGTTCCCCGCATCCGCAGCCCGGAATCCAAACCGCTGTGCGCGCGCGCCGCCGCCGGCTGGGAGAGCAGAAGGGAAGAGTGCAGGGAGGAGGAAGGAGAAGGAAGGGACAGGGATCTCTCTCTCTCTCTCTCTCTCCACAAAATGCCACTGCACTTCCCTTGCCCCCCCCTTTTTTCCCCACTCGCTCACACACACACACACACACACACATTCACAGTGACGCGCCTGGATTTGCATGCGATCTGAATTGCTGATCCCACAAATTAGGGGCGAGGTGGTGGTGGTGGTGGTGTGAGTCTGTGGGAAGTGTTTGTCCTACGTCGCCCCCAGTCGGACACACGGTGTCCTTACCTCCTGTCCTCCACAGCAGCAGGAGCTGACAGGGACCCCGCACATCCTGACTGAGGGGGTCACGTGGGGGACTTTTATTAGATGGATGTCTCTGTGTGTACCAGTTTTGAAGCTGTTATGTTTTGTGTTTTCCTTGTTATTAAATGGAAAGCACAACACATGCACCACACTGTGTATCCACAAAGTTAGTCTAGAGTCCCTCATTGCTCACTGTAATGTAGAGTTTTGTAAGATTTATAGGATTGAGACACCACTGCTTACTAATGCTATTATATTTCAATATTTGGTGCCTGTTTCATTGCCTGCAAAACTGAAACCCTTTCCCCCAGGTACAGCGACCTTCTCTGGATGCTGCGATGGGATTTAGAAGCCATCACAGCAGTCAAGAACACACATCTTAAATTTCACTGTGCTGTGATTTACCGGTGCAGAGCGGCGAGGTACACAGTAGTCCACAGGCCTGTTCTCTCCTTCAGTGTGTTGGATGCGTTGATTTGGACACTGCAGGCTGTGGAGCTCTGACAACGGTCTGCACTCAATGTAAAACCATCCCAGTGATTGAATATCCATATAAAACTGCAGCAGCGGATGCTTCACTCACGCTATGTCACATGCAATGAAAGATTCCCCGTGAATCGTAAACCTTCCCGTGTTTAAATCTGTAAACGCTACCATATGGCTATTTTGTTAGCGCTCCCATTTAAGAACAGACAGTGCGTACATTTCCACTCCTCAGAAGCTGTAATTTTAACTACCCGTCTATTCCTGGGAAAATGACAGGCTTGCCTATGCAGTTGCTAGAGAGGATATTTGCAGAAATTTGCTCGAGTAGGCCTCAGCTATGACAGCTGCGTTAACCCAAATAGACAGCTGTCTAGTGGATGAAAAATGACGCATTTCATTATTCTTTACCTCGAGGAAGTGTGTTTTCCCACTATGCAGTTAAAGCAAAGCTAATCAGAGACAAATATTTCCAAATCAGTAAATGGCATAATCTGTGGGAAGTACAGCCTGGAGCTGCTCCAGAAAGAAGTCACTGGCAGACTGACATTGTGGTCCGAGAATGTTTTCACTGCCTTGCCAATAAATTAGCTTCATTTTATAGCCCTAATGACTGGTTTGAAACAGAAAGTACAAAATAAAAAAAAAACTTTTTAAAGTTGTTCGTGTTGGTGTCAAATTGGATTCACTGCTGTAATTTGCAAACTGTACAAACTGCATATTTAAAAATGAAGTGGTAGTTCATTCTCAACACACTAATTACTGTATGAGAAACAAAACATCCCTGTCAAACATGGTGATTCACCAAATCCTGCTGTTTCCCAGCTTAGAATTTATTTTAGCCTTCTAGCTTTTAAGCTCTTTGTTTGTTTGTTTTTGTGTAAGTGGGTAGGTTTGTGTTGTGTTGTTTTGTTTTCATTCCAGAAATGCGGTTATTCACAAACTGCTCTCTTAAACCCATTTCCTAATGCTGCATAAAACTGGTAAAACACACACACACAATAAATGCTCAGATAAAACCTACTCTATGCTACTTGTGTAGCATCAGAGAAAGTTAGCACCCAGCTCGTGAGCATGAGAAGCTAGCAGAAAAACATGTCAATTTTTATTTCTCAGCCATTAGTGGATACCAAATTGGAAACAATGTCAGACTCAACTTTAACAGGCAACAATTAGCAGGACTCCAAATGAATGCTAATACTGTTGTATGCCAGCTACATGTGTGAAGTAGCTGTTTGCTAGCATGTTCACTATGAATACTTGTAAGCGTTGACATTACAACGTGTTCCTCTGACCCTAGTGGCCAAAAGGGTTAATACAGCAGGTGAATGAAAAATTGACCATAAAAGGGTTGTGCTGCTTCAAGTCTGAACCTTATAAATATAAATATACATGTGAAATGTGGACATGTGGATGGTGTTTTTAGGCTTGAATAATTTTCTTGATCTGGAAAAAAAAAGCCAGAGATAAGATATGTTATCAGTAATTTTTCTGCGGGGCAACAAAGAACACAATTTGTCATGTTATGAAGTTTGACAGAGCATATAAACAATCATCATCATACCCGCTTCTATTTATATCCTGGCAACCATCCTCCTTCTCCAAATATTTCCACATAGAGCCCCCCAAAACTGAACAAACATGGAACTGGAAAGAAGGCATTTCATGGGCTGTTTTGTGAAATAAAGTGTGGACAGATGCAAAATGCAGCAGGAGCGGGGGAGAAACGATATCAGCCTCCACTTGCTCAGAGGGGATTTACTGGCTGACATGGAGAGGTCTATGGAAAAAGCTTGTGTGTCCCTTTGCCTTGATTGCTTTCTCATGTCTTAGATGTCAGTTTACGTCATATTTACACAAATGTCATACAACACACAGTCAAAGAAAAGTTATATTAGTCGTCATGTCATGTCAGTCACGGTATCATTCAAGTAACAGTACACTTTTCACAATCTGAGCAAACTAGTCGCTCTATTTTACATAATACAGGGGGTCCTCGAGTTACGACGGAGATCCGTTCCTGAGAATGTGTCGTAACCGAATTTCGACGTACGTCGGAACATACATTCATTTGTAAGGTAGATACTAAGTTGTGCCACTAGATGTCGCTATAACAGCACGCTAAAATAAGAGTTTACTGTGGTGAATTGCCTTTTGTCCCTCTTGACACACCGTAGGGGTTGATATCGCGAGTGTAATGAGCATTTCCTTTAGATTTCTGATATCAACCTTGTAGACCCTGTGTTGTGAATAAACCTACGGTATTGCCACGATCCCGAACCCATCTGTGTCCGTGTGCATCTCCTTACCGGCTGCCGCTGCACCCCCCGCCAGCCGGCCATTTCACATAAGTAAACACAATGCAGGGGAGCCTAGCTGTGGAGGTGTTGGAGAGCCGGCACCAACTAGTTCCTGTGCGAAGTCTGTGCGTATTTACGGGGCAAACCGCTTAAGCCGAAACAAGGAAGTTCATGGGAGATGTGTTGTAACCACGAAAACGTCGTATTCAATGATTTATATTTATTTATATTTATTGATTTATATTTGTGTTAGTGGTTTACGCAGTGGAACCCGTACTAGCTGGAAAAAGTTGACCCTGCATTCATGCATGCGTTAATGGTAAAGAAGGGGTTGTAACCAGAGATGCATCATTAGCAGGCAAATTGTATGCACAGCCTGGAGGCCATGCTGCACACCTGAGTTATGGCAGTGTGAATCACGGCGCAGCACTGTATCAAAAGCCAGTCCAACCTCTGACTATGTTTGAGCCATATGATATCTTACTGTGCATGCCATTATAAATAATGCACCAAGGTATTCAGTGTCTTGCCATTCATGCCTGAGTTCTGTTTCAAACACTCATAATTCTGAGAGTGTTTGTTTATTTTTCCCTGTTATGCCATGTTTTCGATTGGTTTTATAAATACTGTGCAGGCACGCACTCAGAGTACACGCATACACTGAGATTCACATTCCGGTGTTATCAAACGAGGCTGTTGTTTTTCCAGAGGACAGGCCCTACTTTTCTTTATCCGGTATCAGCATGAGAGCTGAGGACTGAGCTTTGCCTGTCTGCCATCTCTCTGCTTCGGATCACAGACTCGGTGTCCAGTTCCCAGCCTGCTCTCCCTCTCTCTCCCTATGCAACAAACCCGGCTGGGGCAATGGTGTGGATGCACCTATCTATTGATGTGCCCCCCCTGTGGAAAAGAGGTCTGCATGGCACTGTTTGTGGCCGTTGTCGAGTTCCTGCACACATTTCTGTGTGGGTAACATCAGGACAATGCAATGATATTTGACGCGTCAGTTGACTTTCCATTGCAGACGAGATCAGGTCGTTTCCTAAACACATTGTGTCAAAGCCATTGCTTGAACAACGCACCTATATCTATAAAGTGGCTCGGCACCGTGCCCACATTTTTGGAGCATCTGATTTCATGTCTGGATTTTGTTTTGCTATAAATTTGCCCTGAAGTTACCACAGTTCCTTGCAGAGATACTGCATGTATACATTGACTTTGTTGTATTATTATTACAACATCAGACCCATACTCTATCTTTACCATAAATAGAAATAGGAACTGTTTTATAGCCTCCCTAACCTGGAGCAAATAAAAGGTGGAGTTCCCTATAGACCTACTGCTTGAACTGGCGAGAAATATTTGTTTAAGATTTTGTAATGAGACATAGAAGATTGAACAAAACTATCAGGTTATGAAATGACTTTGTGAAAAAGACAAACACGTTATAGGCAATGTGTGTGGACCATCATGTTTCATATACAGAGTTTGTACTGAGAACATTTATGCCACTAAGAGCAGGAAAATCAATGCATGCCTTAACAAATATGAATAGAATATATAATTTAAAAAAAAAAAGAATAGACAGGACAATAGACAATGCCTTAAAGCTTCCCCCAGCTTTATGAATCCAAACAGTCAGAGTCTGAATAGATTTAACTCCATAGTAGCTGGAGTACATAACAACAGTTTTCCATCTGTGTATTATTGTTGTCATAAAGGCAAACATTTATATTTAATTATGTGTCTGCAAAACTACAGGTATTTCATTGGGCCATTGTTTGACAGCTTCAAGTTTAATTTCCAATTAAGCTTCTTTCATTGTGTGTTTCTGTGCAATTCAGACCTTTTTTGTTGGAGCTGATGGAAAATGTGGTAGAGGGTTCAGTCAAAAGTGATTTGATTCTCTATAAATTGCAATGCATCATTCATAGCTTGTCATTATTTCGTTTTGGGGATTTCATATTATTAGGGTGTTATGATATATAGTACACATTAATTCCCTTAGTTTGGTGAAGTAATGCACAGAAAATAAAAACATATTATTTCTAAATGGCATCTGTGGTCTTTCTACACACATCCATACTCATGAAAAGTGATGATTCCCCCCCTCATATTACAGTCCACCATGCTGCAGGACCTCTTTACTAAGATGAACAGTGGAGGTACAAGAGTTGCAGCAAGCAGACCATGTTTAGCTGCCTGACAGTTTGCCAGATGGCCCTCTGCTCTGTGGAGTCAAGTCCAAACAGGAGAGGTTGTTTCACACCTGGTTTTATCCCCATGTACTTAACTGGAATGTCAGATAATTCAATGCCCCGTGGAGCCGCTCCCATTTTCTCTCCCCTTTCTCCAGCTTTTAGTTTTATTTGGAAAGTCTGCAGTTTAAGATTCATTTGCGTGTGCGATGTTGCAATGCTTTTGTTGGTGCCTAAGGAAAGGACAAAAGAGGTAAACACACAATACTGGGTGCATTGCATTGCACACAAACACAAACACACACACACAAAACCAGTGTAACGTCTTTCCAAGTGCTCCCTTCCCATTCAGATACTATCCTTATGGCCCATGAGCTTCCCCACCATCATTAGTATCAGTCTTATCTTATTGGATTACCATTGATAAGACTGAGTGGAGAGAAGATTAAGGGGTGTTGGAGAGCCACACCATGTACGCTGGGTTTGCCTCTTTCTAGATAGGGATTTAGATAACGTCTCCTCACTGCCTCGGTTGTAACACAACAAGCGTATCAGAAGACTCAGTGTCGAATACTGCCACACAAACTCCCCACACTTAATATGGAATTTTTCATGAACCACACAGTGATGCTAACATCTAATGCAATGTGTCAGTATGAGTTTCCTGCAAATCGTCATCTTTGAAACCAGCTGTGAAATGTTTACTGAACATATTGATGGCAGGGAAGCGGTGAATGATATCCAGCCTGCTTCCATTACTACTGGCTGGTCGGGAGACCTCTCCATCCATCTGCTACTGCTCCCGCTCAGCTGCTTGTTTATGCCGAGTGGCCACAATTTACCGATGGCCATTTTGTCTAATAGATAGTATTTATTTACTCCCAGCTTGCTCCTTGGCAGGCGCTCGCCAGAGTCCATTAAGTAAATGAGGCCACTGCAAACGCACACAGTCACGCCACTGCAGATGCACGGCGGGATCAGAACCCGTTTGACTCAGAGTGATTTAGTTGTCTGGTGTTAATATAATTCTGATGTGAAACTGACCTCTCCAGCTCACCGTGTCCTCTCCTCTCTGTTTGAAGTACGAAATTTCACCTTTACAGGGATTAGCTCAGCCATGAGGGGCCTGTCGAAGAAATGATGAGTCATGCTTCTGTGTGGAAACACACAATTTATGATTATTCTCCCATAGTCAAGCTTTATTTCCATATACCGACCTCGGGCTTCCACTGTACTGTTACTCATGGATTAGCAATAGTGTTTGATGCAAGAAAAACTTGATCCTTGATCAATACCTTGACTCACTGTGTGTGTGTGTGTGTGTGTGTGGGGGTGTGTGTGTGTGTGTGTGTGCACTCTCCTTAGTCTGGGAACTAAGGAGTGTGCCAGAAGACAGACTAAGAAACTGCAGCATCATCGTGTCCTCTTCCTTCCCAGAATCCATCTGACCCAAAATGGCTGTCCAGTTGCATTAGTTAATTGCACAGTTGTCTCTGTCCAATTGTCTCTGTGCCACTTTGCACTTTTTCATCTTACTAACTGTGCCGCATTGATTCCAGCCCCATCATCTGTTCATTATTTGTATCCGTCGATAAATATCCGAGATTACTGTAAGTTAACAAATTAGCATCTTCAGTTCAGTTAAATATTTAACACTGCATTGTCTGCACTACTGTCGGCACTTTAACAGCAGTCGTAGAGACAAAGACTACATCTAGTGGTCTGCAGCAGCCTCAACCACCAGGCCAGAGAGAGTGGATAAATGGATTTCCATTCTGAACCATGTACGAGTCATCCATACACACAAGGACCCTCTTTTCCCCCGGTGCCAACATGATCTGAGCCAGATTCGCACACGGAACCTGTAAAATATATATTGTTATAGATTCCAGCAATTCCAACTTATAATCGTTTTAAAATACAGACAGGTTATATAAAGTATGAACTCTCAGAAGGTAATCTGAAACAGACTCATTCTGCAGCGCACACAAAAATGTAAACATTTTTTCGTATGTTTTTTTGGTATGTCCAATATAATCGATTATTGGCTGACCCAGATTCTTTTAAGAAATTAATTTTGTTAGGTTGAATCTACATAACAAGATTCAGGTAAATTCAGGGAAGACGTGGGTGTAATGCTTTGGAATGTGTAATGTCCTAAATGGGAATTATGGACTCTCACTCTCAGTACAGCACCACCTGGTGGAGGATACAGGTCATTGGTACATGCAGTGCAGCACACAATATACCTGGTTCTAAATATAGTTTTATAATTATACTGTTCTAAATAAAATAGATCTAATGTTCCTATTTTGAATTAAATACGTATTAGATACGTAGGTGATTTTTAATGTACAACAATAATAGGACATTGTCATGGTCTCCCCCAGGTCAGCGAATGCTGCACTGTGGTATGGGATGAGAGTTGCCCCCAGCATATAGAACCAGGTGTTGCCTTATGAATCTCTGCCCAAGAATCTGTGAGTCATTCCAAATCCCTCCTTCTCCTTGACAATGGTCTTTAAGAATGTGTGTGGAGCACTGACATTGGGGAGGAATAAAAAATGGGCCGGTGATGGGGGAGGTAAATCTTGAGTGACAGGGGGCGAGAAGGATGAAGGTGTGAAGGATTAGCAGATGAATGGGTGGCAGATGACTAAGGTGGATTTAGCAGTAAGTGGAGGAGTAAGATCACTCTTTCAGTCTCCCCATTTTCTCTCCTCCCTGAAGGTTATGTGGAGTGACCGGCTCCATCATGGAGGAAACATTTCAAAAGCTCGGCTGAGTGAAGAGATGAAGCTGAAAAAAAAAACAGGCCAGACAGCAGTGAAGATGAAAGTGCATCAAAATGAATACAAACGTACAGTTAAAGCACAACTGTGGCTGTCACACACAAACTCTCCACTGAAAATATCGGTCACAATATAGTTTTGTGTAGTTGTGTGATTGAGCGACTCGGTTGTGTAATCAGAAAAAAAATGTGATTGACTTGACAATCGTACACATGTGCAACACGCACACCATCTGCTACACATTTGTGTACATGAAAAAAAAAGCTTACAACAATTGCAGTGTCAGATGCAATCAACGCAGCGCTAGTTCACACTGATTACAGTTTAATTAGGTTCGCGTAACTTTGCATGTTAGTTGCCAAATTACACACTAATTAAATCTGCATACATTAATCTAGCTATTGTTTATATCAGTCCATATCATAATCAGTTTATTCTGCTGGAATATGACAACACAAAAGTTTGAAATGGGGAAGGCTTTAATATTAAACCTATTAAACCTATTCTTTTTGCTGAAATTCCCATTGTAGAGTTTTAGTAAAACAAATGTCAATTTTACTTCATAAAAAAATAATTAAGTCTACATCTGAATAAGAGGAGTACCTACTCTGATCACCATGATGGAATGCAGTTCAAATTTTAAGATGTCTTTTGTCTGCTTACTTAGATGGTGACTTTTCCTTTAGAGGCTCGTAAAGAGGAAGTTGAACTCAAAGTGAAGTTTTGGCTTTGAAATGACGCGCTCATGGTCAGACGCCAAAGCAAATGCTGCTCTGGCCATTAACCGTGAACCTAATAGTAAAAGCATTTCTGAGGGCGTCACAGTAATGTCACCCGCTAGATTCACTATCACATTCAGTTTTATTGACTGAAGAACTGTTTCCAGGGTCCATTTAGGAAATGAGTTCAACACAAAAGCACACAACCATCCCATTTCAGATGAATGACAAGATCAAAACCTGTCCAAAGAAGCTACTTCATTTTCATGATGCAGATTTGCTTTCAGCTTTCAGCCTCTTGCATGTCTCCCCCTCTCAGTCTGTATTGAGAGATAATGCAGTAGCTGTGGGTGAGTGCAATAAACTAATAAAAGCTTATGCATTTAAAAACATAATACCAGTTCAGCCCAGGCTGAGAACCACTGGTCATTAACAAGAGTGATTTAAATGTTTCCGAGTGACAAATCAGATAAAGATAGTTCAACAATAGAATGGTTCAAGCCTCCTTGAACTATCCTTTTACGATATTTTTTGTTTATCGTAAAAAAAAAACAAAAAAAAAAACTTTTTACCAAAAGTTTGCTCCGCGCGATCCGGTTCCTTGTCGCTGATGTTCCGACTGGCAAACAGGAAGTGGAGGTGTCCAAGCGGGTTTATACGAGTGGCAATGAGGGACGAGTGGTTGAACTACCTACTCCTTATCCAATCAGAGCAAGGGGTGGGAGGAGTCAATATTTAGCCTATGCTTTAATACTTTGAATGATTAAACTGGCATTTAAAGGGTTAACTCGTGAAAATGATTGAATGTTTGGTGTTCTTGAGAACGTCGGAAGTTGTTTAAGTGATTTATGAAAAAGGCGGAAGAAAATATTGATGTGTGATGATTGAATAGCAGTTATATATTTTTCTTCTTCTACAGTCTGGACGTCTCTCAGTTTGATCCAGGTCCTAGCCTGTTTGGTTGTCCCCCCTTCTATGGTATTGTCAAAGCACCTGCCCCCCTCCCCCTTATTCCACAACTTTAGTTAGTTGAGTTAGATGTGGCCTGCTGAAGTTTTACAAACAAATTCACATAGGCCCATTTGTTTATAACAGTTGTTTTTAGCTAAAATGTATTTCACTATGCCAAATATCGTTAGAGGAAAACAATGAAACTCATCATCAGTGGAAAAACAATTTTATGAAATTTCACTAGAAAAACACAAAACTGCAGTTAAACATCACAAAATGTTTTTAATACAGCATTTATTTGCCAAAATAAGAAAATACCTGTTCAGACAAAATATCTGTTGAGCAGGTAAACTATGCAGAGGTTGTACAAGCTTATAAGGTGTGCTTTTCCATTTGATAAAACTGGGCTCTCAGCCATAAATAAAATCTTTTGGGGTTCATCAGTGAATGATGGAAATTCATTCCAAGTTACATCATCAACATAACCAAATATGAATTAATGGCCTTAACTGTGGGCTGCTCATTTCTTGTTTATACGTCACTCCATTTGTTTTAAATAAAATTTAATTTTCAACTTTAACCAATAAACCTTTATTTTTATACTTCTGTCTACCATAAATAAATAATTTCTCTGTATTAAAAAAGAGAATTCAAATATAAAGAACAATGGTTCATTGTACTGTATGCTCTGAATGTATGTACACACACAAACACACACACACACACACACACACACACATAAAACAGTGAAATTACATCAAAGACAACCTCAGTACACTGCAGCAAGTCAGGAATTATTTTATCTCCATATATATATATATATATATACACACAGCCTCGCACTGCCCTTTGTGGGCTGATTGAAATACGCATTTTAAAAACAGCATTAAATTAAAATGAGTTTGATAATACATATTATGTACACAAATTGTGCCTTTATAATATACAAGTGTCTCTGTAAAAGATTAAATGTAAAAAGCTATTGTATAAAAGATGGCAGTCATCCATTTATTTGTCTTCTGTTGTTTATATAAATATGTCAAATGTCTTTTCTGACAATTTGATTACTTGGCAGTAGCATTATAGAAAATACAGGAAAATTCTTTTCTCTTCCAACCATTCACACAGTCTAAGCACATCCAGGTGGAGTAATATGACACTCCGATAAACCCTGAACAGGGAATTAACGCTTACTAACCCCAACCTACATGGGACCTGAGGGTAACTTCATTCACATCTGGAGCTCCAGATCCCCTAACACAAAGGCATTCACCACTGGTCTGTGTGTCAGGCAGTGGTTTGGCAATGGACTACAGTCCAGGACTGTGCTGCCATGGCAACCTCTTCAGACCACAGTGTGTATACAAATACGTCCGTAGGAGGTCTTGTCCCACCTGATGCTTTAAGACCATAGAAAAATGCATAGTAGCTTACAGCCGGTGCTTGCAGGGCTCACCATTGCCCTCTATAGGTAGTTAGAAGCCACAAACCCTTGACTGTGGCAGACGCGGCTCCGGTGGATCATGGCGCGGTCGTATGCCACCTGGACAGACTTGCGGATGCTGGACTTGCGGCCCTCCATTATACGTAGCTTGTCAGATGTGTCATCTACACCCAAAGGTGTCACCTTTTCACGGGGGAGCCACTGCCTTCAATACCAAACACACATGTGTAGACTGTTGGAGCCTTTGACAATCAGTAACGATGCCCACTTTCACTGCGACACACTTTTATGCATTATTTGGTTATATGTGTTTGTTGGTTTGATTTTACCATACATAAATACAGTATATATGACTATATATGTTCTGTTTGAGGTCATAGTTTTTCAAATTAAGTAGGACAACTCGATCAACGATCTTAATTGTGGTGGGGCTGATGCTGTGATATAAAGACCCCTGCATTACAGCTGAGTGAATTTGAAACTCACCATGTTCGTTTGTTGTCAAAAAAAAGCACCAGGTAGAGCCTCTCCTTGGTCTCCTCCTGCCTCTGTTCGCCTAGTCGGAGCACATCTTTGGGTGGGACAGGGATGGGTACCCCGTTGTACAGCAGGCCCTCCTCTGGCATCTCTGGGTCGATGACCTGATACGCAGTTTCAAAACGAGACTTCAGGTTTGATCTTTTTTCTCACGCAGGAATCGCTTACTGTTTCATGAGAAGTTCTCAAATCATGCTCTGGCAAAAGCTGCTGCTGACAACTGATATTTGCTGGCGCTTCAGTAATAATGAAGAATTGAAATAAAGGATTACCAGAGCAGGATAGGAGGGATATCCACGACACTTGGCCCAAACTAGATCTAAAGGCTCCAGCTCAGTCTCATCCTCTGATGTTTGGCTGCCATTCCCTTCAAAAGATCAACAGATAATTAAAATCACTGAATTACATCCTCACTAGGAAGCCTTGTGAAAATACAGTCAAAGGAAGTGAGTCACATGTTCACAGTTTTATGAACAAGGGCGCATTTATGGTACCAACAAATTTAGCTTTCTTGAAGGCACGTGGCATATGCAACGCACATAATGAATTGCAATGATGCTAAAGAAAAAAAAACATAAAATAATATTTTTCTGCAAGAAAAGGAAACTTACCAGTGTAATCTGAGTCGCCGTTGAGTATCTCCATGAAGGGAACTTTGGAAAGAGCTGGTTTCCCGAGGCTTCGTTTGGGTGGTGAGCTGCTGTAAGAGAGCATGTTGTATTGTCAGCGTGTTGTACATGTAAACACTAAATCAAGGCAAGCAATGAGTGCACACACATTGTGCCTTACATTTCTTTATGAAGAACTGGGCAAGGGCTGCACTCAGAGTCAGACCCGCCGTCTTTGTGCTTGTTGAAGCCGTTGGTCAGTCCTGAAAGCAAATGCGCAAAATCTCGCTAAATAACTACACCAGGAGGAAGACTAAAGAGAAAATAGGAAAAGTGAATGTAGTGCTACAACAATAATCAATGTAAGTGAGAACAGCATCCGATAATCACAAATAATAAGAGGTGGTAGGGAACATTTTAGTGCATGTTGAATAAAGCAGGGGAAAAAAAACAAGCATGTATGCTTTGTTCCCTGACGTCACAGGTAAGAGAGCTCAAAGAATTATGGGAAAGCTTAATCAAATAAAGTGTGATGTGTTGGTACATATGTAAATCGGTATTAACCAGCTTAATTGAAATGATAAAAATCAACAAGAAATCAGACTTCCTTCACCTTTTTTCATTGTCTGACATTCTTATTGTTTGATCCATGACAGTTAACATCATATGTTAAGTCAGCAGATTCTAAACTGCACCATGTGTGATCACACCGGACGACCTTCAAAAAAAAGCGTTTCATGTAAGTAACGATGTAAAGCTGCTCACCACTTTCCAGTGTGTGATTTGGTGTCTTCTCTAGCTCACCATCTGAGCACATATCTCGACTAGGGGTCCGCTGTTCATTGAGGGTGGGTGGTTCTGGGCTTTTTTGTGGGGTCTTAGAAGGAGTGGACAAAGGTGTGGAGCACGGGGTGCTGGCTGTAGAGTTGGGTTCAGTAGGGGTGTTGCTTGTATTGTCTTCTAATAGCACCTTTCCATTCACTAACTTATTGTCTCTGTCTCTGAACAGCTTTGCTCCATTTTTTGCCTTCTTGAACAATACAGAGGTTCGTCGCCCAACTCCCCCAGTGGCAGGTCGTGGGGGTGTGCCGAGCTCTGGCAGACCATTGGCCACTGCCTGCCCTTCACTGTGCAAAATGGGAGGTGGTGAACCTGTCCGCCCCTGTGTTTTAGTGCAATTATTTTTTGTGGAGATGTCTGAGAGGTCACCGTCCATTTTTATGCGCTTGCAGGGCCAGCTGGGGGACTGAGGCTCCCCTGTGATTGGCCGAAGTGTGGGAGGCTCCAATGATGCATCCCACTGCCGTGGAGGAGGAGCCGGCCCTGTCGGTTCTAGTGTTGGTGGCGATGTGGATTTGAGGTCATCTAAAGGTGAGGAAAGAAAAATGAAATGTTATTTCATTTGGCACTTACATGAAATGAATGGCCATATAGAATGTAGTGTGATATGGTGGTGTGGTGGTGGTGTATTCACTGGAAATGGTGTCACTTCGTAATGATTCACATCTCATACTGACAGTCTAACCGCGATCCAAAGGGCGCTGGAAATTCCATAGGCATGGAGGACCTTGTCATGACGAGTGAATAAATAATTTTGCGCTCACAACTGTACACCGGCAACATGATAACATGGCAGCATTTTAATGACCCAACTGACACAAATCACAAGTGTTCTGCTGCCCTCTTCTACGGTGGCAAGAAACTTTGACTGGAGTTTCCTGTAAGTGGGATGATATGGCATGATTGTAGGTGGCCAATGCAGAGTGGTGAGTCCATGACACTGATGTACTGAGGAGGTGCAGACATAGAGTGCACTGGGAGAGAAGAGTTGTGAGGCAGCCATGGCTAACAAGACTCTGTGGGCCCCTACTTACTAGACTGGAGACAGTGGGGTGGTTGGGGTTGGTGCGTGGGGGGAACCCTGGCTCAATTACCTGAGGACAATGTTTTATTAGCTCATGTTCACAACTGGTCTCAGTAAATAAGTGGCTTTTTCAAAAGGTACATGCATTGGTAATTTCATACTGTTGAAACATCAGTGCTTTTCATCACCCACCTCGGTCCGAGGACGAAAGCCCATTATCTGCCTTGTTGTCTTTATCTTCGTCTTCCTCATCACCCTCATCCTCATCGTCCTCCTCTTTCAGGTGTCCATTAAGAAGGCTGTGTCGGGGATGATGGCCCTGCCTGTAGCGGATGTTGTTGATCTCACGGCGAAGCAGGCGGATGCGTCGAGTTCGGGCGCCACTGCATCGCATGGAGGTCACAATGTCCAGCTTTTCTAACAGTTCTTTCAGCTGTTCCTCCACTGTCATATGCAGCCGGTTGTCTGGATCCAGCACACTGTCAACTTGACATGACAGAAGGGAGTCAGGATAACAAGAAACCAAGGAGTATGCTCCACAAAGCTGACAAATTTGTTTAAAACTGAATCATAATGAAGAGAACAATACTGAACGGTATGGAGACATACAAATGCCAGTGCATTTAATTATGAGATATGAGAGCCTTTCCCTGTGAGAACCCAACTGTATGTGCTGCTGAATTCTCCAGATTTAGCAACCTTGACCAACAAACTGTATTAAGTTACAGCTGTGCAACAGCTCCATTTAGTGGCAGGGCCACTATTCTGCTGATTAATATTCCTGAGGAGCACCACCACTGTAATTTACCATCGTCCCAAGTGCAGCTGTAGAAGTCTCTTTTCTGTGGCGACTCTGGGAGGTGCATGCCACTGTCCAAGTCCAGACCGGTGTTGGTGGCTTGTCGTTGTGCATGGCGCAGTATGGCACCCCCTAAATCTCGAAGACGCAGTGCTGCCCGATGGAAGACTGTGTCCTTGGAGTTGTAAAGGAGGCAATTGGACACCATAAGGCTAAAGTCCTTCTCCAGGTCAGCCACTGAGCGGTATACATGTTTCTCCAGTTTACAGCGCATGGTAGAAAAGTCCATGGGCTGGCTGATGAATTCCATATAATCTGGTACCTGTGGACCAGAAATAACACAAAATAACACAAAAAATAAGAATGAATACATTACTGAAAAAAATACAAAGATGTGGAATTGCTGAAAGTACAGAAAACATTTACATTTTATTTTTCTGGTGTCTGTGCTGTAACAGTGAAATATCTGACCTCCTTGATGTTGACTGGCAGTGCAAAGATCTGGGCTGTATCCTTCTCCTGCAGTTGGTCTATCGTTGAGCGAAGCAGCGCCAACATCGGGGTCAAACGCATCTCCAGAGATGCTTGGTGAACTTTGACCTGTAAGTATGTGACAGACCATATGAAAGCTGCATCAATAAGGATTTCAGATACATTTCAGACAAGACTGCTCTGAACTTAAAATTTGAAAGGTAGGTGTTTATTTTCTTACAGCACATGTTTAAGTTAACGCGTTTTTCACATACTTCAAACTGCAAACCTTCACTCTTAAACTACCAATGTATCCTTGGCTATTACCTGTTCTCGTTTCAGTTTCTCCCTCTTGCGGATGAGCTCCACCAGCAGCCTGGCTTTTTCAAGGTCATGTCGAAGCTTCTGCCAATATCTCAGTGCCTCTATTGCCGCAGAAACCTTCTCATCCACCTCAGGCTACAAAGTAAAAACACAAGTTTTAGTTCCACTGTGTACAGTACATACTGTGCCATATATGTACCTCAAGGCAAATATTTAATTGGATTTAATCCCATAATAAATAACAAAACATCTAATCACAAAAACAAAATGCAAACACAGTGGCAGTTCTGTTTTCTGCCCTGACCTGTTCAGTGGTCCTTTGGGACTGGATGTTAGAGTGCAAACGCCGAACAAGGGGCACACCATTTCTCGACTGTCGTTTCAGTAACCAGTAGCTATGCAGCCTTTGCATGAACTGGTTTTTCTTCTGGAAGACGATTCCCTTGCATATGATATTCAGCCTGTACAACAAAGAAATGGTCAAATGGTTACTTTTTTTGAGCAACAAAGGTACTGAACAGCAACAGTGCACAACAACAGTCTTCAAAATAAAAGAAAACCAACCTGCTGATGGGTATCTGAGGCACTGTCACCTGTGGTGAAGCAGTTTGTTGAACTACTGAGTCTGAGCTCTTCTTCCCTTTTTTCTTATCTGTTTTTCTATCAACATCAGATTTTCTGCCTTTTTTTGGTGTTGCTGGACCCTCTGTGTAGGCACTCCGTCCTCGACTAGCTCTCCCTCTGCTGCCCACCACTCTTCCTTCGCTCTCCTCGTCTGATACAGTTTCTTGTCCTTGTGGTGAATGGGCCTCACAGAATGCTGTCTTCTTAACAGAGAACATGGTCCCGTTGATGTTTGTCTCTCGCACAGGTTCAATCTTCATAAACAGGCCAGCGCGCTGAGCACATGTGACATGGAACGCCGTGTAACAGTTAGCCTTGTGGCACTGAATGGATGCACCACAGCCCTTCTGCTTGCACAGGTAGCAGGTCAATTTCCACCGTGCTGGAGGAATGTTACTGATCCCTTCCACTGGCTCCAAGAACACAGTGTTGGCAAAACAGACTTCAGGTATCCAGATGGCACAGACCACATGTGCCCAGCGGCCATCACTCGTTTGTTTAAAGGCTCCACCATGGTTTGGACACAGAACACAGTCAACAGGTTTCTGAGGGGACTGGAGGCAGCAGCGACACAGCCACTGGCCCTCAGGGATATAGGGCACTCCATAACACTCCTGGTGCACAGCGAGGTTGCAGGAGTCGCAGAAGAGGATGACATTGCTGTTGAGGCACTCATCATCCAGGCACACGCAGCAGAAGGCATCATCGTCGACAGCGCTCTGAGTGGGAGCCCGGCTGCGGGCTTCGCGGTATGCTTCCTCCTCCATTCGGTCCATGAGCAACTCAAAAGTGTCTAGTGAAACAGCAGAATAACCTTCCGAAGTCCGGCCAGCATTGACCATCTCCAGCCAGGCAGTGTCCTCTTCGTCCATATCATATTCTGCCAGAGTTTCCCTGTCCTCGGGTGAGCATTCAATATAACGGTAATATGCAGTCGGCAGAGGGGGTGCCTTAACTGGTGTGAAGGTTTCCAGCACACGAAACTTGGGCTCAGGGAGAGACAACATGTGGTTACTGTGCGTTGTATGTAATCTTTCAGGTGTCTGAGGATAATTGGGACAGTGGTTGTTTGAAGGTGACTTGATAGATGGACTTTTGGGGTCTTTTCTGCGGCCTCGGGGCAAGACTGGTCTGCGGACTCTTTGGACACTGCTGGTAGGAGGTGATGATTGCTCACTATTTTCCTTGTTGCTGTTACACTCAGTAATGTCCTGAGCCATCATTTCATCTTCAGTAATGACCTCCAGGGGCTCGAGAATAGAAACGCGGTGAAGCCTACCATCCAGTTCCACCTCTACCACCTTCTGAGTCTGAGAATAGGTCAGGGTTTCTCTACTTGGTGATGCTTTGAGGCTGTATGGGGATGGAGATCGCTGCCGGGCACCCCCACGCCCACTCACTGCCCTTTTGGACCTTTTGACATCTCCTCCACCTCCTCCGCCCACCTGCCCTTTTCGACGAGGCTTCCTCATTGGCCACAAATCACAGTTCCTTTTCTGTTGGTTTAACAGAAAAATAATATGAGACGCCCGTGTTGACAATACAAAAATATACACTGCACAAGCATTTAATGGTCTTACAAAAAATTACAAAAATGTTACTATGCCATTATTCCATGCTTTAAGGAGCTTAAATACAGTAATTACACACAGTAATGCCTTCTAATTGTCCAAAAATAAATAGGAAAAGAAAAGTGAATGGCTGTATCTTACATGTCTTGGATTAACAGCATCTGTGGCATCTTATTTGACATTTGCAAAAGTTCTACTTCATACCAATTCTTTTAAGCTTTGATGCAAAACCTGGGGATCCAATGATATAACCAAAAGATGTCACGTATAAATTCTATCTGTATTTATTCTCGGGTGTTCAATCATCTGAAATTCCCCTGTGTGTATTATTTCATGTTGTATGCCACGGACACTAAGCCAAAAAGATAAACAATACTTAGTCACTTTATATAGTAAGCCATAATCAAACTGCTGTGCATTGCAGTTTACTACAACGTAAACATTCCTTCACACTTCAGCTGCTAACACTAAATACCATTACCTACATGCAAAAACCAATTTATTACAAACTAACCTAACCTCACGCTAGTTTAACTCTTAACTGTGCAAAAACACGTATCTCTAGATCATTCCGGGGAGGTTATAATTATATTAGTATATTATTCTCGACTCTTATCTTGTTAGCTGTTGACAACTACTATTCGGGCTAGCCACCACGCAACACACATATCCAATCAGCTTTTAGAATTGTTTGACTGATCCACACCGGAGCCAATCAGCATCTAGAACACCATGGTCTCAACAGATTGTGTCCTTATTTCGAGAGCAAAATGTCAGCCATATTTACAGTTTTAAACTCTGATCAAAGACTTCTTCTATTGCTTTAAACAAATAACTCTTTCGTAATTTTAAAGTGGGGCTTTGACGCTGTTAATTCTGAACAGTGACACACGGTCTTGTGACAGTATTCTGGTACGCAGACATATACTTATAAAGCGTACAGGATAGTAGCTTGCTAGGCTGCTAACTTTAACAGACTGACAGTAATAACGATAGCGGACATTTATTTAAGGTTGACGAGGCGCTGAACAGGTTTAAGAATTACTAGTTGACATCGACTTTACAGTTCTGACACACTCCATAACACAGAGACAGCGGGTAGCAGACATAAGGCATCTTACCTATTGTAGCAACTGGCTGATACTGGTAGCTCGATAGCCGGCGGTCTGAAGCCGCCTCTACAGTAATGGTTGCCTAGCCAGCCGCCTAACTTGCTGTGCTCTCGAAGCTAGCAGCTACCGTTACCCAGTAACAGTTTGCAGGAACAGCCGGTATGTTGCGCTGTATTATAAAACATAATTTCCTTCACAGCTCGGCATTTCGGAGGCAAGCTGTCAATCCCATCGGTTTAGTGAGGACATGGGTGCTAAAGTTGCATCAATAATCAGAGAAACTGTTTCTTTGTGACCAAATTATATGACAGGGGGGAATGCTAGCTTCCCTCGGCTAGCTGCTTAGCTATTTGGAGCTCAGAGTAAGTTCTGAATCGATATTGACCAAAGTAAAAACATTTGACTTCCGAAACCCCTTTTCAAAATAAAGCCCTCTTGGCATACTCCGCCACAACGTTTCACCTCTACTACAAAACAAATCCGAGTTCAATTTGGTTCAAGTCGGTCAATTTTATTGATATGTCTCTCTCTCTCTCTCTCTCTCTCTCTATATATATATATATATATATATATATATATATATATATCGACTTTGATGTACGTTCGTCATATTTTTTTCATCCACTTATTTTTTTACTACCCTTTCATCTCAGTAAGTTTGTATATTTATCTTTGCATTGTTCTTTTTGTTTCACAAATTGAATAACCGAGTTGGACTAATGTTCGTAAAATTTATTGTCATGCATACTTTTATTTTGACGGTGCACTGACTTACTTCCTCCTTTAAGGTGGCCTGTGGGCTACCTTGATAAACAGAAGATTAATACAGGTTTAGCCCGCCCTCCAGACGTCACAAGGCAACACATTTTCGCGCGCAAGCTATTTAACAGAACATAGTTTCTGTTGATTTGTTGAAACACAAAACAAAACTGTGTCTGAAGTGGTAGTTTGGAAACCGGATACCGATTACGACTAGCAAACATGTCTGCTCATGTTATTTCTATTTATATACACACGTGTTCACCTTCTCAAAGAAAACAGCATCACTGTTAATAACTGCTGTGTGGTTAAAATCAATTTCATGTATAGGAAGATATCATGTTTAAGATTATTCAGTGTATTAAACATATTAACCCATAATGTATTTGGGACATTTGTTGATCAGGTATTTTATTTGTTGGAATAAACTGGAATAAACCCTTGGCTGCCTTCACATTAACAGACACTGTGTTCATATCACAAAAACTGCATTAATTTAAATGACCAGTAATTTGTCAATACTGTCATATTGTTTAATTTGAAAAACAAAACACAGTAAATCTTACAGTAAACCCGGTGACATTTGGTCACAATATATTTGCAAGACAATTCACTTATAGAGAAGATGTGACACAAAGATAAAAAGAGGAAATAATTGCACATTACAAATAAATGGTCAATTATCACACATTCAAAAATGTTAACATATCCAGGGCTAAAAGAAACACTAAAGTCATGGTTAGAATATACAAGGGCACCAGTGGCTTTACTGTACTGTTGGCTGGGCCAAGAAATTCATCAGGTTATGGAGACATAGTCAGGGTGTTCTTCCTCTTTGAATCCCGCCGTGGAAAAGGTACAAAGCTTTTCACCTCTCTGAAACATAACCCTGTGTATAAAAAAAGAAAACTTTTTTTACATGTGCAGCATGTCTGGAATCATTTGATCAGAAGACATACTGCATTGTAGTTTAACATTAATTATTCATTTAGTACATTGCCCAAAGCCCTGCAATAAAATGTTAGTGCAGTTATAAATAATTTAACAAATGGTTAAAGTGGATGTTCACTATAGGTCAACATCCACTTTAACCATTTGAAAAGTATGTAAATAATACTGTTGTCACTGAGAGACATGAGTATATTACTTGAACAGACAAAACACTGAAATATTTATACCACTTTCTAATGTACATAGATGATATAATGGAAATTTCTTTCCAACAAAATGTTTGACTACTGTTTTTTTTTTACGTACGCTTCCACTCTTCCAGGGACAATGTGGCATTGTCATAGCTATCGTCATATGGCGCAGGCTCAGGAAAGTCATCTGGGTCTCTTAGCCTGTCGAAATACGGGTGCTCCAGAGCCAATTCTGCTGTGGGCCTCCCGTCTCCATCAAGAACTAACATTTTCTCTAGCAGGTCGATACCTGCAAATGGTCAGTGGTAAAGAATAATGCAAACATATAAATGAAGCGGTATTTGAGAAGTCATTATGGTGCTACAACACAGGCTAAATGGACAAAAAATACCCAAATAAAACAGATGATTAAACGAATAACTCCGACCACTAAACGACACTGGTTGCCCAACATTATGGTCCGCAAATGGAGTCTGGGGTAAAATAATAAAAAAAAGGAAAAGATAAAAAAAATAGATTTATGGATGTGTCAACCAGTCAAGAGGTGTCACTTGCTGTTTGTGAACTTACCCTGTGCACTGGCTCTAGGGAACAACGTTGAGAAGTCTTTTCTGGGATAATGCGGAAGAGCCTTAACATAACTTCTGGCCTGATTTATAGACAAAAAGCAAATGAAATGTACATCAAAACATCAGCTTATGTGTGTATAGGTTATACAAGAGTATACAGTAATTTGTCCCACCTCGGGACTGTCCAACTTCTGTATAAACTCTGGCCCTGGCACTCCAGTTACTTTCATGATCTGAGTCAGCTGGTCCATGTCTGGTAGTAACGTCAAATCAAATATTATTTGTATAGCCCACTTTTGCAAATCCCAGTACAAACCGCCGAAAAAAGAAAAAAAAAACAGTTACAATCTAGGATTTTAAAACCTGTTATGCTCAGGTGGTTTCATAAGAATGTGCCTTCGCAGCAGCTGCGGAAAACAGGGTTTATATATCAAGGGTCCATAAATCTAAACAATAAAGAAAAAAGTCATTTGATATTGAATAGTGACAGCTTTGTTCACTAGCTGGTGCTATAAGTCAGAAAAGTGCATAAGGCACAAAACAGAAGAATCAAAAGCAAATATAAAACATGCTGAAAAAAGTATGTAATAATGCAGTAAAAGCAGCAGTGGATGCTGCCTGAAGATATGCATTGCTTTAGCTGCATGTAATATATTGTAACTGCCTTTTGCAATCTATGTTGCACTTGACGTATGGTGAAAATCATGTTTAACCACGTGGCTTTCAAACCCATTCATAATTACAATAATTTAATATAGCCACATTAAATCTTGATATGTAGTTATTTTGGATTTTGACAATATAATTTCCATTTCTGTGCACTGAAGCATCTGTCAGTATTTAAGAAAAGTCAACAGATGAGACAAATGAAAGGATACAGTCTTTTCCCTTGAAAAGGGTCTTTCCATTGATCATTTCTGCCATGATACAACCGACAGACCAGATGTCCACTGAAATTAACAGCAAAGGAAGAAAACATCAGTCAGAATCTAAGTGCAAAACACATCAGATCAACACAATAGTGTTTTGGGTTCAGGCTCAAATGAGGAAGGTGGCATTTATATGCCAAAGAAAACTTCCTATTCTCAACAGAATGAAGTCAACTGTGCTGTTTATACTTGGAATACTTAGTGAGTCCTGTGAATGACTAAAAGTTGCCAGATTTGCTTTCTATGCTAGATTTCATCTTGTTGAGGTTATTTACAAAATGAGAACCCCCCTAAACGCATATACTAAATAAACATAAATCCTGGGCAATTCACTTTCACTGCAGCAACAGCTCTGTCGTTCAGTCTTAGTGCTATAAGGCCGCTGTCACCCCAACGGAAAAAAAAAATTTACTGTCACAGAGTGACACCCATGCAGTGTCAGAGGGGTTTCATGCACCAGTGACAGAATTATAAAAACTGCTGACTTGAACTAACATAAAACCCAAAGTTAAAGGAGAGAAATTTCCACTTGACAAATGAAAAAATGGTGGAAGTCACAGCAACAACAGGCCAACCGAGCACTGAACACTGAGATGACAGCGAGGAGGACATAGGTTTAAAAAACAAAAAATAACAACTACGATTGTCTTGCCAGTCTGGGTGTAGTGCATCCAGTTCAGAATGACCTCAGGTGCCCGGTACCAACGCGTCACCACGTAGCCTGTCATCTCAGCATCAGTACTGCGAGCCAGTCCAAAGTCCAAAATCTGCATCAGAACCAAGAAGGCAGTCATAAGCCGGAACACACACATGCATATATATATGTGTGTGTATGTGTGTGTGTATAAGTATATATATGACACTTCCTCTGTTGAATATGCAGCAGCTCTGTTATGTAAAGTTACGTAAGTCATGTTTTTCTAGTGTAATCCCTATTAGAACTAACCTTCAGTTCGCAGTCTTGGTTAACAGCCAGGTTTCCAGGTTTAAGATCCTGCAACAACAAATGATCTGTCTGACGATTAGTGATTAACAGGAAATGACACAGTTTTGTGCTGTGTACAGAATGTGCTTGGAGATGCCTCATATGGCTCAGCTCGTTGTCTTACTGTGGCATTTCTGGGGAGTCATTCATAAAACACTGTGACATAATGTGCAAAAGTGTGATAAATATCGGACTGTAAGTGTTTAAACACTATCAGTCCCTTAAGAATTAGTACTGTAATAGCAAGTAACAGCCAGACGGAGGACTGAGACAGTGTTCATGGCTGTGCTCCTCTCACGCATGCCCACACGAGCGCGCACACAGACACACACACGCACATTTTAAACTTGCACAGAATTATATTAGAAATATACATTATATCTTCCTAATTTGATTTTTTTATGATGTAATGGTGCTGTTGAACCAGCCATAGACAATAGGCCAGCATCTAAGTGGTATGTAAGTACTTTATTGGTCTGTCTACATTTCCTAGTCTTTACACTCCCACAGGCCTAAGCAGTGACGCCAAAGGGTGTGGGCTGACAACTCTAGACATGCAGTCAGACTTCAGAGGCAAGTCAACTCATCCTACCTGTTAGGACAGACTAGATAACAATGATTAATTGAATCAATGTTAGCATGTTCTTCAGTGGTACAGGAAAATGTGCATGTCTGCAATTTGGAAAATTTACTTACCCTGTGGATGATTCCAGCCTTATGGATGTACTGCAGAATAGAAGACACAGAACAGGCAGACTCTTACATTACAGTATACTGGATTTATATCAGAACTTCAAAAGGCTGGTTTTATTACTGTTATGATGAACCCTTTTTCTTTTATTTACATAATTAATAGTATTTATATACAATTTTATAATTTTATTAGATTTAAATATAAGTATACAGCATATGCTCTGACTTTGTCGTATGGGCTGAAGTACAAAAGGCTGAAACAGCCTGTCTCATCACATACATGTGTTGCATGTTGCATTTGGATGTTGCAATGCTGTATTCAGTAAAGTTTTAAGTTATGCCTTGACAAATGTTCTAATGATACCTCACCCTGAGTCCACAGAGCATCTGGTAGACGAGAAACTGAACTTTGTCTTCTGAGAGGTGACCGCGAACTTTTGACAGGTCAGTAAACATGTAAGGCATCACCAGGTAGCTGAGAAAAAGAGAGGGAGAGAAAAATGCGTCATGAAAGATTTATTCAGTCAAGATCCCATCGTAGCACACAAAGGTGATTCATAAGCCACAACAAACCATCCCACTGTTACTCTATACACCCTATTGATGCTGTAATCTATGCTTTCTCATGCTGTCATTAAAGAGCTTATGGTGCTTGCTAATGTTTATGTAATGTTTATGTAACCATCAATATACGGTGTTCTTCCAATTTACTGTATCTTCACGTGAACTTGTGCAAGTCCACAGTTTATTTTTTTATCAGCACACTGATTGTGGGCAGAAAAAAAATTCATGTTCAAACAATAATTTCCATTTCATAACATTTTAATTATGTGGCAAAATAAAATCATAAATTGCACACCGTGGAAAAAAGGCATAACTCAAAATCAACCAAAGAACATTATGCTTACTGTTCTATAAAACCAATTAGACACAACTATGACAGAGAAGCATTCCTCCAACCACATACACTGCTCAGTTCACAGTTAAACTCATGACTAACATCAAGTTTCCTGCTGCACTTCTTTGAGTAGATATTCACTTTATATCATTCATCTTTATGTATTTGGCCCCTTAGCCAAACCATTTATGTTGTGATGTTGTATTTTTTCTTAATTGTATAGTAAGTGTTTGCATATGTATTCTGTATTATATTGTACATGTATTGTGTGTTTGTTTGTTTGTTTGCTTTTTTGTTTGGTTTTGTAATTTCTCTGCCTTTTTTACATCATGGCCAGGAGACTACAGATGAAAACTGTAGACTGTAGATAAAGCCTTCTGGCTAACTCTGGCTTTTTTTAACCGTGTGTAATCATGTGTTTTATGAAATTGCACTGTCCCCTTTTAAATAAACTAATAATAATAATAATACAGTATAAGTCTAAATGTAGGTGGAAACCCCTGGGGCTATTATTAACTTCTTTGGTTTTGGGCTGTTGGGCCTTTAGTTCCTGTTCATTATATTTCTAATGCCACAGTGAATGTACTGTATATCATCTCTTAATGCTACTCACTGGTAGTGAGTGACAATAGAATGCTTCCACCTTAGTGATAACTGTTAGTTCTTGTTTCAAAATGACAGTGGCCACGTCAGCCCCCCTGTACTTGTTCCCACTCGTGAAACTAATGCTTTAGGTCAATACATGTTCGGCCAATCATCACTGAGGCGTTGTCTGTCTTTACCTGAAGGGTTTGCTAATATAGTGAAAAGTACTTACAAGTCTTGGAAGTCAGTGAAGCCTGAGGCAGGTGTAAACACATCGAGAAGTCCTATCACCTAGTTGGAATGAAAGGGCAATGAGACAAATACACGGACGTGGGATGAGGTGTGAGGATATCTAAACATTCACATTACTTGTGCAATGATAAATCCAAAAACAGAATACAAGGTACATATAAAACATATATGCAGTCCAGTTAAAAGTACCAGGAAATATGTTGCAAACATGCTTTGAGCTACTTACATTTTCATGCTTCATGTGTTTGAGCAGTCGGAGCTCTCTGTAAGCCCTCTTAGCAAAGATCTCCGACTGGAAGGGCCTGTGGAGCTTCTTAATGGCTACTTTCTCTGTAGTCTTCTCATTTATTGCTGAACTGTGGGCGAAAATGGAATAACATTAAGTCCAAGTCTAGTTTCACTATGATTTCACTCTTCTGAAGTCACAGCAATGAGAAAATAACAGAGGCCAGTCTATGGTGAGGGTTCTGTCAGAATGTGTGAATTGATGTGCAACAGGTTTTGCAGATGTTTTCAGAAAGACGTGCGGGCATTGTATGGGAGAGAGAGGTCTGGGGTTTATTGAGTATCAACATGTAAATGTTTGCAACTGTAATGAGCATGTTTGCAGTGGTCTGCAGGGCACCAGATCGTAGGAGGAAAGGCTTGTTAGGCTATTTGAAGCTGCATCCACCAACTCACATTACACACATCGCTTGTGCACAGTGTTACTGAGAATGCTGATGCACAAATGGAGTTTTATTATAGTCTATTTTACAAGCAACAGACAAACGTCTAAAATACACATATCATTCTCAAAGTTAAATATGTTAAGTGAATTGTTGTTGTGTCTGGTCAGTGATTAAGAAAAAATCCTTTCTGGCTTCATTGCTTCAATTTGAAATGAAACTATATTATATGTTTTGAATCACTTACCCAATAATACAGAATAGATTCTTTAAAAATTAAAACCAGTAATGTGCTTGTGGCTGACTGAAATAAATACAGTACATCTCGAGCCAACAAAAGCAATTTAACTGTTCACTATTTTTTTGTTTATTCTTGCCTTCTCCTCCTGTTTAATTTCTTACAAGATTGTTTTTGAGACGTGTGCAATTTGGCAAAATTACAGATAATGGTGGAGGCATGATCCCAGTCCTCCAGATGATGAAGGTTTTTAAAGGTTAGACGTTTTAAGCTTTAACAGATGTAACTCTGTAAACTGATTGACTGTTTTTTCTGAATTAAAGTAAAAGTGTGAACAATCACCTGACCACACGCAGGATCTTTGCAACTGCAAAATGATCTACATTGTGATAGCGTGAAGATTAATATTCTAAACATTTTTATACAAGCATTGCATGAATAATGCAAAGCAGTCTTCAACTGCAGGATGATTTAGGTTAATCATGTGGTCGACCACAGCAATAGAATGAAAGCACAGTGTAGGCAAAACAAGTTTTCACATCACTAGATGCAAAAAGCAGTTAACATTGTACAATTACACACCATTTTACAGCTGAGTCAGACATATACGATTAAGCAGAAAAACTGACGAAGAATTTATTGCTGTTGTATCTAATTCGCTGCTATACCATGCATGATTGGCAGACTGGAGAGAGCTTCGACAAAGTCGTAAATGAAACAGGGAATTCTGTGATTAAGTAAGTGAAATTACTCATAAAATCTCACAGTCAGTAAACTGTAAGATGGGTGAGGTTTTGCTGGGGGCAACATTTGGCCATATTTCTTGGCTGGTGACAGATGATGTTATTATGAAACTTTAGTGCAGTGTTGTGTGCGTGCCAACTGCAGAATTATGGACTAACTCTGTTTGCTTTATATAAACATGCAAATGTCACATCACAACAACATGTTACAAATGGAAGTTGTGTTTACCTTATGACACTTGTTTCTGTCTCCCAAGAATTTAACTCTGCATATCTTAGAACTTAATACTTGAAAATACATAGTGTATTATACATACGTGTGTAAGTGTACTTTCAAATACAAATCTATGTTACTCATCTGCCCCTGTGGCTTCCACTGTGTATTGTACCTTGTATGTAACTGCATGTAGAGGGGCAAAATGGCCATCTTTATTCCCACTACTGATACAGTAACATCACCCCTACTATTGTACACAATGAAAACATACACGGCTGAGAGGTGCGTGCTATGACATACGTGTCAGCATGAAAACACACGGCACACGTTGTTAGGACGTGTACAAAACATGTCAGCTGGAATAACTTGTTACATATGTTACTACTGTGTCATCAGTGTTGACAGTATAGTTCTGGATTCCAGGATATAAACCGGGCCCAGCACAGGATGCACGCAGCCCATGTGTGTGTGTGTGTGTGTGTGTAGCTAAACCGTTAAGGTGAGACAAACACACACACACACACACACACACACACACACACGGTGTACAGTAAACGGCAAATCACTCACCATACCGAGCCGTACGCCCCGGTGCCTATCTGCTTGAGCCGTGTGTATTTCTCCGGTACTTCCCACACCGTGTTGTTGATTTCCTCCCGAGAGAAGTGTGCCCGGGCCTCCATGGTGAAGAGGAGAGGGCGAAGCCAGAAGAAACTTCTCCTTCCTCCTCCTGTGGGCCTGTCACTCGTCCAAAAGGTAAAGCTAAACCATACACATCAAAACACCGCTCAAGTGCAAACTCGTACACCGCGCGACTTACTTCCGCTGTGGCTTTTCAAAATAATGTCCGGCAGACAAAAAAAACTGCGGTGGAGCAAAGCGATTGCAAAGCAAAAGACGATAGCCAACCTGCTTCTATAAAAAAATCACTGCAATCATATTTCTCTTATTACATAATTCACAACCTTCAACGAGAAGCTGTCCGAGGTATTAGGGTTTTTAACATAGCTGATTGGTAATACTAACAATCATTATTCTTATAATATTTATTATTCTAATGATACTTTTAATACTTTGTAAAAAAATAACAAAAAACATCCAGGTAAATAAAGACCAGATTATTCTCAATCTTCCTCTAGCTTTAATATGCTTGTGATGAAAATAAACTTTATTCTGAAGGGAAAACAATCATAGTTCCGGATATAGTCCTGTGGTTGGCTTTACACTGCATCACACGATTGGACTGTCAACCACAGTCAATCTGTTACAGCAGCAGACAACATGCCAAGAAGCCTGTCGGACTACTCAACATGTAGCCTCACGCAGGAGTCAATTAACAGGAAAACGTTTTACTGTGAAATGCCACATTCACTTCGATGGCTGATGCAAATGATATCAAACCTTGAACAGAGTGAAAACACAGATGACTCGCCTGTTCAAACATGTCAATGACTCGATTTGCTCACACCCACACACAGTAGGTGTTACATGTCATGAATAAACATCGCCTGGAGTTTATGAATCATGGCCGTCCACAGCAAGACATTCACACTTACAGGATCAGATAGGAACATAAACAACCAGCTTGGAGATTTTGGCTTACATAAATATACATTTTTATTAGATTAAGAAATGATCATTAATAACATCCCTCCTTTTCCAGATTTTTCTTCTTAAGTCGTAATCTATCATAGAATCATCCACTAAAAGAACCAGTGCATTAAAACATGTGATTGATATTCTGTTTTTTTTCTCCCTAAAAGCCTGAATAAATAGAAACCCAACAAAGAAATCTACAGTGTCATCATGTAATATAATCTGGCACTGCTCCCAGCTGCTGACACCTGATAAAAGCCTCACCTTGTGAACTGAATGTTTTTTGTTTTTCTGCCCATCTGAATGAGTATCCTGTAACAATCACACTGATGGGAGGGGTTGAGGGTTTCCGTGAGTCCTTGTCAGAGCAAATCGAATATATTATTATACAGTATAATAAAAAATATGTGTATTATATCCCACACTGAGAGTTATTGGTGTGCACTTCCTGTTTGGGAGTTGAGTTACTGCAGCTTCTATGTTTTGGTGCAAACTTTTAAAGGAAAAAAAAAAAGATGAGGTGGCTCTTTTTTTATGTGTACAATACATATAGTCTTTACTGCTGGATGGCACAAAATCACTGCAACAAATGAATGTCCATAATTCCACACGCTGATGAGATGCAGCCCAGTGACATTTATTAATCACATATATATGTATCACAGTCCATCAATCTCTGCACATAAATCCCACTTGAACAAATACAACCCAAAGTAGTTTAGCGCCATGACGGTCAAACCCATTTGCTTTTCCGGGTCGAACACCTGACGACCTGAATGAGGTCACTTCCTAAATACCTGTGTACCCCTGGTGACAACTAACACACACAGGGTGAAACACAGTAAGTAAAGTACCAATTAACATATTTGGCTCTTACAGTCTCTGTGTAATTAGTGAGATGACCTTCAGGAAGGAAAACATACATCCAGTACAGTTTTGAATGAACTATTGCAAATAACGGTTATTATAATACTGTATTTCTTGTAATGTTTCAAATCTAATACTTTTCCATAGACATGTTTTTTTCTTGTAAACACCATCTCTGTCGTTTGCAAATGTTTTTTTTTTAATCTTTACTAACATTTATTTGTAATAGATGTCTTTTTCAGTATTGCCACCTGTTATAACCACCTGTTTTCCCAGATTGTGCTATTCCATAATATTTAATTTCCATGTTAACACGTTAGCATATGTCATATACTCTGTATACCTCATCTGTTGCTCTTTTTGTTTTTGCTTTTTTGTTGGTTTGTTATTGTAAACCAGGCTTAAAACATTTTCTGGTGAAGACCACAGTGAATATGGCCCACAAGATGGCGCTAACGCCTTGCATAACACTCATAAGTAGACTGTTACATTTGAATGGTGCATTCAGACTATTTAATCAGATCGGGGAACACTGCAACATTTAGTACACACATGGACAAATACATTGTAATGTGAACTTTTTTAATGAAATAAAGCTTGTAAATGTTGAATCATTACTCTGCTTTAATAAGTGGCAAAATAGAACAAAGAGGCTCTAACGGATAGTGGCAGATGACACATTTATTTATGCGGACATGTCACATAATATTATTTTGAATGTAAAAGCCTTTGGGTTGTACATTGAATCAGCATACAACATGGATTGGAAGATGATGAAATACCATGGCATGTCCTCTATTCTTGTTTGCAATGCAGATACATGACTTGTGGCGTTTATATGACTCCAGACAAAGTCAGACACATGTGTACACATACTGCATGAACTGTACACGTATACATACAACCGAGACAGGCATGCCGACACATAGTCTGAGGCTGCAAGTCTGTTCTCCCTCATCATCTGCGCGTCATTCCATCTGCCAAAATCCTCTCAAGCAAAATCTGACATGACATTTTCCATCACTGAATCAGCAGAGAGAGTAGGCTGGTGTCTATGGACACTAGGAGAGAGACACAGGAAGTGATAGGAAGACATCTATTTGCCCCCTGTGCCACTGGAGCAGATGATGACATTCACCTAATGAGTCCTTACATTGTAATTAAAGGTTCCCCACTGAATGCTACTCTGTATCGAAGGAGAATTAATTATTAGTATTAATCAGTGCTGGTATCTGTGCGTGTTACTTGGTTAGGAGGGGAGACGGGTAGACAGTGGTATTTAGCTGTGATTAATGAAGCGACCTTCCCCGTAGCCTCGGCTGAGATCTAGAAAAATCTATTCCATTTCAAAGTGACCTCCGGCAGGGGACAGCTTGTTGGAACACCCTTACACTAAGCATTCAAATGCAACAAAAGACGCATGCGCACACACAACCTTCACAATGAGGACAGGGCAGTGGTGCCCATGCAAAACTTCGAAAACAACTGTCCGTAGAAGTCACTGCTGAGGTTCATATTCAGCATCTGCTGACATATGACCAAAATGATCATCATTTCCACTATTGGCGACTAATGTTATGTTTTAAAAATGCATTGTACCGCCCTTGCATGCAAATTGGATGGTGACAAAAGTGGTGATGATAATGATATTAATGGGTGCCCATGGACTTCTGCTCGGAAATTTCCATATTTTGTCCCATGGGCCTTAGATGTGAGAGCATGGCATTAACATTTTTATATTGGTACCATTCCCACTAGAACAGGACAATCCAGGCATGTAGGCCCTATTCATTCGTCACATTGGAAAACAGAAGGGAGGAAGTGCACGTTATTCACATGGAAAAGAAAATACACTAGGTAGTTGCTACTTTAAGTACCTCTATATAGTGTGATTGTTTTTTGTTTTAATTAAAAGTCTGGTCCCTAAACTAAACATTGTCTTTTTGGTCTTTTTCCATATGCTACAAAATGTTTTTAAATCCTTCCTGTTGGTTATTTAAAAATAAATTCCTGTATTTATTTTAATATGAAGTGCAGATATCATGAAAAAAGTAGTGCTATCAAATTTGGACTTGGCCCAAGCAGCCAGCTTTGACTAAATTCACATCATCCACTCTGATGAACAGGGCTCTGACCATAAATGGTTTTTAATCCCAAATGTGTCCATTCCATTCAGACAGCCACCTGGTTCTCTTTTTCGTCTGACCCACCATAAGGTCAGCGCAGATAGCGTCCTCATGAGGATGAAGAATGAAAACACGCTAGTTAAAATCATTCTCCAAGCCTTGCAGATGTTGCGTTTATTTTATCGCAGATTAACATTTGGTAACAGATGGGTGATACACACATATGCACACAAACAGTGCTTGCAATAGGTAGCACACATGCAGTCATCCAAACAGCCATTTCCATCTTGGATGTAAATTTCAAGATAATAACAGTACAGATAACGTCTCTTACCGAGCCTCAGAGCCTCATGCAAGTCACTGTGTCACGTTTCATCTCATTCACCCATTAATGACGCCTGCTGGCCTGCACATGACTAACCCCAGTCTTACCACTGTTTGTCAGTAAGCCGGCCACTTCTAATAGTATACATGGAGGGTAACTGCTGCATTTCTGGCCTGTAAGGCAATAATGAGCATTTGGAGGCTGACCCAAAGCATAATGGTGCAAAACAGGTCTCATAAAGTATTCAGGACACCGACTTTTTATGAGTGAGTCTGAGGCCGAGGAATAGGCAATAATAATGAGCATTAACTAGGCTAGAGTATTCATTTGCGAGAATAATGACCCAAATTGTGTCACAGGTTACAGAGCCGTGTGCGTGAGGGGAGATAATAAGACAGTTGATCATTTCTCCAAAATGTGTCTTTGTCCTTATGTACAATGCTGCTTAAATGGCGATTTTATTACAGCAGCCATGGATCCCTGGGTATATGGGTTCCAGTGGCTACTCTGTGGAGAAAAGTGCTGCAAGTGATAATCAATAAAATTTTACAGTCAATCTGAAATTGCCGTGGTAGCAATGAATTGAAGCTAAATTGGCGTATTAGTCTGGCTTCTCCACTTAACTCCTATCAGGAAAGTGGCTACAGAATTCTGGACAAACTATGACGTGGGCATAATGGGCTGCGTTTGACTGCTTTCCAGGAAGGTGTAATGAAGGAGAAGAATGGGGCTGCAGTTATAGCAGTGAGACAACAGCCTGTTTGTCATCAGGCAGCAGACATGTAGAGCTAACAGTCCTTGTCATACCTGTATCAGCAAGATGTAACTCATTTACCTGCAACTGAGGTTTATTGCAAATATCTTTCTTACCCGTTTTAATAACACTGCACTCACCAAACAAACTGCTGAAATCATGGACATTTATGACATTGCTGTAAAAAAAAAAGTATAGTATGTTGTCAAAAACCCTGAAAAAAAAAATCATGCAATAGCATGTGGTCAAAAATCATGAAAGAACGTGATAGTTGATACATTGACGGAGCTTGGGAAACCAGACAAACAATGGACATGTAATGAATGAAATACTATAGCTTAGAGGCTGAGTGGGCAACCGGTCCAGGGACTGATGAGAGTGACAATCAACACAAGGTACGACCACAACACAACACAACACAACACAACACAACACAACACAAGGGTGGAAGCTAGGTTGAGTTTTCCATTCCCTTACTCTGCATCCGCATGAGCAGAGTGCTCATTAGCTCTCATTGTGCTTGATCATAATAAAGCATTTGGGCTTGTTCTGTCCGAAACTGAAATTTGATGAACAGAAACAAATGACTTGTAAAATCTTTCCAGTCCCGGTCCTTCATTTGTCACCTTGGTGAAAAAACTGTTTCTACATTACACTGTTAAACACGTACCAGGCATCATTCACCCACATCACCGCACAAACATTGTGCAGAGCCTATAATTAGAATAATAACGATGAGATGTGAGCGGGCTGCCTGAATGTTAGGGAGCATATGTCACAGTGTGTTAGTGTCCGGGCTGTAATGTGTTACTTACGCCTGTCATGGCTGCCCAGGCTGTCTGTCAGAGCAGCCCAGAGGTGACGGTGATGTTATCTGTCAAGTTCACTGGCCCAGAAGACCTGTCACCTGTCACCACACACGCACACACACACACACACGTACGTACGTACACACACACACACACACACACACACACACACACACACACACACACACACACACACACACACACACGCGCACACACACACACACACACACACACACACACATTTTTGATTTTTGGGGGCATTCAGGGGACTTTCATTAATTTCCTGGCAACATAAGCTTTAATAATTTACATCATGGGGGGATTGCTTTTAGTCACAGTGTAGATTTAGGTCTCTGCAGCACCACATGCCTGTTTACCTGTCTGACAAACTCACAGGGGCATTTTGCGACATGATCCAGTAAATGTCTACATTTTCTGCATGAATCTTCGTATCACTTAATAAAATACATCACTCTGGTGTAGGCAGATACATCATGTGTCAGTTTTTGCCCACTCCATTTTAGATTCTACACTTTTTGCCTTGTGCCAATTTTCACAAAACACACACACACACACACATATTAGTTTAGTAATGGAGCAGAAGTTGTAAGCACTGAATAGGCAATCAAACCCATTTAAAACTTTTGCTGTCACTGTCTTTAATTTGTTCTTTACCTTCTTAATCGCTGTCTTTTTTTTCCCTCCTCCTCTTGGATTTACTGTCTTATCAATGGCCCTGCCTACAGAGAATTATCACAGGCTGGCGAACAGTGTTGAAAAGGCCAGGTCCAAAAAAAATACAGTCAGGTCAGGAATGAACTAGGAAAAACAGCACATGGCTAAAATATGATCTGGTAGAGGACAAAGGAAATGAACAGGTATGTATAACTCTATAGGGCTAATGAGAAGCAGGTGAGGTGATTGCAGCAGGTGGGAACAGGAAGTGGTAGTGGCTGGGTTTGATATGACAGTTAGTACATGGAAAAAACAAAACATAATGAAAAAACAGTGACATTGTTTTGGTTTGTTAGAAGGACCCCATGCCTGGCACCAAACACCACACGTCAGTAGCAACAAATGTTGCTCTGGTGCAAGTCAAAAAACACGTTAATGCAGCTTTAATCAAATGTTTTTCATATTATTATGACGTCTGGACAAAATATGAGCGTGAGTTCATTATAGACTAGTTTGTTCTGCACAGTGTAATAAACAGATATGCAAACAACAATTGGCTATGAGAACACAACGAGAGCTAACTTTATTCTCTATTAGTGTTTACACTAGAATCATCTACATTCGCAATGTTTTATTATTGCCTAACATATCCAAATCCCCATAAGCCTTATTGTGTTTACTGCAGTTTGTTTCGTGTTGTAATTATGTTGATTTGTGTTTTTAATATATCAAACCCTTTAGTCATTTCAGTCCAATTTAGCTTCACCATATCTAACTCTCTGCAACATCCTTGTGCCCACATGTGGTTTCATCTTATCACTCATCTCTTTCATCTCGTTCCTTGTCCCAGACCTTGTGGACGGCCCTGGTCCAAACCTATGCCCTCCACTCTGCAGCACATCGATGCAGCCACACTCGATTTTTCATTTTCACAACCCCCACCTCTCTCTCTCTCTCTCTCCCTGCTCTCTCCTCTGTTCAGTGGCCCTTGACTAAATGTGTATTTGGACCCCTGTCTGGCCTGGTGTGTTTGTGCCAGATGACCAAAAGTCACCCATAGCCTGTTATCTGCTTTGATTTTAGACTTTCCTTTCCTTTCCTTTCCTATATAGAAGATGTATATAGAAGATGTATATAGAAGAAGATCAGAAAATCACTGACAATCATAATTAGAGAAATATTTCACTGCTATTTGTGGCTCTAAATACACAAGGGTTAGCATAAATACATATCTGTATTTGGCCTTTTTGTGCACATTCAAAAACCCTGTCCATTTAAAAATTCTGCACGGCACTACTGATAGATTCTTTCAATCAGGCAAAAAAAAAGAAAAAATCATTTCACAATTGATCTACTTTTAGAGCCAAAATCTTCACAATTCCCTGGTGATACCCATTTGAGTCAATAGGAAATCGATGTATTTTGTCTCCAAATCAAATCCTATGCTATCTTGCGTCACCTAATGAAACAGTTTGCAAATGATTTGGGGACAAATGGTGCGTGTCCCCATCGACTTTGACTGCGGCTTTTTACTTTGCTGGCTTCCAGAAACCCCGGAGAGTTTTGATTAACCACATCTGGTCCTACTCGTTATTGGGATTCACTGGAGCAAACTCTTTGCTAATTAAAAAGACCGTCCTTCATGTCAAATCAAAAACATGACTGATGGCTGTTTGTAATCTTATGAGTGCATGCCTGTATGTGTCAGTAGCATGCAATAGAGGCATCTGATTAATGATGTTCATCTCAGCCTCCCCTGGCTGTCCAAATGTAAACAGAAGACTCAACTGTTTGCTCGCAGGGTAATTAGTCAGCGGTGACAGGTCTTTTCTCTCCCACTTTCTCCCCTTGCTCGTCTTGTCAACAGGACAGATACGCACCATGCTGTCAACAAGCCTGATAGCCAGCACTGGCAGAAAGGTTAAGATTTACATAAAATATAGCAATCTGCTTACACACTCGACACGGCAGGCAGATTTTCTGGGACTGCGTTTTTGTCTAATTCTTTTCTTTCTGCACTCCCAACCTCTCTGCTGTTTCTCTCCTCCAACGCAGACCGTCGCTCCGATTGACGCTCTCACATGCAGAGGCAACAGTGCATGCATGATTGAGCGCACTAATGTACACACAAACAATCATAAACATTTTTTTCTCTCTGATGAAAAGGTAGACTGCAGAATAATGGTCATAGTCAGGTTAATGTAGTTTTGTACTCGCTGTATATGTATGTGTGTGTGTAAATATACAGTATTTTCTGAACAACTAGAAATATACTGTATATGTGAAGATGCAAGTGCTCTGGCCTAACAATGTATACAGCTAGAATTTGCATAATGAGTCATAATGTTCCTATATAAGAGGCATACAGGGGGTCCTCGAGTTACGACGGTCGCAAGTTACGTCGTTTTCGTGGTTACGACACATCTCCCGTGAACTTCCTTGTTTCGGCTTAAGCGGTTTGCCCCGTAAATACATACAGACTTCGCAGGGGAACTAGTTGGTGAGCGCTCTCGCTGTCTCTCAGCACGCCTGCCGGCTCTCCAACACCTCCACAGCACAGCTTGGCTACTCTGCCTTGTGTTTACTCATGTGAAATGGACGGCTGGCGAGGGGTGCAGCGGCAGCCGGTAAGGAGATGCACACGGACACAGATGCGTTAGGGATCGTGGCAATACCGTAGGTTTATTCACAACACAGGGCACCCTACAATAAGAGTTTACTGTGGTGAATTGCCTTTTGTCCCTCTTGACCCTCTTGACACACCGTAGGGGTTGACATCGCGAGTGTAATGAGAATTTCCTTTAGATTTCTGAGATCAACCGTGTAGACCCTGTGTTGTGAATAAACCTACGGTATTGCCACGATCCCGAACGCATCTGTGTCCGTGTGCATCTCCTTACCGGCTGCCGCTGCACCCCCAGCCAGCCGTCAATTTTACATAAGTAAACACAAGGCAGAGTAGCCTAGCTGTGCTGTGGAGGTGCTGGAGAGCCGGCAGGCGTGCTGAGAGACAGAGAGAGCGCTCACCAACTAGTTCCCGTGTGAAGTCTGTACATATTTACGGGGCAAACCGCTTAAGCCAAAACAAGGAAGTTCATGGGAGATGTGTCGTAACACACGAAAACGACGTAACTCGCGACCGTCGTAACTCGAGGACCCCCTGTATTTTCTGAACAACTAGAAATATACTGTATATGCGAAGATGCAAGTGCTCTGGCCTAACAATGTATACAGCTAGAATTTGCATAATGAGTCATAATGTTCCTATATAAAAGAGGCATATACATAAGAAAAATATAAACATATCTGGTAAACAAAAAAAAAGACAGAGAGGAAAAATATCTGTTAATGTGGATGGACCCGGGTGATCGGGAAAGAACCGTGTTCAGGGATGACTGGTCACCTTGCGCCACTGAAATGTCAGCTTCACCATATGCACACGGCTAGTTCATTTTCACATTAAGGCGAACGTGTCCTTGACATTTTGCGAGGGGCTGAGACTCTCACTCAGTGTAATAGGTGCACCTTATCATTTAGAGTTAACACCCTGCTATAGCCAGTGAGTCACCTATGAAAAAAGCCTAAGTGTGACATGTGCAGGCAGGAGGCAAGAGGTTCTGTAATGGTTTTTCCAAACACTAGAATGAGAAATCTGACTGTACCTTTACCAGAGGCATAAAAACAGCTACATTAATCTACATTTGGTTATTTGCATTTATAACGATATTCTTACAAGCGTTTTATCCTTTCTCCTAGTTTTTGTATTCGGCTGCCTCAGTTGAATGCATCCCCGTTTTTCTTAAAGCACTAACAACACAGTGAGGTGCAAAGTAATTAAATGGATTCCCTCAAGTACTGTGTCTTCAGTCAAAGACACTGACGACATCATGGAATTGACCAGTTAATGGCAACACAGTTAGATTTGGCAGAAAAAGTACCGCCTAAGTGCTGATTCCCATTAAGATACACACATGAACATAAATCTAAGGGGAATCAAAAAACCATGAATCTGAGGCTGGTTGCAGCAGTAAAAAAAAAAACATTGGCATTAACGTAATGAGTGAAATGTGTCAGCTTTTACGGCTGAGGAAATGTCCACGAAAGGTGTTCTATTCTAAGCGCTTTAGCTCTATATCTACATCCTCATACATGTATCTGTAGCTTCTCCATCACACTGACAGAACGTGTGAGCGAGCGTTTGATCCATGATCCTTTGCGACTGAAGAAGTGGAGTGAATGTGCATTTCCATGTGTTTTCCTGGAAATCCTCTTGGATTAGTCATGCCAGCGTCTGTTGAAGATCAATTCCAACGCTACCATTCACTGATGGTACAAAATGGCAATGCTGCTGTTGTCTGGTACTGGTGTACTGTGATTTGTGTGTCAGGGTGAGAAAGCGGCGGTTGTGCGGAAATACTGTGGAATGAAAGAAAGTGAAAATTATTAATAGCATTGACGGCTCCGGTGCGACTGCTGCTGTCAGACGGTTCAGTTCAGTCTCAGAAAGGATTGGGCGTGACACTGTAGTCCACAGGGTGCACAGAGAGCGAGCAAGACGCCATAACAATTGAATCCCTGCTATTCACTTATGTCGCTATGTAAAGCAATAAAGAGCAGAGTTAGCACAAAAGTGGACAAATTGGAGGTTATTCAGAATATGGCACAGACTACATGAATCCTGCCTTGTGACAGCAGTAAAGGCTGCTGGTGATCAAGTGGACTGAAATACTGAAGGTGAAGGACTTCTTGTGACTGAGTATGTGCCTGCCATTGAAATGGCTGTGAAGTTCTCTTCTCCCATGGGTGGTAATAAAACTTGTGACAGTTTTTTTTTTTTAAGTCTGAAAGTCTCTCAGAGTGCGGTGAATCATCGCGTTTAAAGCGAAAGTGCCCCCCCCCAGTGAAAAATGCATTGTAGCCACACTCAAAATAAAGACTCCTCAGCTTTTGTTTTATCTGCAGTTTCAATATCAACGATTTTCGGCCCAATTTTCCAGTCGCAGACGAGTTTTACAACAAAAGACCCCAACAGGCACTTTGGCAGCAGGTGCCAATTGCTATACGTGAACTCGTCCAAGCCATGATAAGGAAGGTTTACCCACATATTGCTGACAAGTCGCAGACTCTGCACAGATTTCCAGCCTTCTGACTCAGCGACGCCGCCAGCCAACTCCAGACACTTATTTGTTTTGGAGACAAGAAATTCTAGTCAGGCGGTTTCCCCGTGAAAGATTGTGCAAGGTGTGACCTTCTATTGCCAGTGAATCCAATCGACCCAAATCAAATTTATTTGCATAGCCTGTGTTCATAAATCACAATTTGCCTTATAGGCGGAAACAGAAAAACTGCACCTCTAATGTAGATAATGTTATATTCCTCAATAAATCCACCAAGACAGCCTCAAGGGGAGATAAGGAGAGAATTATCACAGAATAATACAGTATTTTCCCTGTGGTTAGAGGAGTTAGAGCTAATTTTGGATACCTAACATACAGCTTTGGATTTCACTTAGGACTGATTTCGTATAAAACCTTACACTCAGTATGGATGTGCTCAGACTGTAGATATAGTAGATGAGTAAACATTCTCAGTTCTATTCCATCTCGTTAGTTAGCTTGTCAGTAAACGCCCGAGGAACAAGATGTTAAATGTGGTAAATCACCAAAGATTTGGTTTTCATGCCATCGCCGGGTCCGCCAGGGATCAATCCTGCCCACATACCACCCCCATCGCTTGCCCATCACCTCCTTAAAGGACCCCCCCGAGGCTCTTAAGAAGAGAGAGAGAGTGAGAGAGAGAGAGAGAGAGAGAGAGTTGGCACTGGCCAGTGTTCTTGCTGAGATCTCTCCCCACTGATTCGCCACCCACTCCCATGAATGCCAAACAGTCCCTTTATTATGTCTTCATTTACATGATTTTTGGGATCCACTTTATGCCTTTCACTCTCTTGGCCTTCTCCTTCTGCTCCACCAAACTGCCCCCCCCCCCCGCGCCCCTCCCACCTACCACCACCAGAGGGGGTGCTAAGGTGAAGGTGGGTGGGGGTGTCTTTTTCTTGTGGCACTGCAAAGTGATGATGAGACCATACGGAGGCCTGTGGTGGGGAGGGTTGCAGGGGAGGAAATAGAGGAAAGGGGATGGGGTGGGGTGGGGCTCGGGGGCGGGAAGGGGGAGCAAACGCGGTGGCATAAATGACTTCTTAGCGGTGCAGCGAGATGTGAAGGACAGACTGACACAAGACAGTGTGGCGAGCAAACTAATGAGCTACACGTTGCAGGCCGAGGACGGAAAGGGAAGAGGGAGGGTGAAGAAGGGGGGGGGGGGGGGCTGTGGTGGGGAGGGTTGCAGGGGAGGAAATAGAGGAAAGGGGATGGGGTGGGGTGGGGTTCGGGGGCGGTGAAGGGGGAGCAAACGCGGTGGCGTAAATGACTTCTTAGCGGTGCAGCGAGATGTGAAGGACAGACTGACACAAGACAGTGTGGCGAGCAAACTAATGAGCTACACGTTGCAGGCCGAGGACGGAAAGGGAAGAGGGAGGGTGAAGAAGGGGGGGGGGGGGGGGGGGGGGGGGGGGGGGGAGGGAGGGATGAGATTATGACAGAGATGGAGAGATGAGAGGCGGCAGGGAGGATCGGAGAGAGAGATGGAGAGAGATGATGGAGGGAAGACAAGAGGGCTGAAGGCTCTTACATTTGCTAAGTTGGGGAGAAGAAGAAGCGGGTGACAGGGGGAAGCTGAGTGAGACGAGGAAGAGGGACGAGAGGGAGCAGAATAAAAAGTGACATGAAAAATGACTTGACTTTGCCAGCGTTTCTCATTTATCCTTTTCATGGCTACGAACAATAAAGTTAGATCTGATCAGATATCCCGCGAGTACACAATTTCACCGACTGCTCATACTTTTCATCTCTTTTCATTAAGCGTACGACTTTCAGCGATTTTTAATTATCCGACTGCAAAAAGAAATAAGTATTTTATGTAAAAATATTCTTCTGTGGCTTCGAAAAGTCCGTTTCGATTTCATATCCCTTGCTGAACCAATCAATACATTTGCTGCATATGAGAAAACGTACATAAAGATTCGGTTACTCCTATTAATACAAAAAACACCTGCACATCATCTCGCCAGCGTTACAGTTGTCATAGCAGTGCGTCTTTCTATTTTTGGCCTTAAACCCAGGACAAAACTTTATTCCCTCGTCCCTCCTCCTCCTTGGCTTCCTGCAGTGCCAGTCTTTGGTGCAGCGGGCGTTTGTGGAGGCCTGAGTTCCTGAATACAGGCTGAAATCCAGCTGGTCTGAATCACTTCCACTGTCTGTTGTGGTTCTACACGCCCACCACCTTCTTAATGTAGAAGACACTGATATAGTGGAATAAAAAGTGCCCTAAACATAATGCAATCATCTAACAAAAACAAGTGAATATATATTATATTATATTATATTATATTATATTATATTATATTATATTATATTATATTATATTATATTATATTATATTATATTATTTGCTCAAAACACCTCTGTATCAACAACAGCAGCTGGTATTGAAATATTCATTGTTTTGAATAAAACCTGATTCACACTATTATTATTATCAGTAGAGATGATTTTTATTCATGACATCACATACTGATGTCCACATCCCCTAGTTGGCAACACTCTTTCCAGTTTGAAGATTAAATAGTACAACACATTACTGCATTTGACCTTAAAAAACCTATTTCTTTTAAGATCCAGTGCAGTTACACATTGCTCTGCAGCATAGGTAATTGTCTATGCAGGGAAGAGTTACTGTACGTGTTTCCTCCGCATAACTGGTTCATCCAAACCCGAGGTTTAGAGAATAATCCGCCTTTTCCTCCTTCGCTCCTTCCCCAGCCCCGTGACTATGCTGATGTATTATGTAATTTAAGGCTTCTCCTCTTTTGGTTGAGATAAGAGTTCGTTTCCAGCGGCTTCCTCTGCTCCTCCATTATAAAAGTCTGTCTATTCAGGCCAAGTCTGGCAAAGAAGCAAACTGCTTGTCCTGCTAATACATTATTAGAGGCTAGTGGTGCATGCACACTCCTTCAAAACCCAGTCACACTCACTCATTCTCTCAATCAATCACTCTCATTTATTTACCCCCCACCCCCCACCCACACACACACACTTACATGGTTAGTAAACCTTTGATGTGAGTCGATGTGAGGTTGTATTTAGATTTTAAAGACACAAAACAAACACAAAAATTGACATCCATCCATCCATCCATCCATCCATCCATCCATCCGTCCATTTATGTGAAACATTTCATACAGTTCAACAACAACCCCTATCTCAGACGCACACACAGTATTGTTGATTGTTGTGTAAGTACTCGCATGAAGAAGCAATATATGTGTGTGGCATAAAGTTTGTGTAACAGAACATATTTCTATTAGCCTGACACAGCCAGCACAACATGAAGATTTATCACTGTATATAGTTTTCCCATTGTGGATTGGCATCACGTTTTTGGGAACATGACAGTCACCTGTGATGGAGCTGGGCAGCACAACACGCAGTGTAAGTAGTTATCTCTCGATGTTGATGAGGGACCAAGCAATGCTGATAAAGAAAGATGTGTTAAATAATGTGGTAACTGTTTAAAAATTAGCACTCAGTCAGGATTTCTGCATATAAGACACACAGCATAACCTCCACACAGTGGAGCGACAGTCTGTTCGGGAAAGTCTGGGAGAGAGGGAATTCCCACCACAACTGCCAGGAGCTGTAACCAGCAGCGTCTGACAGGAGGAGGTGAAGCAGCTCGTCTAATTGACACAGTGTCTCTGCACTCCGACTGCTGCCGCGGCCTCCACCGCGCAGCACTGATCTGACGGAGAACATCGCTTGTCTCTTGCTTTCTTTCTTCCTCAGCATGCCCCCTGTTCTGCTGGCACCATTTCCTATATCGCTCTTTCATCCAGTGCGCCTCCTCCTTCCACTCTGCTAATCACTCCTTCCTTCTATCTCTCCTTCTTCCTCATCAACATATTCCACGACAGGGGATCTTAGCCAAGCCTTTAAGACAGATGGATGGTGATGAAATGGGGGGAGGCAAACCCGATCCCACCTCCCTCTGTCTTTTTCTTTCGTTCTGTCTTCCCTTCCTTTTAGTGCAGTCTCGGCTTTGTTTACTTGGATGCGCTTTTGAAGCTAATGAGAATGCACCTCCAAGCGCTGATGCGCTTTCAAATGATTAAGGGCCACAAGCTACTTCCTCGGCCACTGAACATCAATACAAGAAAAAGCCAGTTGGACACAAACAGGGCTGAAATTGGGGGGAAAAAAACACTTAGAAGCAGAATCCTCTTGTGGAAAAGCAGTCACCACATCCAGCTCGAGCTTCCACAATGATATGATTCTATGTGTATCACCATCTGATGTATAGGTCCTGAGAGATACAGATCTATGTGACATGTGGCTTTTGCCTTTGCAGAAAACAGATGAAACCTTGGGGGGAAATCCCCTCGGTATTTAAATGGATTCCCCTTGGTTTCAATTAAACTCGTTTCTGCTTGGTACTACAGCATTTACCCTTTACTGTCTCCATCTCTCTCTATACCCCTATGATTTTTTTTTTGTTGCACCATGGGACATTTCTGCTTTTTACCTCTTCATCCAGGGCAGATCAATCCCCAGCTGCTCTTTGATAATATAACTGTGGTGTGATGATAGTGGTAGGGATACCAGGGCATTGGATCCACTTCTGCTTATCACCAGAAAACCTTGACAACCTGTAGCAGTTATGCTCCTGGTGGGAGGGATCACAAATAACAGCTGTGGCAGTGCCAGCTGGGAGTATAGGTTTTTCTGGCTGTTAAACCCTGATTGTCCGAGTGCCTGGGTTTGCTGTCGTGTGCAAGTGGAGGAGCTGAGAGGTAAAAGAAACATAATTAGTGGCAAATAGATAAACAGCTCTCAAACTGAAGTTTGAGATGTGTTAGGGTGACTGGAGAGAAGGAACCGTTTGCAGACAACACAATCCAATAAACAAATCCAGACTCAAAATACTAAACAATGGAAAGGAAAGGAAAGGAAAAGGTTCTCAGCACTGCCTGATAGGCTTAAATACCCACTAACTAATTAGAGCAAATATGGATCAGGTGTGCTCCCAAAAATGGAGGGAGACAAGACAGGAAGTAGGTGGGTGGAGTCAGAAGCACATGTCAAACCAAAACAAAAACAGAAAACACATGACACCACCACATGGTCAAAATGTAAACAGAAGCATATGTCAGGAGAATGAAACAGCAGCATCACTAACATGCTGCATATACACTGTGGTTTGGGCCTTAGTTTGTTCAGTCTAAATGTTAGTTGTTGTAGTTTATTGCAATGAATTTATCCACAGACATATTTTAATGTAGCTTGTTTTGTTTTTTTTGCGCTTCCATGAAGAAATTCATACAAAGACAATGCCAAACGTGATGATGATATTAAGATGACAGCAGGGGAACTTATGTATTGAAGTGGAGCAAACTTGATTGAATGAAGCATGATTTGAAGACAGGATGGATTATAGGACCACAATTGGGTGATAACAATCAGGTATTTGCGGTAGAACGAGCAGTGCCGCTGTCTAACATAACACAGTGGGAGATTTATGGCTGTCACCGTCATCTGTTTGGACCTTTTCATCGCCATGGGTGCTTACCGTCTCAAGCCCAAACCAATACACCTCTGGACAGTGATATAAAATGATGAGGGCTGATATGGACATTTATAGTGCCTGCATTCATACACAAATGCGACACAGATACCTGAAGGTCAAGTGGAAGGGGTGGGGTGGGGGGGCAGTCAATTTCAAAGGACCTTTTGTCAAGTCCTCATTGAAATACATCAATAAAAATGGGCCACCCTAAGCCCTTTCAGAAATAAAATTGTCATGCTAATTCATTTTGATTGCCACATCGGAATGGCTAAACAAAATGAGCGGCCGGGGCCAGATGCGCCCGCCGAAGCGTAACTCAGGATATTTCATAGTGAATTACCCTTGATCGACTTGCTTCATGGATCTTGGTGCAAATTCCGATCAAATGCCCACATGTGCGGAATTCCAATCACCGCTTTGCTAGCTCATCGATTTGCATGCCAAAGCGGTACCCATTAAAACCCCCCAGTGATAAGCAACATTGCTGACTGTGACTTTTTATCAACAGAAGAAAAAAAAGAGGATTGGAATTTTTTAAAATCTCATCAGGCAAAAAAAAAAGAAAGAAACAGCCATTTGTGCACTTTTACCATTTGCAGAGACTGAAAATATGTTTCATTATGTTTTTCCTGAGGCTGACATTTATACCCAGACGTCTAATTTCTCATGAGACATAAGTTCTTCCATTGCTATTCTGGTTGAGAGCATGGATTAAAAGAAAAAAAAACCCACAACGTTTGACATAAATTCAAAGCAAAGAGTTGATGAGTACATCAAACACATGACAGATCCGGTAGATTAAAAACCACAGACCACAATATGGAGGAACAGTGAGGACTAATGAGTCTTCTGTATCACATGAGAGACAGTACTCTTGTGTATGGGGAGGAACGATAGTTTCCACTGAGCCATCTGGACACAGGCCCCTCAGGGGACACAGAGCTAAACATAGTAGATCTGTCTCCATCTCTCTCTCTCACTTTCTCTTTATCAGTCTATTAAAATTAAATTAATTCATTCCAAAAACTCATTTCACTAGCTTTCTACTGTCCTTCTACTTTGTGACTGCAGATTTGAATTTGAACTGTTAATTATTAGCACAACTAAAAACCAACTTTTAGTCCAATTTACATCTCAACGATAGATAAATAAATAGATGAATAAAGATAGATAGATAGATAGATAGATAGATAGATAGATAGATAGATGACACTTCTTGGGACTGTTTTTAAATTACATTTGCCTTTATTATGGCAGTTGGGATATAGTCACTGTATTTTAATGTATCGCAGTCATTGAGCATCAGAAAATATTTTTTTTCTCAAATTGAAAAGTTTAATTTTAAAATGTAAATATTCAAGTGAAATATATACATATATGCTTCGGTTTGCGCCGCTATGCTGTGTCCATTAGTGTGAATTCAATTTCCTTAAATAAACAGGATCGTTTGCTTAGGTATGCGACCGGTGTGATTGAAATTCATAATTTCAGTCTGAGACAATCTTATCGAGGGGAACCAGATTCAAACTGTCACATGACTGTTGGTATATAATAAGTACAGTTAACTTTCACATTGAAAAATAATCTGTGCATCCTGGAGGTGAGAGAGAATGAAAGCTTTACTATGTCTTCATATCATCTGGATGGAAATGTAATGTGTTTCTGGTGAAACAAGAGTGGGCATACCAGAATACGTTTGAGAACCACTGTTCTAGTGTGTCTGTCTAGCTCTCTTTGTTGTCCAGTTACAGGGATTGGGGTCAGACTAACTTGGACACACACACACACACGCGCACACACACGCACACATACTTAAGCAAGCAAAGGCACACTCACTTAGAAGATGTGGGCAGCAAGCACATAAACACAAAAGAACATTCGATCATGCACTGACGCACAAAAGCAAACGCATGTATGCGCACACACTTTAACAGGTACCACACGTACATATGCACACACAGACCCGAACACACAAACCCCTGGGAGTCCCGCCTGACACCCTCAATCTGTCACAGCTGAATCCCAGAGGACCTCGTCTTTCAGTCAGAAGCACTGGGACAGTGAACACTGAACTCAGCAGAGTCTGAGCTAATCAAGCCTGGCAATGACAGACTGCCTGCAATGACAGCCATGTTTTTTTTTTTCACTTTTACATATTTCACAGTTGAGGATATTGTTTCTTCAGTAGCACAGAAGTATGGAAAAGGGAGTTTTTACACACGGGCAAATATGGATCATATGTAATCACCTATCATGAGACTTTGGTGAACATCTGGAATGGATGGACAGCTTTCTATTCTATTTCTATTGACCCAGATTTGCTGACAATAATAACATGAGCATTTTTTTCAGTAATTGCATTTTTTCTGGTTCAGAGGAAATTCAGCTTTTTCTGTCACAACAGCACATCCATGATATATATCTTAAGCAGCTGTGGTAAATAGTAAATAGTAAAAACAACCACAACAAAAAATGTAATAATAGGTTGTAATACTGACAATAATAAAGCTTTAGAGTAGTATAGCTGTCATAGTGTATTCAGAAAAACATTACCTTATCATGTTTGTTGACGGGCAAGATGATAATGGCAGCAAGCAAAAGTTCCATAATAAATAAAGATATTCATGACTACCTAGTCAGATAGTATTTGACGGATACAGTTTATAACGTTTGGATGCATTTTTGCTGGATCTAGTCACTGTATGGAGAGAACACAGAGACTATTCTCTCTTTTGGCATTTAATGAGGATCTGAAATTGACTTTGAGCAAATGACATATCGCTGTTATTGCTCTAATAAAATGCACAATTTGTCCTTTTCCTTGCATGAGTACCCCGTGTCCTTCATGACATCTGAATGTTTTATTTGTGTGTATCCCAGGGATGAGTAGCCGCTGTTGTCTGAAGGCAATGTGTGTTCCGGTAAACAACCGGGTCGTCAGCAGTAGGCCTGTTAATTGTCTGCACGGCATGCAGGGCTGGGGATCAGTGAGACAGATGCAGAAGGAAGCGGTCCTGATGAATTGACCCTGGTGTTAAATGGTGTCACTTAACCTTTTAAAATTCGATAAACAAGTCGGCCATCCTGGGGATCCATACCCTCATCACAGTGAATTTCCTCCTGCGTAAATAGGTCAATGGCAAAATATGACCCCTGACTTGGACCAGTCTCTGTTTTCAGCACGGTCCAAGAGACAGCCCTGACACTCAGAGGGACAAATTACCTCGAGCTACAACGGGTAGCTGCTCCAACACCAGATTTTCCTTTGTGATAAAGTGATACATCATTATCATTCACATTTTATATACGCTAAACTGCTAATCAGAAAATTCTGATTTGTAATTTGTAAGTAATATAGCAATTTTTTTAAAAAAAAAGTAGAACCAAATCATGACATACATTATCTAAGGACACTTCACAGAGTACAGTATTATAAAGAGAAACCATATATTTCCAACTTGGACAGAAAAATCTCCATCTAATTATGAAGAATCCATACTGCTTTTATTTGATTGGTTCAGATCTCCCACTGGTTTTCTCATTTTCATCCTATCTATATACTGTAGCTTCAGATAACCTTTGGTTTTATTTAAATTTTCTTGGTAAGTCTACATGACATATTTTTTTGAAACATTCTGATTATCGCTTCTCAGTCCTCCAACTCACAGAATTAGAGTTCTGCAATTTGGTTTTTACTTAACAGTGATGATTCCTTTCTTTAATCCTGCATATTGTCATACTTTCCCAGGAGAAATAATTTCTCCATTCGCCTGATTGTACTGCTTGTACTAGTACGCTTTTTTAAAAAAAATCAGCATCATAATTAGATAGGCATTGTTCCCAATGTTTCCCTCAAAATTAGTGAGGAAAAATTTACAGCAGCGTGATGGGACACAGTGATCACTGATCAGAAATCCAATATCATATTGCGCTCATTTGTACCAGATCCAAAACGCAAACCTATTAACCTTAAAAATTTTCATTTCGACAATTTCATCACAACTATAATCACTACTGTCTGTCAACTTCCTCTTTTTGCCAGATGAGTCCCAGACAATGTTTTGGTTTTGCATCATATTTTTATCAGAGTTTAGAGTAGAACTACTTTCTGAAGGCATCGGGTCACATCCAGGTACATATGGCTACAGTTGCAGATATACCACATTATTTATGCAGACATTTTACTACTATACAGTACATCACAAACCAGATGGCCTTTAAGAAAAAAAAATATTTTTCATACATTTTAAGATTAGGGAATATGTTCAACTTGATGCATGTTTGAGCAGACAGGCAGATACAGAGATTTACATTTTATTAACTGTAATACCCCTCCATCTGAAGATTACAAGCCTGCACGGAAGCTGGGTCAACAAATCTCAAACAATATCTGGAATGAAAGTCTTGCAATATATTCACACTCACTCCACAAATGCCTGACACTGCCTGATACGCTTTAAACTGCTGCACAGGTCATACTATTTAAAATGCAAACTCATTTCAATATTTTTCTGTGTTTCCACACTCTGCAAAAAAATATCAGTGTCAGGAACCCACAGTGTTGTATTTTGCCCCAGAACTGGAACCCTTTGGAGTGAACAGTTTGGCATCTTTTCCAAATCCCACCGGAGCCAAATCCTGAAGTTATTACATTCGGAAAATCAGAGGATTTGAGTAAATACGTCGAAACTAAAACACTGAGTCGGCCATACTAAGTCATGTTAAGAAATGTAACTGATGTGTTTACAGATGGCAAGAATTAGGTTATGATAGGTTATGATATAATAATAATAATAATAATAGATAATAATATAATAAATATAAGTATGGTGGCCTGTTCTGTATGAATGTTTAAGTGGAAATTCTTCCAAATACTCTGTATATATGGCACACTGTAATGCACAGTCTGACTTTATTGTCAAAACATGTGAATGACTCCCATAACTTTTTCAGTACTTTCAATATTTTACCTTAGTGTGTTGTATTACAGTAAAAAAATAATGACTCCGTTGCTTAAATTTGGCTTTGAACCCTTTTTCCTTGACTCACTAAATGAGCCGCGTGAAGGATGTTGTGCTCTCCCGCATAAACACTCGCGGCAAAATGGAGTTTATTAAGACCCATAAAAAAACAACATTAAAATTCACAGCCGGGGTAGCGTCGCCTGACCCCTGGAGAATGATAAATTAGCTCGTGTTGCTCCAGCAAAACGACCATTTTGCACCTTCATCTTCCCCTGAAGCAAACGCCCCGTTCTGCGAGGAGGTTGTGCAAAGGGTTGTGGACTGAGAGGCCTATAGGCGGCAAAAAAAAAAAATTTTTTTTTTTTTAGATGACGCTTTTATCGCCACGCTCGCTGCTTCCCTCACAGGTGATCACTCAGTAGTGTGAGTGACATTTAATTCAGCTGCACGTCTGCTTAACCAATTCATCGGTGTGAAGCGCGTATGGTGCGTTGCCATGCCGTGCATCCATTCACCCGAGCAGGCCTGAACGTGACAGAGAAGTGTCTGCTGTAATGAAATTAAAAGTCAGAAATATCCACTAGAATCTTGGTCCATAAAGCGCTTATGGTGCAGTGCATTGATACTTTTGATCAAACTCTACTTTCTGCAGCTACTGCTGCACTCTTTATCCGGGGATGACTTATAATTGCTCAGTGCAGTCACAACAGATTTCCTGCGACAGCAACAGTTCCCACAGACCAATCACACACAAGAGTATAACTAATCATATATTGATTAATATATGGATAAATAAGTAGAATTTAACATAATGATAAACAAAGCACTGATGAACATGAAAGTGACATCAAAACAAAAAAGTTTTTCATGCCTGAAGCTGTCGCCCTCTAAGTGTTTCTACCCCTTTGCGAGCCATCACCAGATGCTCATTAGCACTATGCTAAGCTAATGGATCAGTAAATGGATTTTTATGTGGGCATAAATGCTAATTCGCTACACTGCCGTTCTGTTCGACGGTGTCGTGTTTCGCAAGCCAGCCCCAGCCTCTGGGGCCCGTTTGTGTCTCGTTAGTCTCAGCCAGGGACCTGTTGTGGACGGCGGGGACTCAGCGGCAAACGGGGGACACGCGCTAATGAGAGGCCTGCAACGTTTAATCAAGTGTTTCTCCTGCAATAATAAAGTTTATCATTCAAGGGTGCAAGGATTTCCTACAGCGGGAGGCGCAGTTAAATTCCTGAAGAAAACAACAACAACAACAACAACAACAACAACAACAACGTGTTGGAACTGAACCAGTCAGCTGTCACATGCTATTATGCTGACTGACGGTCGTTAACCCACACGTTGGCTGTTTTTTTTCAGTTTCTGGACATATTCCCAGGTGCTATAGTTGCTAATTATTCATCTGCATGAATAATGACTTACGGCGCCCCCTGTCATCTAATAACTCTCATAAGTGAGTAAGCCCAGAATGAACCTAGGAAAATAACATTATTATCACAATTGCACTTTTTTTTGGCACAAAAGATGATAAGAGCTGATAAATCGTACATTTTTTCCTGCAACCACGATACACAAAGAGTGTGGTTATAACTTGCCATAGTAGCTTCATGGCAGCTTGTTGTCTGTGTCTCGTAAATGAAGGGTTTTCTGATATCCAGTGCACATACTGTGCTGTACGGTAGACAGCAGGAGGCAGGGTACCATTGTTGTTGCTCTTTTTGATACAACAGCGCACATCCAGAACCCCAAGACGGCAAGACAGACATTCAAAATGAAAGGAAGCAGCAGCAGGGGCCTCGGTGGAAAAAAAACCCCAAAACATCTATGACTGAGTGGGAGGTAAGTGATAATACTGGTGTAGCAGCATCCATAGGAACCACGCATCTTCTCTCTTTTTTTTTTTTTTACAGACAAGTGGAACACAGTATTCTTCATTATATTGCATGTAACATTTTGACCCTCCATCCAGCAAATGTGACCTATTTCTACTATGCACTAAAAGACACAAAACACTGTGTAGGTTGTCTGAAAAAAAGAAACTTACAGAACTATCGGACAAAGAATAAAACTTTCACTCTATGTTGTTTTTTCCCCCCCAAAGTTTCCGCATTTCAAAAATGGAAAATTCATGAAGCGTTGTGCCGCTATTAGAAATAATGACCTTCGCAACTGCGATCTTTTGTACTATTTCACAAGACCCATTTTGAAATGTCTCTCAGGCAAATGCTTGGCCATTTTTATAATATGCTGCTATTAAATACATCATATACTGGTGAGACTTATCCAATTAATTTAGTTAGTATAACTTTTCCTGTTCCTTCTCGTCTCAGGTCCTGTTGCTGTGTCTGGGGGAATAATTGGTCTACAGCTTTGGAGTTTTCAACCAAACACTCTTTTGTAACAACATTTTCTAAATGTCACTAAAAGATTTAAAGGATACATTAAGCTGTACAAGATGATTTAATAGAAGAAAAAGTGGGAGCATACACATAACTAGGAACACCTTTACAAAATAATGCCATGTGTAGCATACAGTGCAATAGATTGCCGCATCTTGCCATACCTTGGTGTATTAGGTTACTTGGTTCATGTTTTATTTTAGTTATTGTATTGAAATATCATATTGGAGTTCATTTTAATCTGTCCATTTTTATTCTGTCCATCTCTCTCCGTTCTTTTACGCTTGTGCTCCTTATTTTCTTAGACCGGCCAAAACACTCCTTATTAAAATATAGTCAGAGATTCTGAACCACATTTAATCACACACAGATTTGTTTTAATTACAGAATTTAACTTATGTGACATACTTTAGATCTTTACTCAGTTTTAATAATGTTTTCCGCAAAATAAATACCTCTACATGTACTGAAGAAAAGACAAGGAAGTAATGGGAAAAACAGGATTCATGTACAAAGATTCAAAACGAAAACCAACATCTTTAAAATCACAAATACTCTTGTCCCAAAAATATACATTATGGATAATGTATTGGTATGACTTATTTCACAGTGTATCTCTGCATGTGCTCACACACACACACACACACACACACACACACGCACACACACTACAGACAGGGATCTACACGTACTAGATGCTGCTAGTGATGTGTACATGATGTGTATGTTGTAGGCTCATTCACAAAAACTACTCTTTTTAGTCTATGTTGGCACCACATAAAAAAGTTATAAGCTTATAAGTCATCCAAAATGTCCACATTTCCCCCATCCCATTCTTCATTCACTGTGGAAAGACATAACTCATCCAGTAAACATTCCAGTAGACATTCCAGTAGACCGTGATATTTTTCAACATCCACATTATCCATTTCAGAGGCTATAACCTCGGAAAGCTAGAATCCAGTGAACATGGTCTTGTTCAACAGTGCCATTGCTCTCAAAAGAAACTTGGCAGGAATATGACCTTGAACGGTTTCATAGCGGCGGCAATCAAGATGGTGACATTTCAAAGACCTTCTGACGAACTCTAAATTTAAATCACAAAGGTTACAGAAAATCTTCAAGGAGCCATCCTCCACAGAGGGGATGGAGGCCATAGAAAAACAAAAGGTACTTGAATGAAGGGTCCACTGCTTGTTCATAGAAGTTCATTACAGGGCTTTTGTTCTGTGATGTTTCTGTGTGTATGGCTGCAGTGAAGATTCAGTTTGGATTACAGATCATGCTGCTCAATTGGTACTTGAGAGTTTTTGAGCTCTCACAAGTTTTTGCCGATGCTCTGGGTAATGTTTTAACTTTTTACTGAAGATCAGGCCTGGTGTAAAGTTTTGGGGCCACATTATTGAAGGGACCCAATGTTTGACTGAAGTGACTGAAGTTCCTTTTTGAATCATGGATGCCAGTGAGCCTGTAAGGAACAGAAGAAAGAAAATACAAGTCAATAGCATTTCAGGTTGTTGTATTGCTGCCAACATTATCGGTGCCTCCGTGACTTTTATGTTAAAAATAGGATCAGGTCATATGTAGTATAACATTTTCATAATATTTACTGCAACAAACACACAAAAAACCTGAATCACATTAAAGTAAATATTACAGCATATCAAGGCAAGGTTAAAATGCACAGAGATTTAGTGTTTGTCTTCCCATAATAAAGCTAATAAACTTAGCTACCCAATAATTATCATACATTCTGCCCAAGGAAAACGGGATGTCTTCTTTTTAATTACGTATAGTATAATCACTATAATAAAGGATTTTGATTACATGCAATTTCTTGTCCCATCACTGTCAAATGCAAGAAGCGGTTCCTCGTTACTGAGTTTTATTAAAAAATCACGATCATTAACAACAAAATGAGCCGAGAAATAAATGAAACACTTATGTATAGAGCCATATAGAGATCAGCACCCCCCCTCCCGCACACACACACACACACACAAATACAGCATATGAGAAAATTCATAGGCAATTTATTACACAAGGGCCTTAAATTAACCTCTTGTCTCTGTTGTATTTGTGTACTGCCATTCCTGATAAAACAGGCAAAGGGATTCTAGTTTGGCATATTTTACAATTACCACAAACAAGTGGTGAAACTGATGAGAAATATTTTCAGGCGAAGCCTAATGCCTCAAAAGCAAAACGGGTTTTCATATCAATTACTAATCCCACCTGTGAGAGGACTGAAAAAAAAACCCAAATATAATACTAGCCGTCCAAAGAGGGCGTAAATACCAGCGAACAGTTACATAATTAACTCGTCTGAATGACCATTACATTCATTACAGGTGTATATATTCTAGATATGGATTTTAAGACAGTCTTCTGGCACAAAGCTAATTTCATGAAGAATTCTGACATAACGCTAATGTATTCATTTCTACAGAGGATTTCACCTCCGGCAATATTCCGCAGTTAATGGCTCCGGCAATATTCCGCAGTTAATTCAGCCAATCATTCGATCAGGAAATCAGTTTGAATGATAGCAGAACCCCGCCGTGAATATGCAATATGAATACATTCATAAACGCTAATACATAAATGATTCGGGGTGACAGTGGACAAATGTGACACCCCGAACTGACCATATAAATCATTTAGACACTTAAATATGAATTGGCAAATCCACACAGAATTGCACACATACCCAGGGGTTGCAAATAAATATTTATGGCGCTCCCAATTCCCCTCTTCCCCCTGTCCTTGGTAATTGTGCTTGATTCATTTTGTTTTGTCAGTGGAAAAGGGAAAATCAATCTTAGGGAATAGTGGCTTGAAGACATAAAGCATGCAGATTCCAAATACCTGCGGTTTTGTAAATGATGTAAAAACTCATATCTAGTCAATGTTCCCAAGAGATACATTTCTCGTTTATTTATATCACATTTATTATTTTTAGTTTTTACACGTTATTTATTTGTGCCACCCTTCCTAAAACTGTGCCCTAGACCCGACCCTGTTTGGCAAACGTTCCAGTAATAATCGTTATCATTCCATTTAGAGAGTAATTTTTTTTTACGAAGCTTCTACTTTAAGTTCTCAGATTTGTCAAAAAGAGCCTCTCATACTTTTTTTTTGTTTTTTTCATGAAAGAAGCCAAAAAACTTAAAGTAGCTTCTTTTGATGTAACCAGAGTGGAGCGTTTAAGTTTCCACCCTTACGCATTTCCATAAATCCAATAGCCCTCTTTGATTTCTCTCTGATTTTCTTTTCTTTTTGCATAGATACATCAAAGTGACTTCATCCAAGGAAACTGTGGACTGCACTGTGTCTACTCCCATCCTGGATGATCTTTATTTAAGCTCGAGTGGCATTAGAGAATACTTGTTAAATAGACACGAACAGAATCATTACAGCTGTTTATTACCTTTCCCATGAAAGCTACTATTTTTACTTCCTACAAGATGCAGGTTTGGATGCTGGTTCTGGATGTCAATGTGATGTACTGAAGTTAAAGTCAGTATGCAAATCTGACCAAAACACATCATTAAAAACTCACATATCCGCTGTGGCTCTTTGCGTCCTACGATGGCTCCTTGGGCAAAGGCTGGGGAGGAAAAAAAAGCAGAAGGTCATCATCAGAGGAACAGAGGTCCAGCCTCCGCAAACGTTTGATTCTGCTTCCCCTCAGCGCGTTGGCCCTGAACGCAGAGCAGCATATGTCCGCTTAAAAGCACAGATGGCACGTATTCCAATTCCGTGTTAGGCGAGATGGAGGAAGATGAAGGTTTGTTCTCGCGCGGGTTTTAATGACTTGTGAGGACAGCGGCTTCTCACCTCGAGCGGAAAACACAAGCAAGTAATGGCCACCTCATCATCCGCGCAACGAGTGAGACACAACTCCTCGCTTTCATTATTGGCATCGCACAGACAGAACTTTTATTTATTTATTTCTAATCGCATTAGCTCTAGGGCAGAACAATAAACATTGTTCCGCTTTGTTTCTCTGTGAGCAACAACTTCTTTCCTCCTGCCTCCATTTTTCGGAGAGCAGACGAAAACACACATTTTCCTCCCTGACCAGCGAAACACAACAGCTCCCTCGCCTTCTTTATTTTGGTGATTGAGCCAAAATCTTCGGTCAATTATGGTTCTGCTAATCATAATCAGAAATCTAACGGTCTGTTCAGCCAATCAGAGGAGCCGAGGCGAGACGGCAGCCTGAGCGTTGCACTGGCATTCCCAGCAGTAGCTGCTCTCCTCTGGGCTGTGCCAGGCTTTCTGCAGCAGCGAGGCAGACTTGGTATTCTGCTGCCCACCCAGCCTGACGTCCTGCGATCTGTCGCTCTGTCTGTCCGACCTGCGGCACTAGCGAGGAAATTCAGCCCTCTAAAGAGGCACTGATCCATCACACCTCTCTCGCAGCGTGTCATCTAAATGCTAAGTACTTCCACTGCATCTTTAAATCAAAACAAGAAACGAAATGAGCACGGGCCCAGCAGTTGGATTGGATAAAGGCTTATAAGGGCACAATGGAATTTGCGCAGCCAACCCTTAGCTTTTTTGATTACATTCATTTCTGAGGGAAAGATGCAAGATGAGACGCTGGGCGAGAGGAATGTGCAAGTCTATGGAACAAAAAGAGAATTGCTGGTGATGGTGTATGAGTCCTAAAGGTTCCTGCAGCAGGAAATTACAAATGCACCTTCAGCTTCTTTCCGATTGATCGGAGTGCATTCCTGAAGTGAGGGCAGAGTGTTAAGGCAGCAGAAGTGGACAGCACTATTAGCTGCAACTACTAATTAAAAGGGTAACAAGGTGAATTAGGCCCCACGGGACGAAGCATGCCGGAGACAGAGCTGGCTCTTTGCCTGCCATGCTCACCGGTAAACAAAGCTCACCAACTCTGCTGTTTACGCGACAGGAATCCAAGGACACAGAAGACACATTTATCTCCCGCTGGCATCTGGGATAAGGAAGATTAACAGATAAGGAGCACGACGGAGAGGAAAATGGGGAAAACGCTAATACGAGCTTTGCTTATTGGTTGTAAAATTGAAGCAGCATATTTTTGGATCAAAGCGTTTTTAAGATACAGTATGGTTTGCATCACTTATGTATCATTTACATACTATAGGTATGAGTATACAATGAAACTGCATGTATTTGATACTTGAGTGACTAAATGTATCTGCTCTCTACCTTTTTGCTGTTTATCCTTTTAGGGGGACTCACTTTAAATGTGGACAAAATTATCTGATTGTTGTCTGAAGCAAACTAGAAAAAGTAGTTTCTTATATAAATGCATAGACACAAGCTCCTAGGGACAAAAACAAAGGTCACAGCTTAGAAACAGGATGCTGCTGAGCTCACTCGAATGTGCCCGGTCCATAAAGAGGCTCCCTGAATGACTAAGTGCACAAACCCCACATTGAAATGTGGCCTGTGGTTTCCGACAATTTTCACACCAGAGAAATCTCCGGAGACAAGCAGCGCAGCAGTTCAAAGCCCGGCTATGACATATATTCAAACAGGGCCGCGAGATCAAATGTGCTGAAAGTGACAGTAGAAAGGACCCCATTCATTTCCAGTCACAGACTTTTGGGAGTGGGGGGGTATTAGATATAATGCAATGGAATCCTAAAGCTTAGGTCGTTCAGTATAATATACATGCTGTGCAGTTTGCCGTGCAAACCACTGTTCCACCCACAATGCAACCTATTTCAATGTTTTCCGTATTTGTCCATATAACATCTTCTCAGAGCTGATGCCCGTTCCACCGTAACTGATAAACAGATGAGGTGAAGCCCGAGGAGTAATTTTTTTTTTCTGTTTTATGAACTAAATATCTGTGTCTGTAACTGAACTACATATATATGTGTGTGTGTGTGTGTATATATATATATTTTTTTGGCTTATCACCTGTAACCTCGGCGTACTCTCACGTACGTTGGGCAGGGACGCGCATGTTGTTTGAACATTATTCATTTCCGAAATGTGCATCCAAAGGCTACGCCATCTTATCGTCGAGGATCAAGGGAGGAGCTGTCACGGCAGCACTGCTCTCAGTTCACAATGAGCAATGTGTGGGAAAGCCTGGAGGTGAGCCAGTAAAATAAATGAGATGAAGCCTAATGCTCCTCTGTCTGATGCATGTATCAAAGAAAGGACGGCGGTCTGACTCGCGACTGAACATCAGCCAAAGATGATTACGTTTCGGTTAACTGCGGATCTGCATCACTATTGGAGAATACACAAAATAAAGAAAAATAACACAAAAGTAAAATAGATTCTAGTATTCGTGCACAAATTTTGAAATTTACTTGCGGGTGCAAAGAGAGAGAGCTAAAACCAGCAACGCATTAAAGGACAGGGTTCACAGTATGCATGTAATATTTGAAAATGCTCAAGTCTGTATTTCCATTGCATTTTTTTGTCTCTTACGACCTCCAGTCCAACTTCCTGCAATATTAGAAATGCAATTGTCTTTTTAGCATCCTCTTACTTAAGGCACATTTTCAGAACCTGCTTTACTTCTCTCATTATCCATTTTATTTGGGCTAAATAAAAGCTGCTGGTCACTGGTGTTGCAGCACCTAATGAAAGTGATGTTTACCATCAAAGATCACCGTTATCTAAAGAGGGGGTAAACCCGCTGAGAACATAAAATTACAGGCAAGATATTAGGGAGTCAGGGAAGAATAAAAAAAAATCGACAATTTACATAACCTAAAAAGAATACACTCAAAAGGTAAGTGCAGAGTCACATACACACTAATGCAACTGCAAATTGGCATTAAAGCCAAAAGAGGATAAAGGGACCCCTTCAAAGTAGATTTAATTCTCTGAGCTCTTTAAGTAAAGATTTATTATCAAAATGGAAAATGTGCCTGTATAAATAAATCACATTCACAGATAAAAGATCGGCTGCTAATTCCCCCCCCTCCACTTCACCACCACCAGCCGTATTCAGTCCTTCCAGCTACATTTTTCTTATTAGCTCAGAGCCAACAGTGGTCACAGGCTGGAAGCCCGTTGCAATACATCAGTGTATGTGCAAAATGCTATTTTGTGGCACACGCGAAGCATAACATACATAAATCAATACATCCATATTGGAGGTTTAAATACAAACGCAGAAACGTTTATTTTTTGTTTCGACAAAGCAGTTTTTAAGGTAATAAATCTGACGCGCAAAGGCACCTCTGCTTTTCAGGTTGACTAATGTTAGATCTGTTCTACGCTTGTGTTGCATCAGCAATACGCAAGTGGAGCTGTGTGGTGTACGCAATGTGTCCTCCAGTAGCATATTCAAATTTCCAAATTCCAACATTTCCAGTTCACTGTATCCTACTGAGGCTTCACAGTTTCCAAATATAAAAATGCACTACAATATCCTTACTATTTTCAGTGGTGAATTAGTAAACAGTTGGTGTACTACATTACTATTCACAGTACAGGATCATGTATTTGGGACAGAGTCAGTTTTACTGGTAATGAAAAAAATATCTCCCAAGTAGTACTAGAAGAGAAACTAAAAATAGATAGATAGATAGATAGATAGATAGATGGATGGATGGATGGATGGATGGATGGATGGATGGATGGATGGATGGATGGATGGATGGATGGATGGATAGATAGATGGATAGATAGATAGATAGATAGATAGATAGATAGATAGATAGATAGATAGATAGATGACCGTGGTCTTACATGACCTGGCTGCCTGGTCGTTTGTTGCAGCCATTAAAGCGTTTATAACATACGGTGCTACAAAGCAATACACGAGGACACTGTGAAACTACATCATCTGCCCATGTCCTTTTCTCACCTCATTCATATGACGTGAGGTGCAACATAATTATCCACTTCTCCTTTTTGGTTTTGCGTACCGCATTACTTCTCTGACATTTAGTTTTCAAGCACCTGTTTCATTATTTTCTTTTTCTCGTTTAGTTACATGTTTTACTTCCTTTTCTATGCACATCTTTTTTTTTTTTGTTTTCCTTGCCGTATGGCACATTCTCAAAAGGCTTGCAGAGCTTACTGGCTATGATGTCTTCATGTTTACAGAAACACTGGCAGGGCTACAGACACTCTACTGGTTCTCCAGCCTGGCTGACACAGTGACAAAGAGGAGATAGCTGGAGGCGGGCCATAAGAGCTTAAAAAAATAAATAAATAAATAAAAAACTAAGTAAGAAAATACTAAAAAATATGATGCAAGCCTCTTTGACCCCCCAGGTGGTGCAGTGTGTGCATGTGTGTGTGTATGCTATTCATTTTGCCTCTCGCTGCTTTGACCAAAAAACGTCCAACTGCAATTTTTGCTCTGGCTACACACACAAGCTGAGCAGCAGCATTTGTTGTGTGGGTGTAGAAAGATCTTTCATTTCCAGCTACAGCTGAGTATGGTCTGAGGGCAGAGTGCAGCTCTTTTTTTTGTTTGTTTTTAATCTAAGATCCCTCTCCCCTGTAAAGAAATACATGAATCCCAACACATATTATTTGGGAAAAAAATGTTTTATATTTGAAGAGTCATTATGTATTTTCAATTAGAGCCCATTACTTGTTTAGACAAAGATGAAAACAGACCTCTGGTGGTCCTGGTGGTCTCGCCAAGCAGGGAGTGAGTGAGTGATGCAACCTCACAACCTCCCTGCTTGCTTTTCCATCCTCCACACAGCCACACAGATCCAGCACACTGTGGCTTTCATGTAAACCTCGCAGTTCCCATCTCAACCCATCTTGACAAGTATATGAAACCAATCTCATAACACCTTGCCCCACCCACTCCTGAAATACACTTTCCGCCATTGAGAATATCATGTTTATATCTTTCAGCGGCTCCACTAGTGAAGACAAATTGCCAGCTTGTTTGGGGGGGGCCGGGGGGGAGGGGGGTCCAGAGAGTGATTCATAGTAATGGCTATAGCTGGCAGTGAAGAGTGGGCTGCATATGCAAACTCCATTAGCAGGTTTGGGTGGAGAGGATGACCCGGCTGTGCCACCATGAGCTGTACACACACACACACACACACACACACACACACACACACACACACACACACACACACACACACACACACACACACACACACACACGCAGGTGATGTGAAAGTTTGATAGTTTGAAAGGCAGGTTTATCAGTTTATAAATACATTTACATTTACTTTATTTCATTCTGTTTCATTAGTTATTTTATGATGAGGAAAAGGGAAATTAAGTTTTATTTACATAAAATAACCAATTAAAATCCAGCTATTGTAAAACAATACGCTTTTTAATCTGTAGACCATTGCGGTGAATGTGAAGTTTTGATTTGGCTTTGATAGTAGAAAGACCTTTGCATTATACCTCACCTGGTATTGGTATTTTTTAGTATTTAGTATATTCAGTCTTTTGGTGGCTCATCAAGAGTTAGAAAATGCAATGCACTGCATGCTGCACAACTCACAAACACCAATATGCCATAAAAACCGATGTACACACTGAAGTGCCCACAGTTTTAACAATTAACAATTTAACAAAAACATGCATTGTACAATGCCATTTTAAAGATCTATATATAAATAAGGCATCTAAAAGGTCTGAATAATAGGCTACTACCTTCAATTTCTTTGTTCCAAAGAGGAAAAATAATGACAGCACATACAGCTCTTGTCTTAACAATCCAATTTCCAAACCATCTCTTTCACACACATTAAATATGCACTTAGACATCTCTTGTGTATGATTATGCTGATCTAAGAATATAAACAAAAGATGGATGCTACATCTGAACGATAACAAATGACGGCAAAGATGGTTCGTTAGAGGATATGTAAATATGCTGAGGTTCAACCAACACAGCTGGTGTATTAATAAATGCTGTTGTACACTTGTCGCTGTAAATATCAAATGTGTCAATATAATATCACATATATCATACAACTTGTGATTTAATGACATGAACTTGGTAGATCTTGATGTATAACAGTCAGCAGGCTATAACGTTTTTTTTTTCAAATTACAATAATCAACATTTATTCAACATTTAATCTACTATTTCTTCAGTTGCAGGATGTTTCTACACATTGTAAACATTAAGTCTGCCATAAAGTGGCTCTGCCTCATCAGCCAACAAATTACAAATTGATCAAATCACACATGAACCTTGAAGTCACTTGTAACTGTAATCAATTTCTAAAAGCTGAGCTCAGATTTGAAAAGGCATTCACAGTAAATTGGAATGAGCAAGGAATTTAGCACTGGTCAAAAAAAACCAACTGAGCCCAGACAGCATGCATAACTGACATTAACACCATTAAATGTGTTTTATAAGATGCATGATTTCCTGCAATGATTTGCCACTATCGAGTACATTTATTACGTCTTCCTTGTGGCTAACGCCACAGGAAAAACAGTGATTGTTAGCTTTTAAATCACTCCTGGCATTTTTAGGACTTTTTACTCTTTATTAAATTAATTCTTTTTTATTATATATTCTTTTTATTAGTCTGCTTTTCTCCTATACATACTGTACATACATACATGTGTATATGTATGTGTGTGTGTGTGTGTGTGTGTGTGTGTGTGTGTGTGTGTGTGTGTATAACTGTGATGTCAGGGAAGATTAGAGTATGGTGAGAATACATACGTGGAATCTGTCACAGCTGCTCAGGGCTGCTGAGGCAGACGGATGAGAGACATAACAAGACAGCGAGAAAGAAGAGAGTTACAGAGGGACAGAGGGAGGGTGACAATCAACAGAACCAGCAACAGGCTGACCTTTGCTCTTGTGTACCTGACGACGGGGACAGCAGTTAGTCATGCTCTGTCCATCTTGTCATCTCCCGCTTACATCAACATGTATATTTTATTGTATAGTTTGGCTCACTGTGTCGCTTTAAGTTACACGCATGCGTCTCTCTGTATGTTTTTATTTGGATATCTTCATAACTGAGGTACATAACAGGTGTGTTCGCCAGTAGTAAATTACAAACTTGAAATAGTCTGCTATCATCTGTTGATCAGGCTAATATACAGGCCAATAAATAGATTAAAAATGTATGACCAATATTGTTGTATTCATAGTATCTAACAAGGAAAATTGCGACAACAGCTATGACAGGGGTGTGTTTGAGCTACCTAGGAAAGTGTCATGTTAAAATAGATAATTTGTCTACCAAAACACATTAAAACAATCAGAGCATTTGCTTGTCCCCCCATCATGATCCCGGGAGTGATATGAGGTTAGATGGCTTTCGATGGCAACACAGTGTGTTTATGTGTTTTCTGAGACCAAGCAATTAGTGGCTACACAAGCGAACATGAAAACAGGGAGAATTCAAGCAATAATTAAAAAAGCTGAACAAAGGCTGCTTTTGAAAAGGTACAAGTAAACACTGACTGTGTGGAGGAAATATAACTGTGTTTCCTGGGCATGAAAAACAGAACAGAGACCTCTACCTTTTCCACTGAGCATGAAGTTGCATAGTGTGAAATTGCCAATTGGTACAGTTTTTAATAAATAAATAATAATAATATAAAAATATTTTTTCCCCTCAACAACTGGTGGGGCTGAGCCCCAGCGCCCCCTATGGGCCAGCCGCCTCTGATGCTTTGTCTTCATTTGCATCTCGCAGAGTCATGGGGAGGTCACAGGGTGTCAGCCATAATTATTTTCCTCAGCACTACAGTGATGTCTGATTTCATGTTCGAGCAAGATATTTAATCAGCCGCTCATATTCATATTTAATTTTGCATTTCGTCAGCATTAATCAGTAGTTTTACTGCACAGACGCAAAAGGAATGATCTCTGATACTGGCCTACAGTGCCTTGGTTGTCAGGTAAACTAATGAATCAGATGACACAATTCAGCATGGTGCACTGCACGTTGGCTGTATCCCAACAGGTGATGTCACAGTGATGTGATGTTTTCCATCGGCCACTTATTGATGTTATTTTGCTGATAAGAGCCATACATACACACAAACTATGTTGGAACATTAAAAAAAAACGCAATTACAAAATATATAAATAAAGCCTGAATAGACATTTGTTCTTTTGGTTGGTAACACAAACTGAAGAGGTCCCAAACGGTGCAGCGGAAATGCTGATTGAACCATCTTAGTATTCCTGGTTTAGGCTGGTGTTTCTGGGCAGTTTATTTATAATCTTATATGTCTGCAGATATATGTTCGCAATATTTAGGACACTCCACTCATGCCTCTAGGGCTTTCTATCTGTGTGCTTCTACTAAGAGAGATAGAGATTAAAAGTAACATCCACTGCTATGTTTATTTATTGATTTATTATTTGTTTGTTTGTTGTTGTTGTTGTTTTTTAAATATAGCATCCTGCAATGACAGCTAAAGTGAGTGAGGTCACAGCCAGACTGCACTGGAGATTTAGCTGTCAGAGAAGAGTGCGGCATTGTTTCCCTTTGTGATTCAGTATGGATGCAACCTTTGAATTTTGGACACTGGCCTCTGGCAGGAATGTGCTTTCTTTGACTGTGGGTTGTGGCGTCACATGATGCTATCAGCCTGTGGGGGTTATCCATGCTGCAGCCGTGGGCGTGATGCTGTTAAGTGCATATGTCGTATATTAATGTCACGTCTTGTAAATTACCGTGACGGTCTTGATGCGACCACTGCCCCTGGTGCATGTCCAGCCGGACCGGTTGAACAGGAGGCTGCAGATCTCCCCCTCCAGGCATGGAGCCATCTCACACCACTGACGGCTCCGCACGATTCGTGCTGGGACAGTAAAAAGACAAGAGGCCAGAAGTGGCAAATTAGAAAGACAGACCCAGTGAAAGTCTTATATAATATATAATAATATCAACATTTTCCAAAACAAATGTTCGATTTCAATGCAGCTGCATAAAACTGTTGTTTATATACATTATTTGTACATTTAACAAAATACTTTTGTGGCATTTCCTTCCTTTAATTCACACTGCACGTTTGTTTTTTTCTAACTTTTGAGTTAACGGAGAAAACATTTGTTTTCCCGTGAGAATTTGTGGTCTTATAATGTTGATCTTTTCACAGTCAAATTATAAACTCTTGCAGCAAAAGTGAGTATATCTGAATGGTAGGAGGGGAAAGATTGCAAATTCTTTGTTAGATATAAACAATGGCTGAATACTAATACTAATACTAAACAAATACTCTCTGAGTGAAGTAAAGCATTTGCCAAAAATGTACTACAGTATTTGTATATATATATATATATTTTAATGTTTTTATATTCTCATATTTGCACTTTTATTAATCAAGAATCAAGCTGTCAAATATGGTCCCATATTCAGTAGTATTCTCCAATTAACCCTTTAACTCCAAGTTGTTTTGGCTACTGACTAATAATGAACTGGGAGACAGCACATCAGGCTAATATCTGTGTTTTGCTATAGATATGCATTAATATTTTTTTTATTATGGGCCAAAAAAATAGATGTACGTATATATTCCATATATCATATTCTAGTGTTACATAAGATCATACTCATATTCTCACAAATATTTAATTAAAAAGCGTTCATTTATTTATTTATTTACATGCTTGTATACTTCTCGTCAATATACCAACACATGAATTTGAGCAAGAGGATTACAGAATAAAATCCCCAAAATCTAAGTCTTCTTAAAGTTATTTTCCTGCATGACATTGACTTTGCTTGGTCGACGGTGATAAGCACTGATTGTTCTTTACACACTGTGCTAAAGCAACACTGGAAAGGTTATCAGCTCTCTGCGGCCCTGGCCGGGGCCGCTGCTCCCGCCTGCCCACCATCCCCCAGGGCAGCATATTGTGAAACGAGGTAACATGGTCGGCAAATTGAAAGAGAGGAACTACAATTCATTGAATGTCCATGGGAGAGCTGAGGGCAGAGCGGGAGTGGGAGAGGGAGAGGGTGAGAGCAAAGAGGTGTGGAAAGTGAGGCCTCGTGACATTTTGCTGTGAGGTATTCCTGGACCAGGCCTTGTTAACACTCTGAAATTGGTCTTTGGAGTGTCAGACCCTGACTGTTGCTCTGCAATAAAGATCTGTCATCTTGTGGTATTTATCAAGCTGGCTGAGCAGCCGCCTTGTGTATGTAGCCTCTCACACATACACACATATAAGCGCACAATTAATGCTTTAGAGATATAACGCCACTGTCCCTCAGCAAATAAGAGATACTGTTGACACGTCAGCCCTCCACAGTGTAGTCAGGCAGGTGAAGAGCTGTGGCACAAATGTCATTTGGCTTAACCATTAAAATAAATATAAACGCATCCTAACAAGGTTTGAGACAGAATGGTCATCTCATCTTCAGCTTGAGCAGAGATTCCTCAGTGAGGAGGAAAAAAGAAATCGAAAGCGACCTTCCCCCTGACACAGCAACATGGCGTTTTCATAGCCATCAGTCAGGCACAACAAAGCATAGGTTTATCAGCTGGTTGCAGATATGGTTTTGAGTACATTACAGGGCAAGCAAAACTCAATTTCCAGGGTAGGAAATAAAAGCTGAGCTGGCAAAGTGGTGGGAGTGCTGACCAACCGTGGAGTGCATCAGCCCGGCCAGCCCAAAGTGAAGGAGGTTGGCTGAAATAAAAGCATTTTTCAGCTGCTGCAACAGGATCTGGGCACTTAATACTTTACCCTTGTTCCATTTTCAATGCCACTGATGTTAGCGTGACTTGATCCATGATGACGTGATGAACTGGTTACAAAGGGTAGACCCACCAACACACTTATAGGGTACAACCACCTACACACATCAAAACAACCCATCGGGTTGTGAGCTGAAGCTGTTTGAATCAGCTTGCTGTCGCCATCCATTCTATTGTTTTTGTATGTTCAACGTGATACTGCTCTAATAACCCCAGATACATGGTTATAATTTAGTGACTGTTGGTGTTTTCATTGTAGGCATGTTGTGCAATTATGATGGTGAAAATATGCAACAGCAGCAGAGGTGAGACAGCCAGCTGTGGCTGATGGAACACAGAAAGCGTGTCTCTGGCTGGCTGGCAGACACCTGGGTGGTCCATTCTGTGGCCATCAGCGTTGGAGTTCCACCCAGAGAAAGTGGACGTCGGGCCAGGCTTATTAACTGCCAGGGTCCCTGCTGGGGTTCGGCTCTGGATCTCCAACTAGATCACATGTAAGACCATCTGTCCCCCCCTATGCGCCATGCCAAGCCCTGCCCTGCCCTGCACTACACAGCACTGCCAGATGGGACTCAGAACAGGGCAGAAGGCACAACAGTGACTTAAACCAGACACACCATTAGTCTGATGCAATTCAGCTTCTGCTCAAGTCAATAAAATAGCATCAATTTTTTACTAAAGCCACAGGCTGCTCATTTAAAATGTATTGAGATGAGGTACAGCAAACAAAAGGCAATAACTTAAGAGGCTGTGTCTGAAACCCAAAAATGGACAGAAACCAAAAAGCTGGTTCGTTGCTCTAAAAAACATGACTCACCATGATTGAATATGTTTACTAACTAATTCCTATACTGATGCTTATTTTTAAGCACTACCTCAAACATTGCAAGGTCAGTGACCAGAGGAGGTCCGCTGCACTGAAAAGATAACGTTAAGCATTAAGCAATTGATTGTGTGTATCCACCATCTGAACCATCATTTAACCTAGCATCAGAGACAAGGTCACAGGTATTTGAAGGGTTTGAGACTAATATTATTTAAACTTCAATCATGGATCAATTTGTAGCATCTAGATTTAAACAGGAAATGCTAATTTAAATATTGGAATGTGGACTGATTCTACAATGTTAATGCATTAACAAAGTCAGCCAGTGATGATGAAATTCTAAAAAGATTGAATATGTTCATTTTCCTGATGATTTATAAATCTTGCTTTAAGGGGATCACCAAACTGTCGATGCAAGCATATCAGCTGGCAGTGATATAGCTTTTCCTTCTCATCCATTCATTATCTATCCATCATCTTATCTTATAAGTGGTGCAGGAGATCTTATGCCAATCCCTGCAGGCCTAGGGTGAGAGGTAGGGGTACAACTTGGACATTTCAGTAGTCCATCACAGGGCTGAACAGAATGATCAAACAATCATCTACACTCAAAAAAGTAGAGTTTTTTAAATTTGCATTTGTACTACATACCCAAATGTAGAATGTGCACAGATAACAGCATTAACAACAAATTTAAAAAAACATCAAATAAAATTAAGGCTTCATGAAGACAAAAATGTTAAATATATAATGGCAGAAAGACTGTTGACAATGTGCCTGTTTTAAATTTAGGCCTATTTAAGCAGAAAGGTAAACAGTTTACAATAAATCTTCCCAATCTGTCTTTTGTTTAGCCTTTTGTCACCAATGTGTTTTTGCGAGCAGCCTCTTGCGCTGGTGGGCATCAAGCTTCATAATGTTACAGTTAATACAGTGGTGGCATGGCAACAATGGGCCAAGCAAAAAAGGGAAAAGAAGAGAGTCACAGAGCAGAATACAGTAAGAGCAAGGAGAGAAGCAAGAAAAAATCAAACACATAATCCTCAAGTATCTCCTGAAGGAAAAAAGTTCTTCTGTGGACGAAAACATTGCATTGGTCATGTGGTGAGAAACTGTTCAGCAAATCAAAACAAGCAAGGAGTAACTTAAATGTCATGTTACAAGAAAGTTGCAACTGTCAGCTGTTCGACTCAGCTGATTAATTCTTGTAACAGGAAACATATAACACATTTTGTTCATTGTGGGGATTAGAAGTGCTCATTAATGTGTCATAATGGAAGTGTGAATACAAGCAAAATGGTAAGAGGGATGACAATAGCTGTCCAATTGTCTGCTTTAAGCCATGAGCTGCAGAATGTTGTGAATTTAAAAATGTCGCAGTGGCTGCATAAGCAGCAGGCTGTTTTGTTTTTTTGCATTCATTACAATAAATGGTACAGAGACTCAATCCATGAGCTTCTGAATATAATCTTTCAGTTGAGATTCTATAATCTTAACTGACTACATGTAGCTGCCTGGAGTTTTTTCACAGAAAACAAATCTGATGATTATGTGCACCAGCCTCAGTTTATTGCTGCTGGAGGGGAATCAAAATGAAATGACAAACTAATGATGCTTAAACAATTTTTTTGGTACGCACTGTTGTGTATGTGCACCAAACTCAACATCAGTCAAACCTGCAGTGCATAAAAAGATGGATATAAAATAATGGATGTAAAATAATAAATGCTGTTTCCTAAAATGATACTCTTAATACTTGTAAGTATATACTAGATAGTGGAGTATACAGATATACAATACAATACACAAGACAGATACTAAGAACAATAATCAGACTTTGGAATGTTACTATTAGTTAAAAATGTTGAATAATGTATAATGACTGTAGAACATGCCCTAATGTGGAACTGCCACATATACAAAGTCTTTTTCAAGATAATTCATTCACACAAAGGTCACTGTCCATGGTGCTGATTCTGGGTGTCATCATTTGTGCTGACAGACCCACTTTGAGGAGTTAGACATTATAAATCACCATATACAGACATAACGCAGACAGAAAAAAGTTTCCAACTGGACGTGAACCACTCGCAGTTATATTGTGACTATGCTGGTAGCATATTATCAATCTGCCGACATGTGAATTATGAGAATTCTGGATAACAGAAATGGCATCTAATATATAGATTTCCACTCTGGCAGTCACACACCACTGAGAGCTGATATCTGTTTTTACGCGTCTGAATAAGGGGGCATTTCTCACATCACATTGATTTTGTGTTCTTTAGTCTAGGGCCATAGTTTGCCCACCTTGGCACTAGACGGCCAACAGGAGGTGGCTCCTAGCCTTTTGTGAACTCTGTTATTGATGGTTTAATTTTATTACATCACCACATATCCCAAAAAGGCAGCAATCCATTCCTGCAGCTTTGGTGAAAGGCTTTTATTTATCTGGCCCAGAGGACACTGAGCCCTTGCTGTGTTAATAACAGCTCAGTGAAGAACTGGACTATCGCAAAGCCTCTATGAGAGATACAAATAAATAAACATACTTATGAGTCAGTAAATGGTTTATGTGCACAGAAGGGCAAAAGGGCATTTATGGGAATTCACATGAAAGAACACAACTGTATATACTCTGAAATGAAGGTCAGAGAGGAAATCCAAATGGACTGAACAGAGGCACCATGACACCCATTGCACTCTCATCCAATGCGCAGAAACTCCACTTAAAAGCAATGTGATGATGGATACCATCTCAGCTGTCAATAGAAAGCCTATAAATGAAGCAGTGAGCAACAGGTTCCACCTTAAACGCACTGGGTATTAATGGAGTGCAGGCTGTGGTGTGACGGGAAGCCAGTAATAATCAATTTCCTGCTGCTGTAATCATAGGTCTCAGTAAGTTAATTAGCATTTGTTGAGAGGCTTCTGCGGAGAAGAAGAGGTGGTTAAAAGCAATGTGGGGAGTGGGACAGAGGCTGTGGGCAATCCTATGTTGGTGCTGTTAGATTAAGACCAACATAAGTCATTGCACGACGGAACTAATGATGCATGTGATGCATGTGAATGTGATACTAGGAGATCCAATCAGCATCGCACGTGGTCTGTGTTGCCCAAGTCATCAGTCTCATCAACCCCCTCAAGATGCTGTCCAATAACACAGAAAAATACAGTACATAATATCACTATGCCAGTCAATGTATAAAATCTTATCTACTAAGTTGGTACACTGCATATTCACCTAAAGTGCTCTTTAATCAGTTAGAGTATGGGCCAGATGCAGACAATAAAATACATATGGTGTTTGGTGTAACAGTCCCTAATGCACTAAAAAAGCTGGCACGAGGTGATTACTGATTAGCTGGCAATGGCAGCTGCTTTTGATGCAAACATTACAACATTACATTACAATTTCCTACTGAATTACTCTTTCTTACAACTAAAACCAGATTGATGTATGTCTGTGGTCTGTTACACACACACACGCACGCACATATATACACACTGTATATTCTTTAGGAAAGACTGCATGCATAAAATGCACTGGCATATTTCTGAACATTAATAACTACACTCCTCTTTCGGTGTGCCAGATGTAAGGCCCTGCCGCTGTGAGGCTGGCTCACTGTAATGGGACACATAATGTAACAGCGACAGTGCTTTACCTGTTAATATTTTTCATGATGTCCCTGTTATGTCAAAATGTCCCCAAGAAAAAAAAACGGCGGGTTTTGTTGAGCTTAATGCATTCCCATTCCATTACTCCCCATCATCAGTGTTTATTTCCTGCATGTTGTTTGGCTTTTGTTTTGTACTTGTATTGTACTGGAATGCCTGGCTCATCATGGGACTGGTCTGTTGTTTGTTGCATGAGTGTCCTCTGTGAAAACTTTAAAGGCTTGTATTCAATATTTAAATATTCGTACTAGATTTTTGAACATGAATTTTTACTTCTGGTCCTCAAAGACCTGAGGGGCTGTACCAAAAAATGCATCTGCTGTATTTTCTCCCTGTAAAATTCTGTGTAATAAGATCTGTTAAAATACTACTACTAATGTTACTACTACAATAGTTTTTTGTTTTATGTTTACTTTAGGAATAGCTTTAAATTACGACTGTATGTGCTTTGGTACAATGTTAATTTGGTATGGACAATAAATTGTTTGATTGTTTTAAATATTCACATTCCCACATTTTTTTTACATGTCTCATTTACCAGGTTGTGTCACCTGCATTGCTCTATGTGGGACATAACACACAAGTACGCGGTAAAGAGATATTCCTCACACACTTACAACAATTCTGTTTTGGGACCAGTAGACCAGTAGACCTGCCTCAAAGGAATAGATTCGCTTTGTTGTCAAGAGTTGAGCTCAGAGTTACCACAAAAATAAACCCAGTGTCAAATAGACTGATTGGCTCAGTCCACCAAAAAAATCCACCAGTCTCAGACTACTTCACAGTAGATATAGTAAATGTACACCTACTATCCATTAAGTCAATTTTAGAGATGATCTATTAACCTTGATCACTAAAAGTTAATTAGTTCATCCTTGAGTCTACGTGAATGTTGAGTGGAATATCCTCAATGTGGTCATGACATATGATGTTCCCCAAAACAGGACAGTGCTCTTGTTGCTATGGGGACCCAATTAAACTGTTTAAAATGCTCCATAGAGGAACCTGAGGAAGGCAGCTTCATTAATTTCACTTTTAACTATCTACAGTAAGTTCCTAAAGAAAAAAAAACCCTGCTTTACACTTTTCAAGATGCTATTATAAAGAGTAGGCCTTTTGTACCACCTCGTCTCATATTAAGTCTGTAAATAACTACCCTCTACAGGACAAGTGCCCCCCACTGGGCGAGGAAGGTCACTGAACTTACCGTCTACACAGGCCGGCCTCGCCCTCGTAGTCCCAGCAATCTGGCCTCTCCGGCAGGCACAGCGAGCTGTCTGCCTGGCAATGGTCCGCCTGGGAACACTGCTGTCTCTGTTGAGCATCACTATCTCACAGGTTCCCACCGCCAACTGGCCTGCAACACACAGCAGAGAGGAACAAAACACGATCACGCTAGCTTAATGAGACGGTAATAAAAATATTACGGGGGAGCAACTGGTGGTTGAAGGTACAAAAAACAGACAGCGCGGTCGCACAGTGGCTTTATTCACGTTTTAATGCCTCAAACAGAAAAACAGAGGAACTAAGTCGGTTGTTTTAAAAGCGGCAGAATTGAATGCGTTTTCAGTTTTAATACGGCTCGTTGCTCCTGTGATAAACTGTTTGTTTTTTTTGTTAGTCCTAAGTGAGAGTTAACAAGCATACGCGTCTCACGCCTCAAAATGTGAAAGTGTTAAAAAGAAAAAAACAAATGGCATTCTGCCTATTTTCCTTTTTTTTTAGCTTTAGGGATTAAAATCAAACTCTGGGCTGTTCTCGTTTTCCCTTTCACATCACATCTGAAATGTCTACACAAAGATTAAAAGGATTTAAATGATTTTATTTTTTTATTAAATTTTTATTATGACTAATTTTATATGACTAAATTTAACATTATATATTCCTATATA
>JAFBJQ010001457.1:314661-324880 GCA_016785345.1 Trinectes maculatus
CGGTCCAGGCACTGTTGAGAGGTTTTGTAAAGAGAGAGAGAGAGAGAGAGAGAGAAAGCAATATTCTTCTGGGTGCAGGGCTAATATGAATACATCCCATCTTACCGGTCTTGAGCTGCAGTTCTAATGACGTGTAACATAAATGCATTTCGAATCCATAGAATAACACAATCTATTTGGTTGGGCAGTGAAAGAGATAAAAGTTGAGGAAACTTCTCTCTGTTCTAACGATCTGGAAAAAGCAACATCGTCTTTTTGCTTCGTTTCTTCATTGAATGGAGAATTGCCAGTGAAAGCCATTCAGGCTGACACGGAACTAAAAAAAGGTAGATTGGAGAGGAGTCTGTGCTGCAGTTCCCTTAAGGTCAGGCTGGCATTCACCAACCATCACTCTGTTATACGGCGGCTTTCAGTTGCTTCAAAACACCCATCACAGGTTCATTAAATGAGACGCTAACTGCTTTATTCTATCACTCTTGCAATGGCAAAGGTTGAAAGGACTGTTGATCAGCACAAATGACTCGTTAAAAACTACTTCCCATTCAGACGTAGCTTCAGACGTTACTACGTTTCAGGGCGGGACATAAATGAAACATTAAAGAGCAGGATTTTTACAGACTGTGACCTTGTAACCTTTATTTTATCTGCATCATGACCAAACCTTTACCACGATTAACTATGTGGGAGCCTTGTGGTAAAAAGTAAGTCCGATGATCACCAACAAGAAAAAGATAAAAACACTTAAATCTAAATAAGATAAATAAACGTATTCTCTCCTCCGATTACTACTCACAGACTCACAAGTACAAATTAGTTTGATTTTTAAATTAAAAATGCTCTTACATTTTAGAGAACCCCAGAGATCTACTAAAACCTCGAAACTTTTGCGATTAACATATACATTGTTTAATCCACAGCGTATAAACAGCAATTTGCCATTTTTACAAGGAGTGTTTGGCAGACTATTTCCTGGGTCTGAATAGTTGCCAGGCAACCAGTAGAGACTCCAGAAGTTACCAATCATCTCATCGAACCCTGCCACTGAGGGAATAAGCACATCTCCTAACATGAAAGACTGTTTCTGTTCCTGCCCATAATCATTTCCTGTTTGGGTAACAGACCAAATGATCGATGATATGCAGAGTGACGTACAGCCTCGGGGGCGGGGGGTTAGGGGAGGGGGGTGTTGATGGTGGTCATCTTTTCCTGATCAGGAATCTGGGCTTGATCCAGAGCAACTCTATGTCCAGGCATAAAGTTTCCTCAGACTCTTCTCATTAATCCTGTAGCACCACTACAAATATTTGATTCTCACAACTCTGTCACACTTTTCCCTTGTTACAAAACAAATAATAAATCCAATGATTCTGATCAGGTTTTAAATATTCAAAAAAAAAAAATTAGAATGATGGGATAGATGTATGTTTACATAAATTATTACCAAGACTGGTGAAATACATCATATCAAATAGAAAATAATCACCTCTACAAAGTACTGCAATACACTTATTATTATTATTATTATTATTATTATTATTATTATTATTATTATTATTATTATTATTATTGTCATTTTGATGAGAGCTTGTATACTTGGTGGGTGCTTGGAGGACAGAGGTGCCATCAGATATCAGTTGTCCCTACCATGTTTCAGCACTGAATGAATGAATGGGTTTTACGCAATAAGCACGAAGAAAGAGAATAGTAAGTAGGTAGGTAGGTGGGGTAATTGAGGTGGGGAGTTGTGTGTGGGTGGTGGGATGGTTTACAAAGCGCCCTTAGCCACAGCCAGTGTCCCATCCTACATACAGGAGTTTATGGATGTGACAGGCGGTTTACTGTCACTCAGCACCATGAGCTCTCCGTTTCACATGACGACATATGCATACAGCTGCGGTGGCAAGGAGCGTGCCCAGTGAGGAATGGTGCTGCGCTGTTATCCCGGCTCTGGGTCCTGTCAGAAATGACATCTAGAGGGCAAGAGGAAGCCGACGCGGCGAGCAGAGACCGGCTCTCGGCGCTGACAGGCAGCCCGACGACCTTATCACTGAAAACACAAAACCGAACAAGTGCAAAGTGGCAGCGCGCGTGCACGCGAGCGCGCGCATGGCTTCGAGCCAAGATGTGTCTGTGTGCTACATTATCAGCGCTTTGATCAGACACACTGCAGATCAGCAAAAACACAGAAGCACAAACATCTTAATATCGCTGCCTGAAATAGGCTGCGAGCGGTCCACGTTCGCTTTCATGATGTTCCCCCTGATTTAATGTGCATCATTGCAAGACCGAGAACTGGTGGGCATGATGAGGTTATTAAACTGGAGATGAATTACACCGGCTCTCCCTGACGACATACGGCGAATACAGAGCAGCATCGGTTATCATCTTCCAGGTAAACATCGATTCCAACTCCACTGTTTTCAAGACCGATTTGCTATTTACTTAACAATCAAAACAATGGGTCTATTATTAATTAGGTCTGTGCCAGTAACTGCATCAGTAGACTAAAGGACTTATACCATGCAATCACATGCGGCACAGCTCTGCACTGCTCCCATACTACTGAGACCTGACTTGCTGTAAAATTATATGCCAGGCGAGACTGAATGAACAATGACAAGGATCCCGTTTCCATAATAAATCACGTTCCTTCATAGATTGCAGTTTCTTCTGTGGTGCTTAAAACTGAAGTTAGGCTTGACAATGTTTTACTGTAAAAGGGTGGTAAATAGTTTTCAGCCATATTTATTAAAACTCCACTCATCGTAACGCTGGTGCTGATACTTGATGATATGTACTGCATTTGGTGTCAGTCCCAATTAAGAGACAGATACACGACAGAACTGGTTTGTGCTGGTTTGTTGAGTTGTTTGAGTTAAAATCCTGACACTTCGTCTAACCACTCTTCTCTCCCTCAAAAAGCCAATCAGACTCTAATCACCACACTGGCTTACAATAATAAGAGGCAGTAATTATCTTCATTGTATTATATGTTCCTTTTTTGATCGAAGTGCCATCCTCAAGGATCCAAAACGACGCTGGCAGCAAAACACCAAGATCATGCCAATCATCTCAACGCGCATCAAATCAGTGATGAATTCAACTGATTATGTGTGGAAGATTGAGGGCGCTGTGTCAGATGCTGTGATAATTTATGATCAAATGTACTAAGCACTGACTAATCCAAGCAATACCACAGTGGATCTTTCATCCAGCCAGCTAACTATACACAAGAATAAGTATAAATATTTGTAATTAATATATTTTCTTTACGTTGCTCTGCCAAATATTTGGGTTTTGGATTTTTACTGTCAATCACTCAGACAAATAAATGACCTGCATTTGTATAAGACACAGAACAAAGAAACACAATCACACAGCAATAACTGCGCGAGGTTCAATTTTTGGTTCAGTGTCTTCCCGAATAACACCTTGAAATGTGGACACTAACAGAGATAAAGCCATAAATCTCATTATTGACGACGCACCACCTGGATGTAACTCCAGCATGAGTGCCAGATGTCGGACAATGACGAAAATGTGTTGTCGAATAAATAAAGCAGCAAATCCATATATTTGAGAAGCAGCAACTGAAGAATGAGCCTCGTACCAGAATCAGAATGGTTTCCACCATTTATTATTTAAGAGAACTTATTTTCTCCTACAGTAAAACGGCTGCCTGCCGTTATTATTACAACCAACAGCGTAACATCACCTGGAATGAGATATACACCGATCAGCCACAAAACTGATGATGTGTTCTGTATCCCCAGCATTCATCCGACCTCCCTCCATCCCTCATTCTCTCTTGACATAGAAACAAAGTCACTGATCTGCCACAACATTAAAATGAGTCATCAGTGTAAATGTTATGGGCGAGTTGTTGTATATCCTTCTTCTGTCTCTGTTACTGCCTGATCCCCCTGAGTGACTCCCCTCCATGCTAAACCATTCGTGATCATCCCCATTGTTCTTTCTTTCTTTCTTTCTTATCAATTAATCATTAGCTCAGCGATTAGTCGGTTAATGCTCTCCCAGCCAACTGATTGCCCATGATTGACGGATGATTTAAACAAGAAGCTGATTCTAAAAATTAGTATTTCCGCAGGCGACATGCATTGGGGTCACCTGTCAGCCTTCCCATTCTGATCTCATAGCTCCGTCTGTTACGAACAACTCAGGGTGACATCAAACAGCAATTTGACTGAGCATATGGTGGTCGAGGCAGCCGCATGCCAACTGCATCTCATTGCCTTAACACCACTTGATGTGTGCGGCACGGCGGGGAGCATGTAACAGGACACCAGGTGAGAGAGGCAGATGTTTGACTGACCCCACGCCGCACGCCGCACAACACCACCGCCAGCTTCTGTCGCTTTTAACAAGTGCGGCAGCTGATCGGCGCAACAAAAACATGCCAATTAATTTATCACACCGTTTCTATGCTCTCTCACAACCCGATCAATATCTACGCGAGTGAACACATGTAGTTTTAATCTGAAAAGAAGAAAACTGATATGAATCCGTAACTATGGCGTAAGGAAAGCGTAACAGCTGCTGCACTGATTTCTGGAGATGAGGGTTATGTTATGTTACTGCAGAATGAAGCTCATTTATCTGCCCAAGCTAAAATAAGTACACGGCCACAGCCAGTCCACTATTTATTGTACAGAGGAGCAACGCAAGGTCTCACATGAGCCAGAGCTTCTGCTCTGAAAAGCCCTTTATACTGTATGTGAACGTGTACTACGTCCAAGAGAGAGGGAGAGAGAGGGCGAGAGAGAGAGAGAGAAAGAGAGAGAGAGAGAGCGAGGCCCCCACCGTCTGAGCCGCTGGAGATGTGCTTGCTCCATTTGCCCAAATTTAATTCTCATGTCAGGTGTGCACACTACTCCGCCCACAGGGAATGACAAATTGAAACTTCTCATAGCAGCAGCAGCAGCAGCAGCAGCAGTGTGGCGCTCTCCAGGGAGGAAGCCGGCCTCACCGGCACAGTCACAGTACGTTTCCAGGAGCTTTACAGGCCTTATAGGGGTTTTCAGTTCACTTTTGTGTATACAGTTCATACCAGCGAGCATCAGAAGCTGCTATTGCGAGGACAGCGTAAAAGTGTAAAATACCCCTGCTAGGACTGACACTAACTGGGGTCTGGCCTTCAACATGTCTTGTGCAGTGCACATGAGCGAGGCTCCTGATGGATCGCTGTTGCAGTGACGCGGCACGGGGCCACAGAGATATTAACATGTAGAGTGTACTCATACAAATGGGAGGTGGATGAATCGAAGTCTGGAGGCAAAGAGAGTTGTGTACGCAATAGGCCTTGGAAAAAGCAAGCGGCGAGGACTGTAAAGCTGTAGGGTGAGTCACTTCACATTTCAATCCCGTAGCCCTCCAGGAAGCCCCCCCAGCTTTCATACAAAAGGAAAGGGTGAGTTCCAGAAGACCATTATGCGCCTGGGAGTACGGAACAGTAACGTGCGACTGTGGCTTTAATATTCGAGAACCGCCCTCGGAAAATATGACCGCGGCGTCAGGCAGCAAACAGAAAAGGGACAGGAGATTGAAGGCGCATTACTCAAATCGTTTGCACCAGTCTGCTCAGGTCGGAGCCGGAGCTTTCAGCAGAGAAAATAACAATGCAGGAATAAAGTGAGCGCTGTGCTAAACTCATCCACGAGGGAGGTCAACGCTGACGGCTGGGAAGAAATCATATTCAGGGAGCTATGAGATATGAGCTCTGAGTGGCGCCAAATTGATTTAGCTGGGGGACTGGGAAAAAAAAAAACATTTTCATTTTGTTCCATAAGGATGCTCACACTTTCAGAGCTGCGCCACCTACAGATGCAGGCTTTGATGATTTGCTCACAATTTACAGCCAAGGTCATAATCAAAGCGGGTGTCCCCTCTGCATGCTTAATGCTGCCCGTGAAGAAGCGTGGAAGGGAAATCATCCTTTTCACTCCAAGAAGTCGGTAAATCTCTGCTCCTCTGATTAGTTTAATGCGCGGATGGATTGCGCCTGCTCGCCGACTTAAAAGAGAATAACAACTAACGGTTTTTAAAGTCATCATTCTCCACCATGAAGAGTTTCCGTCACCCACACACACAGGCTGATTTGTTAAAGCCGTGAAAGCATCCGGGATAATTTACAGGGATAATACAAGTTTGGTCTGTGAGTTACATCCGGACAGGTATCGTCAGAGAGATACACAGGGCTCCACAATGCAGACAGTTGGCTGACTATGCAAGTCTGTCTCCAATGGAGCCGCGCATTGTCGGTAAAAGTGTAAAAGTGAGTCACCTCCAAATTTAGTGACAGGGCCTCTAGTCATTTCTCGTAAAAACTGTGCTGTCATTCCTATCGACAGCTTGGACTGCAGACCGGAATGACGCGACGGATATTGTTGTGTCTGCCTCTCAGCTTCAGGATACTGTTATTTGTGCCCTGATTGGTTGTTCAAACATATCACAGTAAAAGGTTAACTATGATAACTATGTGCAAAATTATTGTCTGATGCACGACTATGACAACAAGTTTTTGATATGTACTGTATGTTGATTAAACTCCGAGTCATTTGTTTTTAACTCCACATATTTCTCTCTTTTTTCTAAGAAAATAAAAATCCAGTTGTGTTCGATTCAATCTCCTTGAGATAACTATGACCCGGATGAATGAGAATATTCACAGGCTTGACAACCAAGAAGACAAACACAATGCTGCGTTGGCAACAGCTAACAGCCTGTCTATTTGTACAATGCTGGGAACAAAGTATTTTTTAATCAAAATGTAACCGATGCTTTTTTTTGGTGGCTGAAATAAAAGGTTTGTGGGTGGTTGACAAAGCAGGGGGAAGTTGCTAGTGCTCTCTAACTGCACCACTGAACTGGAATCTAGTCCACCGAGGAAAATCCTAATTTATTGTTGAATAAACTGGCAACAGCGAGAGTGGCTGACAGGCCATTCATCCTGGTGGGCACTGGCCCAGTGGTGTGCGTGGACAGGGCTGCTGCGCTTTGATTTCCTGTCTTTGCCGCCATGACGGATGAGCTATGGAGAGGGCGGAGGCAACGCAGCCAATCACCACCACACGGCTTCACCTCTGTCTGCCCACCAGTTCACCCACACTTCACGCGGCTCCCAGGGGTCATGGGTCATGGAGGTGGAAGTGGTAAAGACTTGGATTCTGGGCAATAAAGGGTGTTTTGCTTCTGTTGGTGATGTGCGGTCCAAAACACAAAACAAGATGGGATACTAATGGATTTAATGATAGAAACAATGATTGTTTCTACGTAATTATCATTGTTACATAAAGGGGGAAAGAGCTGGAAAGAGGAGGGAGCAACACACATATCAGTGTCTCAAATGCTCAAATCATATTGAAGGTTTTAACCATCCAGTCAAACCCGGGAGAATCAATTTACCTTGGGAATATCAAGGGGAGCAAAGTTCACATGGAGACTGATTGATTTTCTACACTAACGCGCTAATGAGATCATTTTCAGCGGAGAATGAGTCAATAATAAATGGCTGTGGGTTAGAGGAGGGTTCGCCTCGGCTCCTCAGATTATCACAGGCTTTCAAAGACAAATAGCAAATCCTGGTTCCAACGACAGGTGGTAATAAGTGTTTGGTGACAGTAGCATGCTGGGGAGGGCGGGGGGGTGGGGGGGGCAAGCACTGCAGAGAAGAGGCAAAAGAAACGCATTTCAGCACAAGGGCCAGTTCATTTCTCAAATCAGTGTCTACTTTTGTTCTAGGCAAACTGCCAAACACATTGATGTGGGCACTACCCCCCACCCCCACCCCCCTCTACAGTGGTAATTATGGTGCTGGCCAATGCTTGATGAAAAGATCTCATCTGCAAACTTTGTGTTCAACGTCTCCCAACAGGTTCCAGTGCTTTAAGCCTGCTCTCGACTGTTTGTCTCCAAATATGTTATGTCATGCACAGTAGCCAATAAAGTGTAGGCAAGCAGCCTATTGCTGTCTATTCTGTCTGTGCATGCATTATTCAAGAGGAGAGCGTGGCGTGGATGGATATCGCCTTGATTTATTTAGAAATTATAATGCCGCTGAATGCATTAGGCCTTTTTCCTGTCTGAATCAGCAATTAAAGCAAACGCCTCATTCTCTCTCACCTGAAGCTTTGTTGTGGCTTCACTAAATCATGAGTTCGACTATTGTAACCACTCCTCAGAATGAGCAGCCTCCCCTACAGGGACATCATCATCATCATCATTATTATTATTATTATTATTATTATTATTATTATTATTAACATGTGTCATATGCAATGCTGATTCCCATCAGGTATATTATGATCCAGTGGAGACGCCATATCCAATATAACATTCTATCCAATATCCAATATAATATTTTGTGGTATGTCACAAAATACCAGAAGGTGCATCAAGGTCGCCATAAAGTGATACAGTTCTAGAGCACGGTCCATATCTCAGGTCCCCGTATAGGGGCTGTTTTATGGCCACTTTGTTCCCGGGGATCACAGGATGTGTCCACAGCTGCGCCCCGGTGAGCAGACTCACAGGCACCAGTCATAATTAGGAGTCATATTTACACTCACCCTCTCGCAGCAGGTGGGAGTAGATGAGCCAGAGGAGGAGCAGGCAGCAAAGTGACGCACCTCCACCTGCGGACAGCGTCTTCGCCCCGGACTGCATCCTCCACCGTCTGCTTCTGCCTTTATCCAAACTTGGAACGCGCGCGCGCTTCAGGCGTCGGATCGGCTGATCCAGTGGCGTCTCCACAGCCCGTTGTCGACGTCCATGTTGAGGTTAAGACAGGAGAGGGAGTGACTGTAATCCCCTCGGTGCTGTTCAGATCCCCCGCGAGAGCCGCATATCCACCCGGGCTGCCCGGCGCGCGCACACACGCGGAGGCTACAGTGGCACCAAGTTTACGCAGCGGCGGTCTCCGGTAGCTCACGCGGACATGGTGAAACAGAACGCCGCTGTCGACCGCTCTGTTTCCCGGATCTGCTCCCGAACAACTTCCGCACCCAGCCCCGGCTCCGCGTCCCTCTCTACCGCGCGACGCGCAACTTCAGCCCGGCGGACGTGACGAACGCAGCGCGCGCACACAGACAGGAAACTTGGCGGCACACGCGCCCATACATCCAGCAGCCGGAGTCCGGAACAGCCCACGTACACGCGCCGCAGCGCGAGCCAAGTGTCGCGTCAAAACAAGAGCTGCTGCGCGCCGCTGCGCCAAACGCGCACCGCGGTGCGGTGAAGTTGGGTCCACTCGTCACCTGTATGCGCGTTTTGGAGGAGGCTGCGCGAGGGGATGGGGGGGGGGGGGGGAGTGGGGGGGGGGGGGGGGGGGGGGGGGGGGGGGGGTCGCAGTGATGATGCGGAATGATGAGCAACAGCTGAGCGTGTTAAAGCAGCCGCCTCATTCTGAGCCGCTCTGAACCATTTACATGCAGGCAGCGTCGAACACGAGGGCTTCACCTCCTTCAATCCACAGAGGCCAACGACGCTGCTGCTCCCGCTGACTTACTGTTCCATCAGATCTCTCTCTCTCTCTCTCTCTCTCTCTCTCTCTCTCTCTCTCTCACACACACACACACACACACACACGCACACACACACACAATGTCCTAATTCCCCTCCTCACAGCTCAAAGCAAGAAGCTTGAAGCTCAGGGGCTATAAACCCCAACCTGATGATGGTGGTGATGATGATGATGATGATGATGGTGGTGATGATGATGATGATGATGATGATGATGATGATGATGATGATGATGATGATGATGGTGATGATGATGATGATGATGATGATGATGATGTGTTTATACACAGACGATGCCTCATCTCAGGCCAAAGAGAAACACAGAACCACACAGACTACCCCACATTCTGACCTGTTACCCCTCCTCCATGATGGATGAGCTATAGAGAGGCAACGCAGCCATCTGCACACCAGTTCACCCACACCAGCAAGCAGCTTCCACAGGTCATGGGGTCATGGAGGTGGAAGTGGTAAAGACATGGGTACTGGGATACAAAAGGTGTTTTGACTCCAAAACACACAAAAATCCTCTTAACAAGATGGGATACTAATGGAGTTAAATGATTATGAAACAATTATTGATGAGTATAAACTGGTCACAAAGGTGAACTTATGAGAATCAGAGGATCTCAGATATACAGTGTGTGTGTGTGTGTGTGTGTGTGTGTGTATATATATATAT
>JAFBJQ010001457.1:325029-337029 GCA_016785345.1 Trinectes maculatus
TAAAATTCAGCACAGAGCTGGAAAGAGGAGGGAGCAACACACATATCAGTGTCTCAAATGCTCAAATCATATCAGAGGTTTTAACCATCAAGTCAAACCCAGGAGAATCAACTGACCTTAGGAATATCAAGGGGAGCAAAGATCACATGGAGACTGATTGATTTTCTGCACTAACACACTAATGAGATCATTTCAGCGGAGAATCTTCCTCAGTCAGATCTCTCTCCTCAGAGAGAGCATGTTTGGCCTTTAGGGGCTGCGTGGTCTCGGGCATGTAAACATTTAGCAGACTTGCATTCTGGGAAACTATGACAGGTTTTGCTCCTTTAGACAACGGGTGCTTTACAATACAAGCGTCACTATTATTTATTGTGTAATATCAATATCAACATCCTGCCATGTGTATGTGTGCACACTGTGTGTGTGTGTGTGTGTGTGTGTGTGTGTGTGTGTGTGTGTGTGTGTGTGTGTGTGTGTGTGTGTGTGAGAAAGAGATGCATCTGCAGATGCCAGTCTGTCTTCTCAAAGAGCACCACTTAAGACTCCTTGCTGCTCAGAGACCATTACTATAACTCACCTCACTCTTTCACACACACACACACACACACACACACACACACACACACCAGATTCCGTGACCAGCCAATGTGCACTTTACTAGCAGATGGAGAAGTTCCCCAAATGTGCTGCTGTGCTATCAGCCTTTCCCTGGATGGTTTTTATGATGACATATGGGCACAGGCCAAAGCCTGGCACATAAGTGTGATGTATTAGAAATGATTCAGTCCAAAGACTTTGCATTTGTCGAGTATTAAAGTAATACTTTATCTCAATTCCATGTTGCTACCACACCAGGGCATCGTATCAGTAAAACCGATGGTTTATTTGATGTTTTTGTTTCCCGGCAACCGACTAGAGCCGTTACCTTTAGCTGGCCATCTGTAGAAGAACAACAGGGAGAAAGATGGAGAATAAAGGCAGTCACATTTTTTGATCCATCACTGGACAGCGCCAATCCTGAACTTGCAATTCTATCAAAAATGTTCATTCGAAGTTTCTCAGCTATGGATACTTTTTTTTGCAAAAGGCATGGTTAACTTCTCTTTAAACATACATATGTAAATATGGAGACAACTGATCAGCTGAAGCATCAAGCTGCCTCACATTGAAATAATGCCAATTCAAAATGTTTTCGCATAACCTTATCTTCCTGATTATAGCTCTTGATGAACAAAATATACAGTAAAAATCTATATAACTCTAAAACACCATGTAATATGTAGCTGATCTTTATGTGTCATGCTTATGCATTAGTCCCATCACAGCTGCAACCACTCTGGCCTTCCAGTGTTATGATCCGTTATCTGATTTCTGACATATGCCGCTACAACCCTGCAACAGAAAAGAAAAGAAGGAGAGTGAGGCTGCTGAGATGAGGTTTGTTTTCTTCTCACATCTGAAGCTCAGCACAGCGAGCGATCAGAGGGGGGGGCACGTTTCAGTCTGCCCGAGTGATGTCACAGCAGGGGTTGCAGTGTAATTAATCATAATCCATCAACGTGACTGGCATGGGCTGTGAAAGTACCTCCATTTTGTTTTTATCCATCATATGTACAGTATGTTCATGTTCACTACTAATATGCCGACTTCATTTTAATTGCATTTTAGCATTGTGGCTTGGAATAATAATTCCTGTGGCACAATACTCAGCACTGTGAAAAGGCTGTGCTCAACAAAATCTAAAAAGCAATTTATTTATGCTGGATGCTTCTGCACACGCGTCATAACAGATTATTATGCTCACGCAAAGGTGATCATTAATTCCACTGTGTTATTAGGCTGTCATCTATGATCAGCCCAAATATGTGACTTGCAACAAAAAAAAAATTACTTTTTGTTTTCAAGATACATTTGCTGCCTATTCCTACATATTGCAGCAGATTTTCAGTTTTGTTAATGATGCCTGTTTGTAAGATTTCACATAAATATGGGTTTACTGAAGCCGGTTGAAGGTTTGTTACAGTTCATTGCAATATTTGTGAGACCAGTAGGGAAAAAAAGAATTTATGTGTATATTACCATTAGGTTTAAAGGGGAGATCTCAGAATTGTGATTTGTCTGAACTCCAGTCCCTGGCTTGCAGAGGAGCATATGGTGCCTTAAAGCATCTGTTCAAATATATCTTTTTCTCTTTAAAATAATATAGAAGTGCAATAGAGTGCAATCATTGGGAGAATTCGAAACTCATCTATTTAAAGAACTTCATCAGAAAATCTATCTTTTGGATTAAGCACTCACTGCTGGTGGACCAGGAAGGATGCTTAGGCCATATTTACCTCCATACTGTAAATGCATAGTCGTATGGAGGTAGCATGAGTGTTGGTTTTAGGCTTGGCCCCAAAATCAAATTCATTCAGTTACACATGGACACCACCATTTCTAATTCAAAGGAAAGTCATCAACGTCACCAAAATGCAACTGCATGCAATTGGACAGACCAACAACAAGTGCAGCAGACCCCCCAATACAACAAAGGGTATCAGGAACATGTGTGTCAAGTCACACTTGAGAATGGTGACGAAAATTGCTGTTATTATTGCAGTTCTGAGAATGTACCCCCAAGATTCAGCTCCAGCTGTGATTGTATACATACATACATATAATATAATATTTAATGCAGACGAAGCCTCAAAACCTTTGCAGAATAACAATATGTGGGTCGATCAGCGGTCGATCACGGCGTTTGTTTACTCTGCCTTCCACACAGATGTCGACTTGGTATTTACCAGCACAAATACCCTCCCGCTCCCTTCATCCCGGCGATGGGAGCAACGTGCCAGTCTGATGGGACACGGACTGGACCCCGTTTCTGCTCTGGCGGACAAAGAGTCGTGTCGACAATCTGCCGCAGGAAGGCAAAGGAGCGCCTGTGTGCTTTTGAGGCGCAGCAGACCTTGAAAGGACAAAACAAACCACTTCAAGTGCAACATGCAAGGTCCCACGCGCAATTACGGAAGGTGCAACGTGCCCCCCATAATGATTCAGTTTACCTTCTTTCCGGCTTCGTTTGTTTTTACATCATTGTTTGATCACTTCAAGAGATTCTTCCTAATTGCAACAAAAATCATGCCTGCGCAAACTTACTGAAACAAGCATAAGGTTAAATGACAGATGGTATTCTCACATTGTTATGTCTGTTTTGTTTATCTCATACACACTGAATCTGTGTAGCCAGCTTGTGCAGACATTTACGTTTCCCGCTCCTAACAACCAGAGGCTAGTCATCTTTTCAGCACACCATAAAGGCCTAATAGGTCTTCACAGATTGGCATATAATGGAGCTTGCATTAAAATATTTATTGTAGCATCAGCAATGTGGGAACAGGAATATTGCACACTAATCATCAGCTGCATATGTAGATGTGATTAATCGTATATATTTGAGGGTTAACAACAATATATACGCAATGCTGCCTCTCAGTTATAGAAGCTCATCTACACCACATCACAATTAACTGATATGCGCAAAGTGCGTGTTTTTCATATGGTCTCTGGTAGTTGCATTAACACATGCATTCAAAGATAATAAAATCACAATTCATTTTTAAATGATTACAACTACAACATGCACAATTAATTTCACAAATCGCTTGATTACACAATAAGTCTATTAGGCTAACGTGGGGGTAGGGGGGCGTGGCATACAGGGTTGGGTGTGTTAACCAGAGATATCGACGTAACAACTTCATATGAGTTGTGGTGATACTGAAGTCAGATCAATAACAGCAAGTCAATAGAGGGGCAGTGATTTCCAACACCACACCTTTGTCACTGTGAGTGATTTACTGCCCTGTTTGCATGTAAGATGGAGCATCTGAGAACATTTCAATTACAAAGTGCTTTTCCTGTCTTGTCCGTCCCCTCTCAGCTGTTTAGATCAAAAATGCTAACTTGCTAAATATCAATATGATGACATGCCCATGATATGACCTGTCAACTTCTGAACTGTCTGCACTGATCGCACAATAGGGGAAAAAAAACACCCTCTGGATCAGGATACAAACCTGTTTTTGTTTTGTTTTTGTATTTTTCCCACAAACAAACTTCCCCAGGAACTGTGGCCGTGCAGCGTTTGATTAGGAATGTTTAACGGCCTCGACACATTCAATTATCAGCAGCCTGCTCTGCCAGTCGATAGTCATCCTCTCATTTAATGGCCCAGAACTGATGACCGAGAACAGAGGGAGAAACTGGTGAAATGTTATTCATTCAAATCACTAATTAAATCCTCCTGGTTTGGACTTTCAGTCCCACCAGAAACGGCAGAATTTTCCTAAGAACCGCTTATACTTGGAGTACGCCTAAAAATAAAAGCAATCGGAAAAAACATGTTTCCCACCCAGCCTTGCTATTTAAGTAGTTTATTGTGCTGCTGCCTTCACCACATCTGAAAATCCACTTTTTTCATAGCACCTGCTTTTATATAAAGTCCATCACTCAGAATCAGATAAAAACTTCTCACAATGTCAGAAAAAAACATCCTCTTGTGGAACTCGGCTCATATTGTAGCCCCTGTGGAGCAAAAAGGGAAGAAGGTCATGTCAACATTTGTCTACCTCTTTGTTCCTTTTGTTAATACACAACATTTAGTCTAATAAATACAAGGAAATTATTCACTGTCTCTTCATTTTTTAAAATTCTTATTATTTTTGCAATGAATTGTGCGCAGCTCCCTTTTCTTTCTCTTTGTGCTACGTGGGATTAAATGACCTCGCTGCCAAACAAACTCACGCATCAGACGCTTCCCTCTACAGTCTGGGTCACATCCTCATGCAGTGCGTTGTCTACGCATGGAGGAACTGTTCAGTTAAACTCATAGCTCTTCTATCTACCTGAACTTCAACCAGGTGCACAGTGAATGCAGAGTTTTTTTTGTGTGTTAGAATGAATTTGACTAGAAATGTCAGTAATGAACAGTGCTCCCAGTGTCAGTCTGTGACACACCATCACAATCAACAATACCAAGCAATTAAAACGAAAATGTTTGGGTCGCCTCCTTATTTTGTCGCCTGCTTTTCAGTTTCCTGTGAAATATTTAAGAGCGTAATTTTTTTTTTGTAGGGCACTTGGCAAAACACAAGAGCAAACATCTACAGTTAAGACATGCAATAAAAAGTAAGGTTATGCAAATTCCAGGGTCTACGAAAACTAAATTAATAGAATTAAAAATAAAATGAAAAACATAAGTGACGAGTGAGCGAAATAATTACACGGATAAATACGTTTTAAAAAATACATTTGTAAATACATTTTGGGTCTTCTGGAACTGAAACTGCATTGTACACAAGAGGCGCCTATTTCTGAAGACTTTCTGGAATCAGTATCATAAATGAGCTGTCTGACTAATGGGCAGTTTCAGGCCACATTTTAAAAGACCGGCGGCCTTTAAAGAGTGGGGCTAACATTTTTGGCTGTTTGACAATAATATGAAAAAAGCTATGCAATGTAGATTACTCCCTTGAGCGAAGATGTGAGCCCTCATGGACCCAATCAAACTCACAGCAGACAAAATTGTCAATATTGGACAATTCTGCGCAATTCACGGTGGACGCCAACATTTTTTGGACCAAAGTTTTCCTCACTTTTGGGATATCTTGGATCACAACTCTGATATAATTCAGGTTGGATCCGGGCCCGCGTGACTAGATTTGCAAACATAATGATTGTGTTCCAGGGGGTAAAAAGTTCACAAGTAGTGCGGATTGTCCAAATCCACAGTTCATCTAACCAGCAAGGGTCTTAAATTAGCGTGTGCACACACACACACACACACACACACACGCACACACGCACACACACACACACACACACACACACACGAATACCTAGGCAGAAATTCTTATTTATACATTTTAGTCACGTCACTCTACTAACCACAGTCTTATTGTGTTGCCCTATTTGCTGCTGTTTGTTGTGACAGTCGACAAAAGTTGCTGCTGCACATGCCCTGCTATCACCACTAACACACAACCCCAGAACATTCGCAGCCTGATGTCCACAAGGTGGCCGTGAACTCATCATTGGCCTGTTTCTGGCCCATGGACTCATGCCGCTGTGGATTTCCATCATGACTGATTTGAATGGGAGCTGCTGTAATCACTGTCTGTAGGCCTACAGGCATCTCTGGTTTAATCTGGGTTCCAAACTCCGCAGGCCCCAGGCGCTGTGTGTCAACCCTGCTTCCATCACACTGGGACGAGGCAAACCACTGAAATATCATATCGGCGCACCCTGAAACAGACGAATGTCTGCAGCCTGTGCTGATTGAGTGGGCGACTTAGGTGCCTGGAATCAACCCCTTCGCCTCCCCATCACTTTCTGTCTATCTTTCGGCTGCCTTGATATGTTTCCATGAGAACAGTGAGACGAAGCAGGTGAACACAGAGGAAGTGAACACAGGAAGCTTTGGTGGAAGACTTTTGATAACTGTGTCTCAATTCAAAGCACAGCTGTGTTTATGGTCTGAACGCATGCACAAGATACACAAAACTAACACTAGCATATAATAGCTTGGTCATAGTGGTGATTATTATTATTATTGTTGTTGTTGTTGTTGTTGTTATTCTTATTATTATTATCCCCATCATGTGAGAGTAAATTAAGCATGGTTTGTTACATGTAGTAAATATGGTACAGGTACACTCCTGTTATTCCAAGCAAGCGACAGTGCACACAGGAGATTTTATATCTCTTGGGAATGTTGGTATCAGACAACTTTAAAGATCTAGCCCATTGTGTACATACAAGGTTACACGGGGCTGCAGAGATCCCATTTGCGAGAGCCCGAGAGTCTCTCAGTGCCATTTAGAGCTGTCTCGGACACCATGACAAAGTGGAGCGGTGCAGTACTATTCATCTTCCAGCTGTGGCCAGGAGCCTCTGACACCCCAGCAGACAGAGGGAAATGAAAAGAGGGTGCAGCAGCCGGTGGCGCTGTGCTTTATCTGCCAAGGAGACTTAGCATATCCTCCAGCTGTGTGGGCACTGCCTTTGAATGCAAACAATATGGCTGCAAAATGTAGGGCAGGCAAGAAAAGCAGCTTGAATGGGTAAGTCGCCGCCGCAGTTCTTAATGAACTTTCCCTGCAGAGGATTTAGAAGTTGTGACGTCTTTAAGCAGGAGGTATTTGCATGACTGGACGTATTGTTAGGTGTAAAGAATGTCAAAGAATAAATCCAGTTTAGTACAGCATAGGTCTCTTTAACCTTGGCTGTCATTCGCATTGAGCACTGAACACAAATTGGGCTGTCAAGATGTGGGGACACGGTGACGTATGACGACAAATACAGAAAAAAAACCCCAAAAAAAGTCAGACAATCAGTTTTGAAGTGATCAAAGTAAAACAAGTGCGTCAAGATGTCGTTTAAAAAAATGGAACTTTCATGCTCAAGTTCCAAGCTCTTATAAACCTGAATATCACATTGGGCTCCAAAAGTTGCTCGGTATGCTAAAGTCGCCTCTGCGGCACAGAGATTCAATTTTTAATATCCTTCAGTCGAAGACGGGCCCATATTTCCTCCACAGCAGGAGTAGCCAGCAGGTACACTCGCGACTCCTTCAGAGTTCTTGTTCCGCGCCAAATTTACCGGCGACACTGAATCATTTCTCCAGTGAAAGTGTGAATTACAGGGAACGCTGCTGACGATCTCGCTGATTTTCTGCGGCAATTTAAAATCTATCTGTCTGTGTCAGATCCTGTGAAATGGTAGGCGGTAATTTCAGCAGCGCTGCTGGAATTGCACTTTAATAGCAGCGGTGTGGGGGTGAGGGGGGTGGATGTATGGAGCAAGATGTCTCACGGGTCATCGTTTTTGGTTTGACATGAGTTGAATCAAAACTGGAGAACTAAACAGCAACACTTTTCAGGTTGTTGCAGTCAAATATTAACATCATAAAACATGGAAGTGAGGGAATCTGCAATGGGCTGTACAACAACCTGCAGCACTCAAGTCACTGACTCGCATATAGGTGTAGGTACTATAGGTACTGTATATAGGTGTAAGGTTTCAACTGCGTGCAGAGACAGTAAAGGGGATAAATACAGGTTCAAGTACATTTGCCGTTGTCAAGAGAAACATAAAGTTCAGCTGAAATGCAAGGAGAATACAGGGGGTCCTCGAGTTACGGCGGAGATCCGTTCCTGAGAATGTGTCGAAACCAAATTTCGACGTAAGTCGGACCATACATTCATTGTGCCATTGTGCATACATTGTGCCACCAGATGTCGCTATAACACCACGCTAAAATAAGAGTTTATTATGGTGAATTGCCTTTTTTGTCCCTCTTGACACACCGTAGGGGTTGAGATCACGAGTGTAATGAGCCTGTGTTGTGAATAAACCTACAGTATCGCCATGATCCCGAACGCATCTGTGTCCGTGTGCATCTCCTTACCGGCTGCCGCTTCCCATAAGTAAACACAGCTGTGGAGGTGTTGAGAGAGAGACAGAGAGAGCGCTCACCAACTTGTTCCCCTGCGAAGTCTGTACGTATATACGGGGCAAACCGCTTAATCCGAAACAAGGAAGTTCACGGGAGATGTGTTGTAACCACGAAAACAACGTAATTCGCGACCGACGTAACTCGAGCACCCCCTGTATTAGGCAACTTTGCAAAATCAGAGGCCAAACAGCGCTATTACCCGAGAAACTGTCACAAAAAGAAAACTGCACCTTGCTTATGATAGTGACAGCATTGTGTTATTGTGAGGTAAGGATGGATGCAGCTCTGGAAGCACATGGAAGCAAACCAGATTCATGCAGCACAAGAGTGAGCTGAATCATCGAGGCCCCACAATCAGTAAAAACTTGTATGTATTTGATTTAGAACTACTATATAGTCTCACAGACAAATGTTCTTGCAAAAGGGGATTATGGATATCTCTTATTATTCCTCTTATATACAGAAAGCACCGTCAGCAGCTTTAGAAATCCACTTTACAATGTTGAAAGGTTTTAGAAATAAAGCTATGAATGACATAGGAACAGAAGCCGTGTAAAAACCTTGAGAAAAAAAGAAAACAACTGTGACAACTGTGACGAGGACGAGGCCACTTTGCTGCACACTGTGTTATAGCGTTAACATTTGCTGCAATAAATGTAAAAGGAAGTACAAACCTGATTGTGCATTTCGAACGCGTAGATATGTGAATGTGAACACCCAAGTGCACATCCAACCCTGCTGATATTATATATTCCAGCCTATTATATACCATCAATCTACCAAAAGTCTATATAAATAAACAATTTGGAATTTCGTGATGGAACATTTCACCGAGCTGACATTTGCATTCAGGAGTCCCTGCTGTGCAGTTGCTGTCCACTTACATATGAAACTTAAACGCTCCTGTTACTTTGCGTTGTGATTGTAATGACTCATCCTCTTACCGAGGAACTAATCTGAGCGTCTATTTAGCGAAGCACCGTTCATGCCATTATAACAAGTGACCCCCTATTTCTTTTCAAGGAAACGCATGCTCCCCGCCTGAATCTGAGAATTGCCAGCAGGCACATAATTCAGACACTGTCCAGCAAAAAAAAAAAACTGCTGTGCCTGCAGATTACAAAGACGGCCTTGAACTGGATGAAATATTAAAGCATTAAGACCAGATGAGAAAATAAGCCCCAGAATCTCACCCGTCAGAGAAGGCCCCGGTCGGAGTGACGTGTTCAGAACATGGAAAAGTTACGTGAATTTAAAGAATAATTCCATCATATAGATGGGTCAATGACAAATAACGCTTTTAAAAGGTATTTTCAATATGGATGTAATGCGTATGTTTGAGCCCAGAAAGATGTGTTTAAACAAATCTCATTTATTAAATATCTTTACAAACAGTTTTAACTCACATTTTAACAATATTTTTAACTTCACGACGAAAAAATGTCAGGTGGCACAATCAAATATTTATAATAATATATCGATATTCCTAATATTTATTTTAAGATAAATCTTTGGCAAGCATCCCATAGGGTGTCTACAGTAGGAGTATGAGGTAGTAGTATGAGGTTGCCAGGATTATAGATACGCACTATTTCCGGGCCCCCGAGAGAGCAGTTTCCATATGCCCCAGACTGAGATGATCTGTCCCTGGAGAGAGAGAGAGAGAGAAAGAGAGAGAGAGAGTGAGCTCAATGCAGAGGAATACAGATACCATGGTGCAAATTTATTCTACTATTTCATTTCCCGGAAGGAGCCGGAAAAACACGTCAAAGAGATCAAGTCAATCCACACTTCGTGTCTTTACAAATTGAACCGGTTAAGGAACTCTTCCGATGATGATCTAAATATAGGAGAAAGCTGGGGAAATTCCAAAGTCTCTCCTGGTCAGACGGATTCATCCAGTGTGCTCCGCACGCACCTGGGCTGTCCTCTGAGGAAAGCCCATGGGTCAATGGGAAGTTGTCCAATGGAGCTACTTTTAGCTGCCTAAGGGCCAAGTTATGCTACTAAGGTGGAAGACATGATGATTTAAAATGTATGATTATGAAATGATGCACAACAACTATAATTTTAGAGGAGCCGCTCAATGCAGAATTCCGCCATTCTAGGTCTCGCAAGTGATTTGTCACCTTGAGCAACATTTTTTTCATGTGATTAAACAGTGCCAGGAGAATTTGAGACGCTGACCGGGTCACAGCTTGATGAAGCCAGAGGAACCATAATCAGCGGAAAAGCTGTGAGTCAATCCAACATCATGGAGGATGGATGTTATCCAACTCTCTGAGCTGCAAGTTGAAATTCTGTCCATAAATTGCCTGGCTCACACATCACATGACATCACATCACCGTCCATCAGTGTCATCATTTAACACCAAGGTCTGAAAATACAGTGCCGCTCACGTATCCGCGGCCTCACCGCACTGTACCTGCAGACAGATGCAGTCTGCCTGGAAAACAGTGGCAGTAACATTTGAAATATGGCAGACTCTTATTTGTCGACTTGGCTCGATGCTGTAAGACAACACAAACGTATCACTGTGCGTTTTTTGTTCTTTTTTTTGACAGCTGCAAGTTGCAAATGAGATTGAAAAGTGGGCAAGCAACTCACGGCAACGTTATGTTGCCAAGAAGGTTTCTCTAGCATCCGTCTCGCATATAGAACAAATTTGTCCATTGGATTACGCCACGATCATCGAATGCTTTCTCTTCTAATCATGTTTGATCACAGCCCATTACTCCAAAGATAGACAACGATCCAGGCGGAGGACAACAAGTGGAGATTGAGGTCTGAGTGTACCGTGTGGGAATTCTGATAAGGAAAACCTTCAGGGGATTTGTTCAACCGGGTAAACCACAACTGCAAAATGAGCTGTTGGTGTTGGTTTTTTGTGCATATGCCACACAGCATGCCAGCCTGTTGACACTACTTGGCTTGCAGCTATACACCAGCTAAATAAGTTGGGGGGAACCATGCCTGGCTGTGTCGATAACCAGCCCACCGGTGGCAATGACACCACCACCTGCCTTACTGTACCTGCAGCAGTATTGAGTAAATGCCATCACGCTCCTATGATGTCTTGCTATGGAGGGAGTGGGCCACCGCCGCCCGCTTGCCTGTGGTTTCGCTGTGTAATGAAATATGTCTCCCTTGATGTATGGCTGCAGGAGAAGCCCAAATCGAAAATTGAATCACACTAACTTAATTTGTGGTCGGGGCAATCAAATTACTTGTTTTGGCTGCAGCGCTGACGCTGAATTCATCTCTGTGACAAAGACGTCACGGCGGCGTTAAGGGGAGGGGGGCAGAGGAGACGGGGTGCATATGTGTGTTGATGTTGTGCGCTGGGTAAGGGCGTGGAGGAATTAGCAGAAGAATTCACCGTCCGCGGTCACCGCCATTGGATTGGAATTTTGCGCGGTACAAGCTGTTGAATCATTTTTGAGTCAAACGATTCGTTTTTGCTTCAACAACACAAGAAAGGGAAAATATATAGCAT
>JAFBJQ010001457.1:337126-409609 GCA_016785345.1 Trinectes maculatus
TGTGTGTGTGTGTGCTAAGCTCCGTATTCTCATAAAGTGGTAGCAATAATAGCGATGCTGCACCACTATCAGGTCACGCAATAGGATTTTTTTTTGTAGAAGGAATTGTGGCCGGGTCAAACTCAGCGGTGCACTGGGCCAGAGAGTGAGGCTGATAAGGCGAGACAGAGAGGGTGGATTTGCGTGTCGCTCTGTCTTTCTTCCCCTCATTTCACACGCTGTGAAGACCAGCGCCGCAGGCGTGGGATAGTTCTGTGCCAAAATACATCCCATAAAAGCAGAAACAACAGAGTTTTTACTCACCGAGGTGAACAGGGCGAGCAGAATTAACTAGTCGCAAGATTTGGTTCGTGTTAAACCAATTTCCGCAATTGGGAAGAAGCGTGTGACGGGCCATCACAAATAAGGCCTGTCGATCCATACCCACTCCTCCCTCTGCATCCATAGATGTGTTGAGCGTAAGATGCATCGCACATAAATCACATTTCAAAGAGCGAGGTGCCCTTTTCACCCAGCCAAGCACAAAGGCTATAAAACATATTCAGTTGCCAGCTCCACAGTGACATATAAACACCCTAAACAGTTTCAGTAGCTCGATTTCAGCACTGAGCAAAACTAATGATGAATGATGGATGGATGGATGGATGGATGGATGGATAGACAGACAGACAGACAGACATGTCTGTCATGAGATAAAAATGATGAAACAGTGTAGTAGCTTCTTTATTTCCAAAGAAATGTTGATATGGCCATTCCATTCCAATCATTCAGGCATTCTATCACTCAGTGACTGGATGTCACATTAATGCATTATGTACATGCATCCACTCCATCACATGTCTGATTATCAACCGCCGGCCGTCCAATACCTTGATCTGACTGACGCACACAGACACTGCGCTGCTCTGGGCTCCTTAAGGACAGAAGGCACTGTCCTAAAAATAAATCTGGTCCCTGTTTACCCTCTCCTACTGTCGTTTTCCTTCAGTGACTCTTAGTGCCAGATCACTGTTTCTGCATCATCGGCGTCACCTTTGGTCGTCTTAAGAAGACGCCGAGCAGCTGAGCCGCCGCCGGAGGGGAACAAGTGGACTTGGAAACACCACCTGAGAGGTGTGCAACAGTCAGGGATGGAAAGAAGTTGGACGAGCAGAGGGAGGGTGGGAGGGAGAAGAGGCTGCAGCAGAATCAGTGATGAATGGAGAGAAATGTGGAGGGATGCGCGGAGTAGCTTTAGGCGGAGAGTTTTTGCAAGGGAAGGGAAATAGAGGGAGGGAAAGAGCGATGGGAAGAGGACAGGGATGGAGTTTCAATAAATGGAAAGAGAGAGAGAGAGGAGTAGACGGATTGAATGAGAAGATGTGGGAAGAGATGAGGGAGCAAAGGTGCGAAAGGGGGAAAAGAGAGTGTCAAAGAAAGCGACTGCTCCTTCCGCAGCTCCCTTCACGTCCTGACGGGGCACCACTTTGTTGCCAGGTCCATCTTCCCGCGACAGGGGCAGCTTGTCACGCTAATGGCCTGGAAGGAGGACCACGTCGCTTCGTCATGTCGCCACGGCGCCAACATGGCCGTGGCTTTTGTCCCCTCGGCTCCTTCTCTGCTGCACAACTCCCCGAAAGTGACTAATTGATCCTGGGAGACAGTCTTTTTGTGTGTGTGTGTGTGTGTGTGTGTGTGTGTCTGGTTGGCTAATGAACAATGTGAGGGAAAAGAAAGAAAGCGAGCAGGAGGTGCGCCCGCCTCAGAATAATGTCACCTACTGTCTGCCGCAGTGCTATCTCATTTCCCCACACAAAAGTAACATCGTCACTTTGTAAATGAAAGTCAGTCAGGCGAAAGGTGCCCCTCACGCTCCGGCGGGCCCTTCTGGAGATAATGGGCGCATGCACATTATTCCTGTAGACACAAGATCGACTTAGAGGAAGCAGGAGAAAGTGTGTGTGTGTGTGTGTGTGTGTGTGTGTGACTCCTGTATCCATCCCTCCAAGTATTCTCACAGGAACAGGGAGAATGATTGGTGGGCTTATACCCTGTAGCACGCATCCAGTGGTTTCACAGGGTGACTCCACATCTCCAATCTCGTATCGCCTGACACTGCTGGACTAGTTATTGTTTACGCATCTGCCTGTTGATGCAAAAATGCAAATGAGGAGGGGGGGTGGGTTGAGCAAACATTGTAGAAGGGGAAAAATGGCTACGTTTAAAGAGAGGGAGGAGGTTTAGGGTGCAGAGCGCCGCTGGAAATAAGCTGAGAGAGCGGCGGCGTGAAACGCTATCTAACGGAGGCGAGAATCCCTCCTCCTTCAATGGCTCTGGCCTTGTCAGATATGGTTATGCTTATTGGAGACGGGGGGTGGTGGTGGGGGGGTTACGCCTGGGTTATGATAAGAATAGAGCACTGAATAATAGCTCGCAGTGCAGTTATGTGTATGGATGATACATGTTGCGTGACTTGAAGATAAGGCCAGGGAGCTGGATGGACTGGACAGAGCCACACTGCTCTAAGTGTATGTGTGTGTGTGTGTGTGTGTGTGTGTGTGTGTGTGTGTGATCCATTCATTTTTACAAATCGCAGTTTCCAAGGCTCTAGTATCCTTGAAAGGCTGAATTACAAGTGAGAGAAGTTGAAGTTTTCTTTCTATGCCCCATCTCCTCATTCTGGAGACCAGAATAGGCTGCGAATGGCGAGAAGATAATAATAACAAGCTGCAACTTAGAGCAGTTAGAGGCAGCAAATTGCTTCTTTTGACCAGCCAGGTTTCCTACAGTTAAAGATACTATACTGATGAGGACAACTCTTACACTTGAAAAAAAAAACCAAAACTCCAGTTTGGTCTTGCATATTTAATACAGGGGGTCCTCGTGTTACGACGGAGATCCGTTCCTGAGAATGTGGCGTAACCGAATTTCGACGTTAGTCGGAACATACATTCATTGTTCCATTGTGCATACATTGTGCCACTAGATGTTGCTACAACACCACCCTACAATAAGAGTTTACTATGGTGAATTAGCCTAGCTAAGAGAGTAGAGTAGCAGAGTAGCCTAGCTGTGCTGTGGAGGTGCTGGAGAGCCGGCAGGCGCGCTGAGAAACAGAGAGAGCGATCACCAACTAGTTCCCGTGTGAAGTCTGTACATATTTACGGGGCAAACCGCTTAAGCCGAAACAAGGAAGTTCACGGGAGATGTGTCGTAACCACGAAAACAACGTATCTCGCGACCGTCGTAACACGAGGTTCCCCTGTATTTCAATTCACATTTCAAGCTGAGCTAAAAAAAAAAAAGTCAGACAGGAAATTGGCTGCAGGAACCCCATGAAGTTCCGTGATTAAGAGTTAACCAGTGTTGCGGCAACGTTTGTTCAATCCAATTTTATTTATCCAATTTTCACGTCCGACAATTTTACAACAACTACCACCACTTTTGTACAGCCTTCCTAGCAATAAGCTCGACAACGACGACGAGAACCTAAGATCTCTCCTGATCCCGTTGTTAAGTGAATCGCTCTGGTAGATCGCGCACATACATTGTGTCAATATGGCTCCTACAACTAGAAAAAAAAAACCCCAAAACAAACAAACAAAACATTTCGATCAATGCTATGACCCCACTTCAAAACATTAGCCTTTCCACCATTTTTTCACTGTGCCCCAACCCGTCTCATCCCATCACTCCCAGCTTCTCCTCTGCTGCCCCCCACCCCCGACCACCTCTTTCACACCCTAATCGTTGAGACTTACAGAAAAATCAATTCCCACTACCCACTGGCCCAATGTTTCACCGCCGTGTCTGATTGATGACACGCAGACACCATCTCACACCCCGCTGCTTTTTATAGCACCTCCGAGCTGGGTCGCCATTCAGCGCATTTTTATGGCAAATGATAACAGGAGATGTAATAGCTATTCCCCTCGGTGAGTAAATCTGAGCGCAGAGACAAGAGGATGGCCCGCCCGGACAGCCGGAGGACAGTCCCACGTCAACAAGTTACTTAAGCCGAATGATTACGTGCACAGCTACAAGGGGGCTCACGGATATGAAAGCAGTTTCTGAGATCACTCCGCGTCCAATCAGAGCCTCGAGTTGGGAAAAATGACAGTGATGTTGATCACTATTCTATGCTCAGGGAGCGTTTGATCAGGCCTCCGCACAGCCACTTGTGTGACGCTTAATAGAAACACTGATCAGCCACAACATTAAGACAGCTGACTGTTTTTAAGGTCGTGGCAGGTCAGTGATGTTTTTTTTTAATTATTACTTTGTTAAGAAATTAAGGAAATGAGGTGAAACTACAAAATAAAGTGGTTCAGAATGAAGTGTGTCGTTCATAGGCCAGAGATAAACACTGATCTGCCATAACATTAAGTCCAGTCAGTGGATTTTATGTTTTGGCTGAGTGGAGCAGGGTGATGTTTTCAAGAAGCCTAATTATGCTTTAACTACACATGGACCAGACATGTATTGAATGTGGGCTGATTCTGACAGTGGCGACCTAATCGCTCGCCCCCTGGCGTCATATTACCTGAGGCCGATATAACCTTACTCTGCTGAATGGGAAGCGATTGGAAGATCTGTTTCGGATGTAGGAGAACCACATTAAAATCACATTAAATGCATTTCCTCCCACCGCTTTTCACTGGCAGATCTGTGCCAAGCGATAAGGCTACAGCAGCCCTCCTCTAATCGCTGCACCAACATAATAACCACGGTGTAGTAAAGGTAGAATGGCACCTGGTGAAAAACACTGCAGATAAATAAAGGAACAGAAAAAAAGAAAAAAAGAGCCTTTGTGCACATTTTCACAGGAACATAATTACAAACATTATCGCTAAAACCAATAATCAGTGTAGATGAGCAATTACTGTACGTTTGAAACATCAACGCGGTGTTCTGATCCTCTGCTGAGTTGCAGTTTTTGGACTGTGTGGCAATGTGCCCTTTGTTGTCTATCTACCATCTCCTGCTACAATTCAGTGAAGCTGAAATATATGTAACAATAAGTCAAACAGCACTCGTCTCCGCAAATGGCGCCGCAAGTGCATCTAAAGTACAATAATTTAACAATCTTTATTTATCCAGGGCAGGATTTTGCTGAGCGTGCAGCCTGCCGGAGCACATTCATACAGTCCCATGCACTCACACCCGGGAGCTGTCATACACAACAGAAGCCAGTCGCCCGCCCTGCGCTGCAATCAGCCCAACAGCTCAGCTGAGGCAAACACAATGCTGAGGTCACGTTTGGTGTGACAGTCCAATAACTGCATCAAGTTAGAATAATATTATCACCCCCGCAGCTGTTTGTGCCTCTGCGTTACCTACACTGTTACCACTGAAGACACAGACGCAGCTAATAAAGACCTTGACTGTACGTCCCCTCCTGTCCCGAGTTACATCACTGGGGGTGGATATATTCTGGTGGGAGGAAACTTTCACTGAGGTGCAACCAATAGATTTCACTTTTAATATGCGCTGTTACAAACCGCAGTACTCAGCACTGGGTCCATGACATTGAATCAAAAGATATACCTGCTTATCTAAAAGTGTTGTTTTTTTTTTCATTCTAATGAGCCATTATGCATCCATAATTTCTTTCAGTACAGGTCTTGCATGCAGCTATTAAAAAAAAAAAGGACTGATATTAAAATATTCTATGCAGCATTTATGACCACTTAATGTGCTACGGAGCAATGTTGTTATGAGGGTTCTTACTTTGTGCAACACAACAGGAATAAACATGGCACTTAAAGTGCTCGGGCGAGGACATAATACACAGCTAAAATAACATAAATAAAGAGAAACTGTTTTTTGGAACATTTATAGTCAGCACATTTGTTAATGCTCAGGAATGCATACAGTAATTGTGGTAAGAAACAATGGCAAGAAAAACTTTAACACCTATTTATGTGTGCATACACACACATTTTGTGCATTTCTTATGCATCTATGAAAACGACAAAACACATCGGGTCAAAATATACCTTTATTACCATGACTGTGATTTATTCCTCTTAGCATTGGTATACGCAGAGACACACTGTCTACCTCACTGTATTTTTTTTCTTACGAGGGCGAATCAGGACAGAGAAGCTTCAGGCCACAAAACTAATCACTGTGTTCGAATTCTTCGCAGGCTCATAAGCACATTCATTTTAAACTGGCAAAGGTTTTCAGATTTGTTACATAATATACAACAATCAGCCACAACATTGAAACTGTTCATATGTAACGTTACTAGTTTTAATGTAGCAAATCAATGTATATATGTGGCCTGTTTTGAATAAGCTCTTTCTGAGCCATTAGGAAATGTGATTTTAAACATGTTTTTGTGTTCCAGTTGGTTTCCATTGCTTCATTACTACTTCAACACTGATTTCCAATCGTCTAATGGTATTGTGCCTGTGTCACTGCATTACTCAAATGATCCCACTATTTGCTGCTGGTCTCTGACAAACAGATGATTACCTAAAGTGGAAATCTTTCTGCATACATCTCTAAAGACCCAAGTCAAAGGAACATTAATGAGCACAGTAAATAAGGCGTAAGTTGGCAAGAGAATATGTCTGAAGTGTCCTCGAGAGCAGCTGATCTCAGGCGGGCTAAACTGCTGTCAAGTTCATCGATACCAGCTGCAGGCTCCCACTCTAAACATCTCCAGAGCCGGCTATCGAACTCCTCCGGCCAGCCGTCAATATCACCCCTGTCTCCATGTTTCGCATCACAGCTGTTCACTATGCCTGACAGAGCTGCAGGGAGGTCGGAGGCTATGAGAGATTTTTTTTTCTTCTCATAACTAGAGAAAGTCTCCACATGGAGGCCTACTGCACGTTTTACACATCCAAGTTTTATCATTAATAGTTCATAAATATATGTATTACTAAAATATATTTATAATCTGCTCCTGTACTGATGAGGTTCTTGTGGTTGTGACTACAGTTAGAGGTTGTGACTGCATACATCAGGGACATAAGGTGTGTCCAAGATTGAGCAGGTATACCATATACTGAAATAACTATACAATCTTTATATTTTTTGCAACCAAAGAAAGAAAAGCAGTACCAATATGTATTACCAATAGAGGTAACAATAATAGTATCCATAAATACTTGCTATAAATAAGCAGTATCAGTATTCATGTTATTATAGTAAAACTGAAACTGAAATCCCTATCAATCCATAAATAGCGTTTTATAACTAGACATTCCCACTTTTACGCATTTCCGTCTTTGTGGGAGAACAGCGTCTCACTCCCTCTGGGTTCGGAGTGAGCTGCTGCACCAAGTGAAGAAGTGCAAACACCTTGGGGTCCCGTTCTTAAATGAGGGGTAAAATGGTGCATGGGATTGACAGGACACTTGGTGCAGCATCAGCAGTAACGCAGGCAGTGTACCAAACCAATGTGCAGGGTGCTAAGTCTGAAGGTGCAGCTCACAGTTTGACTTTGTGTGGATGTATGATCCAACCCAAAATCATAAGATAATAATCACTAAAATAATAAGATGCATATAGGATGCAAAGAGCGGAAACAATGTGAGTTGCCTTGATGGGAGGCTGAGCTCATCTTTTGCAACTGTGAGCAAGGCATTGGCTCAAGATGCCTTGTGGGCACCTCCTGGGCATATCCAACTGCTAGGTGACACTGTGATAGACTCAGTGTTTGCAGAAAGAATCACACATTTCATCTGGCTTAGGTTCCCCCAGGCGGAGTTTGTTGGACTATGTTGCTGGGGAAAGGGGCCTCTGCAGTGCTGCACATACAGTATCCAGCTGCAGAAAACAGACAGTGGCAGACTTTCTGCTATGAGGAGGTGCTAAAGATACATATCGCCTCCTCTGCTGCTATTTTTCTATTTTATTCCTGAACATGACAAATTAAGCACATTTTATTCGTCCTGTTGAATTTTTAAGACCTCCCTTTGTGATCTTGTAGGAACTGCGTGACCTCCAGCTTGATTTGTGTGCTTCGGTTTGCATGACTGCGCTTAAGACGATGTGAGGTTAGAACCAGTGCCATATCTAATCTCTTTAGGAGAGGCTACAAAGGGATCAAGGAAGTGGAATGACATCCAGAGGGAGACGAATACGAGCTGAAGACTGGAGGAAACCTCAGCAGGCAACAGACCCAGGCTTGAAGCCAAGTGAGTGAGTGTATACCTCTGAATGTGTTGCTGTATCTCATCATTCCTTATGTCTTGACTGAAGATGCTGGGCCTGGATCGCTTCACGTGTCAACCTTAATGGCTGATGAAACATGGCCTGCATGGCACATCCTCAGCCTGCACCAGCAAAACCCTCACTCTCCTTCATAGGGGCATTGTCTTCCGATGAGGATCATTCGTCACCACTGACTCCATGCGGACGCTCGTGCTGTTTTGCTGTGGCCCCAGCCCATTTCCACAGTGAGTAAACAGCTAAATCGCCTTCCCCAATCAATGCAGCATATTTAACTTGAGCTATTGATTCAGCCGCACCTCCACAGACTTTCAAGGCTGAGAAAAAAAGAAAACAAATTAGACAAGTGAGAAAGAACAACAGAAATGGCGACAAGGACTATGAAAAGTCACATTTTCGGTAATGGGCTTCGCGACGGGAGGGGCGAAGAGTGACAGGGCGGAGGAAAAGGAAGCGAGGGAGGGGGAGAAATGGCAAAAGGAAAACAGAGGAGGACTGAATCAATATAAACAGATAATCACCAGGCCTCTGCTCCATTGTGTAACGAGTGTGACATTGCAGAGGCAGGTATAGCAGGGAAGAGATCAATAGGGTGCTTTCTGTTGATCCGTAATCGCTAACTATCTATTAGTAATTAACCTTCAGAGGAGAATGCAGCGAATAAACATACATGGAGGAATAAGAGGAAGTATAGTAATTAGCACAACTAATACAGATCCTGCCTTGTACTGACCAGTAAACAACAAATAAAGGTTATCTCAACTGCTGCCTCTGCAATTTGCTGCCCTTTAAATCTTTACCACTACAGTACATTAACTGTAAACGACTGCATTCACTTGCGGCTTTAACATGAAAATGAACACAGAGGAACTGTAATCATACGAGCGATCTCAGCTCAAGTGATAAGAAATGCGCCTCTGGCCTGCTGATTGCATCTTAGCCCTGGGTATTTCCAGAGAGGATCTTATTAGGAGTTAGAGTGCCCTCTGTAGGTGCTGTAACAAATAAAAACAAGAGCAGAGATGAAGCTAAATAATAAAAAAAAAATAATCATTCACATTTTATAGACATAAGTTTTCCTCTTTAAATTTTTTTTTACCACAGTAGGTACAACAAGATCAGTCACTAACAATCTGTACTGTCAGAGAAAGAACAACAGACACAAGTTATTCAGTATACCATTCAGCACTTAAAATTTACTTCGGTTTTGTCATGACTGACATTCAAAACTGTTTAAGTTACTAAAAGGCAAACCATGTAATTTATTTAAGCAACATACAGTACCTCGTGTGAAGTATGAGATATAATACAATATGGCCACTGTGGAGAGCTTTAGACAAGTGACTATGGATTTTATTATATAGAAAGTCATTGAAAGCACTGACTTAAGTTAAATTATGTTCAAACAGGAGCTCTCAAAGTATGTTCTCATAATTAATTAAAACATGTCAATGACAAATCTTACAATGTTTCAACATCAGAAAAAAAAGAGGCTCATGTCAATATGTTTTTTTTCTGAGTGCTTCTTCATGGCTGCCAGAGATACCTCTTCACCAAAATGGACACCTAAAGATAAAAACAATTAATATATATCAGTCAAACATGTGTTGATAATATTCATTGTAATTACATACACTAACAAACTTGTCAATCTGAGTGATTTCTGCTGCCCTGTTTCACTGACCTAACTCGAACCTGAAATAGAACATGTCAACAAGTACTGACCATCCAATGTAGCACTGGCACAGGTTTTCATGCGATGTGGCCTGCTTGATGAGCAGCTCCACTTGCGTTGGCACATCCAGGGTCTCGTCGTGAGAAAAGTCTCTACCTGTAGGGAACAGGATTTTGAAATGGCAAGACGTTCCCTCCACAGAAAGTTGTGGTGTACATGCTCACAGTATAATAATATGACCACAGATGGAAAAATATAATCAAATCTCTAACCATTTACAATTAAGAAATTCGCACCATTTTCACATAGGAGAGAGTAAAATCAGTTTAATAAAATATAGGTTAACAACAAGGTTAACAACAAATTTGCCATTTTTGTAGAAAACTCCTAATAATAAACTCCTAAATGAGCTCTTATTTGTCTACAGTCTCGTCACCTCTTCTTCTTTTGTTTTTGCTTGCTGAGTGCTAAGAACGTACCTGTAAGTTTGTCTCTCACTCTGTTGATAATCTGAATGGCTTTCTTGTTGAGTGCTTCTGGCTGTACCAAGCCATCCCCAACTAAAGCAGAGAAACAAAGCACACACACACAGACAGGCATCAATAACAAAGACTGAACAAAACAGAAACTCTTTTGGCTCCAACTTTTCAGGAGATGAAGTCAAAGACCTAAGACGGATTTCTCTCAAACTTGGTTCACACATTTGTTTAAATCGTCAAAAACGTTAATCGGCTCGATGTAATCAAAGTAGACATGTATGCTGCTTAACAACAGCACAGCTATTAGAAAATATAAAACAGTAACTTACTGAAGGAGTGAATGGATTCAGGCACTGTGGTCCCTGGTTTCTTGTGTGTTGTCTCTCCGAGGTCTATACCCTCTAGTGCCTCTGCAGATGACATAGCACAGTCACCAGTTGGGGCACTGTCTTACATTATTTGGTGCAAAACAAGAAAGCAGTTAACAGTTTGCAGACTCACCCACTGACTGTCCAGCAGTGTACGAGTCAGTCCTAGTGCGGGAACGCTTATTGCCTTTGGTATTAGCTGAGGGTGAAATCGATTGGTGTGTGAGTTATTGAGCTGTAGAACAAGCTAGTTAAACTTAAACTGATTATGGTTCACATTTGGATTCCCCTTCATCTTCAACTCTAAATGGAAGTTTGATGATTTCAAACGTGCATTGAGACAAAGAAAAGAAAGCCAATACATTTATCAGTTACACAGACAGTCAAATGAGTCAATGTATCATGTGTATACATGTGTCTTCTTTGGAAATAGTATGACATTCAATACATGCACATTGGACTGCAAAACAAAAAAAAACATAGCTACATTAATATGAGAAAACAATAAACTCATCATTCTCATTGTTCTACACCCTGTAAATAAACTATTTCTTCTAAATAAACATATTTATTATAACGCTATATTCTAACGCTTATCTATCTCTATCTAGTCTATAGTTTTACATTTATTTTTCCTCTAGATAACATTCGTAATGTTTCTTCTTTCTTCTAATTCATTATCCTCACTTGGATTTATACAAACACCTTATAATGTCTGTACTGCTATTTTAAACATTAGGTCAATTTCTCTCCCAAATATGAGGCAAATTGTTTTTCAGCTTTTTGCCATTAAATTTAATACCCAACCCTATTCCACAACTCGAAAAAGGCTTCATATCTACTTACTGTCCATGAGCCTCCAGTTGAGCAGTGGGTCATAGACAAAAGCCTCCAGCACAGCCATGACACTGTCCCGATGCTCTCTCAGCACCTCCATCACTGTGTGGCAGGTGATGCGGTAATTACCATCCAAGCCTGTCACCTGGCACACCATCAGACAACACATGTTACTCACAGAGTCAGTGGTTTCACAGCAACATGAACGAATCATTTAGATATAGTTTTTTTTTATGGTTAAGTTTTAATGTTTTCAAGTCACAAAAAGCCATAATTTCTGATACAGCACTGCTCACCTGAAAAATACTGATTATTATTTTGACTAAAATAAAGAAGCTTAGACAGAATTCAATGTTGGTTTTAGCTTATGCTGGACAGTCACACTTTGATTTGATCTTGTACAAATTTGAGTTTATTGAAGTGACGTTCTTAAGAGATTCTGACTGAAACTGAACACCCTTAATGCTGTTTGAGATTTTCATACCTCCATGGCATTGGTCAACATTCTTGTCAGTCGGAATGGGATTTTTTCAGGGAATTTCTCTCTGGTCATGGCCACCTATTAAAGCATGGAATCAAACTCAGTCTTACATGCATACAAATGCTCTTCACCGGTATTCGGTAAGATATTTTCTTCCCACCTCAAAACAGTCTCCAAAGTCTATGTGAAGGATCTTCCCACTTAAGCGGTCTAACATCAAGTTGGATGGATGCCTGGAAAAAACAAAACAATGTTGTTATTACTATTTTATCACGTAAACTGTCATTATTCTGACATTCAAAACAATGCAAGGTTTTTCACTGAGGAGCTCACCTGTCACCTAGGCCAAGGATGTAGCCCACCATTGACATCACAGCCAGAGAGCGGGTATAATTGGTCCTCCTGTCAAACCACACCTGGAAAAGGAATAACAACAGGATTAATTCACAGCATTAGAGCAGAACGGTGTGGGAAATAGCACAGAAATCTCAGGCAGGTTTTTCAGACACTTGAACAAGTAGAGCATCCTTGTGTTGCTAAAAATGGATTCAATTTGCTGGTCTGTTTGTAAAGTGCTGCTAAGTCAGTTGTTGAAAACTAGGACACAGAGAGAAAATGTATTCTTCAGAAGTTTAATTCCTGTATTTCCCTCAATAATTGACTTAAAGTTTTCTACTCACGGCTCTTCTCTTAATGAAAAGCAATCCTGGGACACTAGTAAACCATGTCTTTTCCATTACCATGCATTCGCTTGGGCTATTTCCACCAAACAAATATACTCAGTCACAACAGGGTAAAGATGCAAAGCATCTCACCTCCGAGCTGGGGCTCTTGAGCCACAGAAGCTTGGCCAGATCGTCTCCAGCTGTGTTGTTGACAGCATGTTCAAACACTTCGACTTTCTCCATCAATGTCAGGTGGTCATAGTCTGGGGCCATCTGAAATACACAGTAACATTCAAAGCACTGCCAATTCAGGATAATGAGTTCACATTTCAAATTCAAAGCCATGTCAAAAAATGTACGTAGTTGGTGCACAACATTCAAACATTTGGAGACACCTGATTATTACTGATAACCAACACTTAAAGACTCCAAGAGATATTTTTTGGTAAATATTTTTTTAGGGTGGGTCTATGCCATATTGACATGAAGACCAAAGCTGCAGGGTTGGGAAGACAAGACTAGACACCTGGTTTAGCCTGGAGTTTCTTTGTCTAAAGTTCAAAAGACAGTTTGCCTTTGATTAGAAGAGTCTGAAAATGTGCAGAATGGTGCTTTATCTTTAAAAGGTAAGAAAGATACACCTTGGCACACACTCTAAGACAACTATTTGTCATTGTCTTAACCTCCCTTCTTCCTCATCCTTTTCCTAAATCTGATTAATGGCCTTACTGATTGACTGGTCAGCTTAATATCTTGCAGTTTAGAGACCAACTGAAGGTAACAAACCATTAATAACAAAAAAAGTAATAATTAATGATCAATTAAAAAAATGTTGTAATTCATACAATTTTGGCAGGATACAAATGTGTACAGAAATTTGCACTAAATACTTATTTGCACAAAGCTTTTTTTTTTAAATAAAAGATCATAATCTATAAGTAATGACTGATGCATGTTATTTCATTCTATGTCTAAAGAACAACTGACAAATGACATGTTGGTGTTCTCAGTCTGACAAGTTAATTTTTTATCCTATTGACCAATCTTATCTTATGGCTGCAGCTGCTGTCATCATAGTTCTGGACCAGTGAAACTGGAATTTCAACAGTGATTCTGTTTCTTTGGCCGGCTGTGACAGTCCTCATCAGGGACTCTGAGTGGTTCATTACCCTTAGCATGATGCGATGTTCAATGTTGAGCAAGATCTTTTTCTTCTCTCTGTAGTCTCTGATGAGGGCATGCAGGGTATCGCAATGGGGTACCCAGCCAATCAGGCCTGAGTTGGTGGACAAGGGGATCACTGCATAGCGCTGAATGCTGTGAAATGAAATACAACACACAACCACCACAAACAAAAACAACTTATTGTCAACTTTGATACACAGCTGTGAGATACAGTGTATGTACATATCATGCAGGTGTACTGTACTTCACAGTCTGTTTGACCATCACTGCAGGTCTACCTGAGGTTCTTGCGCAAGGACGCAGGGTCGTTGGCGAGCAGTGTGTTGACTAAACCAAACAGCTGCATGACTCTCTCATCCTGCCTCAGGTCCTCATGGCCCTTCAACAGGAACATGAATTCATGGCCATTGCTGCCTGCAGAGAGGTGGGGGGGTGGGCGGAAACACAATATTGGTATTACACTGCTCAAAAGGGGTTAATGCATTACATGAGAAGACAGTAAATTATCTTGTTGGAACAGCTTTGGTCAAGGTTTGTCTCAGTAATTGCGTGCTTCTTGGTTTTACTTGGAATGGCACAAACGACAGAGAAGAACAGATGTAACAGAATAATTGATTCAAAAGGGAACTTCATTTCCATTTATGAAAGTATAAACAAAAGCTTATAATAGCTCCAGCACAAAGTCCTTTGTGAACTTCATATCCAAAGTTCCATCTTGATGACTGTGACCAAGACTGTGACCAATTCATTTCTTCATCAGAGTATCGGTATCGGATTGGTCACTGGAACAATAGCGTTAGAATGTGCCACTCGTGATTGATATTCTGAGGATTTTGCTTGAAGACATGGTTTTTTGTAAAGCTAAGCCATTGTTGCAGAATAAATGTATTTCACATGGTACCGTGCAAGGATAAGATGTGGAAAAATATCACTGTTTAAAGAACACACAGATTCATTGTTTCAAAGAGGACTAGCAATTCAAACATGTTTTTCTTTGGTGGTTGGGTTTCATTTATGTAAGAAGTTCATCACTGGTTTGATCTTACTTCTGTTAATGAAGAGGATTTTGACTTTTGCTAAGAAAAACATGTGGCCTTATTTGTTGTGTTGGTAAAGATTTTTATTAAAACTGAATTTTCCCTAAAGTGATGGATCAAGCCTACTAAAAGCATAAAATATCTTTCATTTATTTCTGTAATATAATGGATTCAGAGCCATGACCTGTGCAATTTTCTCCTAATCTTACCCATGATGGTTAGTTTTCGTGGGCGCTGTTTAGAGGTGATGACCTGCAGTGAGGCGGCGATGGACTGGATGCGGATGATAGGCTGGTTGGGGTCATAAGTGCCTGGTACAGCTAGCTCCAGATCCCGACACATAAGCAGCTTTGGAGACACATATTGTAGCTCCAGGGAGGTTAGCTGCATGGAAAGTTAATGAGGTTAGTTTCGGGTCTGCAGTGTAAGAAAAAAAGAAAGAAAAAAAAACACTCCATTGTCAAGGGAGCCAACAGCAGAATGTAAGAGACTCTGGTTCATATTCAAGTTAAGGTCTTATCTTGAGAAAGTTGTTTATGCACAACCTTAAATACATCCCAGGAACATTTCACTTTCTTTGTGACCAACATATATGAAATCTCTGCTCGCCTAGAGTCAACGACCAGTGGCTTAACATGCTAAAAATCTGACTCTGGAAATTCTATTTACGGCTATGGAAAGTGTTAATTTATGTTCAAGTCCTTTGGGGGGATATTTGCACTGCTCCCAGCATGTCATTATGGTGTGTTGTATTTCATGCTGCTTACTGTAATGTCACAGCAGGGAGCATCCACCAGAGGCAAAAACCCTGAATGTCAAATAGTACTGCCATATCCATTTGCTGTGTGAAATGAGTGCTCCTGACAGAACTGTTTTTTAATGTCATTCTTCAACAACGTAATGATAGCTGTGAGAAAGGACATCTATCATTCCATATGTGAGAGCATTACTTGATTTAAATGGGTACATCGCAGCTGAAGTAGTTTATCCTAGTTCCGGAATATATTCATATGTATATGTGTGAATATATTCATATTAATATGTATATTCAGGCCCTGTTCGGAACTGTTCTTAACATGTTTGGGTGAACTAATTACAAGAAGACAACTCCAAGTAACAGGTGTGAATGCTTCCAAGACTGACTGGAAATGCAGTAAGATTCATTAGCTTAGACCACATTTAGAGGTTGAGTGATTCCATAGCTTCACTCACCTGTGGCAGCTGTTTGGAGATGCGTCTGAAGACGTGGTAGTAGAGGTCCCAGGCCTGGGTCAGGTCTTTTACATTTCCAGACCGCATGTACTTCCTGCACCAATCCTGAGCTTCCATCAAATCCCTTCCATAAGCCTGTAGTGCAGTATAAGACAAAAACACAATGAAGAATTTAATTTAGGCACAAGTTTGCAGTAAACAAGACTAAGCTCTGATTATATCCACAATATGGGATGACACACACCTGGTTAAAAGAGGTCTCTTTGAGAGTCTGTGGTCCTCTCTCCATCATGGCGTGTAGTGGTTCCAGCACAGCAAACATTCCTTTGACATTGCGCTCACCAAAGTAAAGACGTGAAGCCTCCTCAAGGCCTTCGTGCCACATTTCATGCCATAAGATGGCCACTCGGATAAGCTCCTCACTCACCTGTATACGGAAAAACAAATATAAAAATGTTACGTCGTTCATTGATTTCCCCCAAACAGGTCTCTGGTGCTTAGGTATAAATTACTGTCATTTTAGGGTACTTCCAATTTTTTTTCTTATCACCAAAGCAGATCACATCAGTGGGACCTTGCACAGAATTTTCAGGCAAAACTGAAGTAAACTGTCTTTTTTATGAAACCAACTTAAGACAAGACAAGTTTATTCAGTACAGTAAATATAAATAAATGGAAATTCAGATTCTCTACCATCATGGCCTGTTGAACCAAAGTGTTGCAGTGTTCACACATGTTCTTCAGGATTTTGTTTGCAGCATTGTGCCGTGCTGTGGTAGTGGACTTGGAGGCCACAGTCAGGGGGTAGATCAAAGCCTGGAGGAAAACATAGATGATTCCAGCAATCCATCACTTTCCACTGTTAGTACTATTTAAATACTAGACATTTAATAAAAATGTGTCTCTTTGCTTTTTGTATTATGAAACCACATAAGCAGAAGTTTGAGCAGTTTTACCTGCGGATGATACCGTCCAATGTCTGTTAGCAGCTGGTGGATCAGTCGCCCCACCAAGGCTCGAGGCGTGTCGATTCGCGCTATGAGCTGAGGGATTACCTGGAAAAGCACACAACAGAAATAAAACTCAGTAACATGGGTTCACATGTGAAATATAAAATAACTACAAATGTATTGTTGTATGTGTGCATGTTTTACCTGCAGCCAGGTGTCAATTTGAATGGTCTTGATACCCTCCACCAGGGCTTCATTCACTTCAGGCCAATGACCGTAGTCAAACCAAAGCGTTAGAACCCTAAACAGTTGAAACAAAAGACAAAAATTAAAATTTCAGCCTATAGTCAGCCTAATAAGGATTACAATTATCCACTAGGGGTCCTCAAAGTGTCACATTAGACCATTTGCCCAGCTTGCATTATAATTGCTTAACTTACCTGAGTGTGTCCTGCAGGTTATTGCCTCTGGACAGAGAAATGGAGCGGAAAAAGCCTTGAACAGCAGGTACTGTGTATAAGAGTAATGTCTTCGAGAGGTCCTATGGAGAATTACATCAGATACTTTTATCATGCATGACAGAAACAGCTATGTTTTAGAGAGGACACACTGTAATGTCTGGGTTGACTGTAGGCATAGTCAACACATTGGGCACTAATGCAAAGCTCTGAATAGTCACTCTTGAGTCAACAAATCATAATTTTATCATTTCCAAGGACAAAAGAAATGAAGCAAAACGACAATGAAGTACAGACAAATGAATGTACAAACAGAAGAACATTGGATTCTGCTTTAATAACATCTTGCTATGCATATATCAACTTGTTCCCTAAAATGGGTTTAAAATCCTTATTATACCTTTGGTAAAATATTTTCATATAGACTCTGTAGGTGGGCACTAACATTCAAATGTGTGGTAAAAAGGGGATCTTGCAAGTTTGCTGGATGGGGTGTGATGCTCTTGTGGCACACTGTGAAGTGTAGTTCTGTTATAGGAATCCTATCTGAAGATTTCTACTTTTTCATGTTAGGAGATGGGGACACTGAAGACCCAATATGAATAGATGTGAAAGGGGTTCGTTCTCTGTGATTCTCACCTCATTGACCTTTTTCTGGCCCGGTGAGGGCACGGGACTGTGGTCAGTGCTATCAGCCTCGCTGTCACTGTTGCTGGCTTCACTATGACCACTGGCACCGCTACCATGCCGAAGCTTCTTCTTCTCATCTCGTCCTTGGTTCTGGTGTTTGTAATGCAGGACGGCTTCAAAATTCATCACAGCCCAGGCATGCCAGGCCTGCCAAAAGAGTGTACAAGCAGAACTGTTTTTGTAAAAGGTGGTGACTGGAAATGACTTCCATGTTTGCTCATGATGCATTTTTCCAGTTTACTAAGGTACAAATATGTCCCAGGGGAGAGTGTTTTTTTGATCCAAACATCTGAGTCTGAAGTTTGCTCTGTTATGCATATGAAAGGCTGAGGGCTGAAGAGATGAATGGGGAGAAGGGTCTGTGGGTATTGTCAAAACTTGGTGGCCAGAAGCAGGGACAAGAAAACAATTCTAAAAGCTCTCACATCACCTCATATCTGGTATATCTGAAGATATACCACAAACATTATGAGCAATTAAAGAGCTGTACATACAAAAAAAGAAATGACTATTGTATAACATGTTTGGTTCAAAGGCAAAAAGATTGAGTTCTTGGTAGCTAATTAATGTTCTGGAAACCTCCCGCTGAAACAGCTGGGATTTTACTGTGGCCGGAGAGAAGTCAAAAGTGAAAGGTTAGAGTTGAAAGGGAGAAACTGACCTTGTACCAGTTACGGTCATGCTCAGTGGAATGGCTGTAATACTGCAAAACCTTAGGGATGGTGCTTTCATTGATCCCTTGCAAACTGAGCTGCCATTCACCCAGCTTCAGGAAACATCTACATTGACAAGAAGGAGAGACAAAGGGACAAAATTGGGACATTTTACCTAAGATTATTTCTAAAATAAATCCTTTCTCTAAAATGAATACATTTCTACGTCAGTTACAGGAAATATTTCCAACCTTTTTTGGCACAGACAGTTTATTGATTCCTAACCAGAAGAATGGCACCACTTGCATTCTCACTACGCACCCTGAACACTTTCACTACCACCAACTACAAGTCTTCAACTATGTCCTGCTTTGATCCCTACACTAGAAACACTAACATTAACTTTCTTGCATTGAGCAGAAATTCGAATCCTCATTTTTTGGAAACAATAAAAGCTACCGTGACTAGAAGTCGGCGTAGTTAATAGAATGCTCTGAACGGACAACTAATGAAATAACAACATCAGCAATGTGGAAACAAATGCAATGCCAGGACAAGCCACAAATAAGGAAATGATGAGTTCATAATCATTCTCGTGTTGTCAATACAACAAAAAGAGTTGGTAGGAACAAGGATCTTGCTAGACTTACTCAAATCATTCCCACATTTATAAGTAGACTACTTAAGGCAGCAGTGTGTGTGTGTTTGTGTTATTCAAACCACATTTATTTGAAAATAACCGGACAGTGTGTTCTATAGCATCCCTGAGGAAGATTTGTCCATCACATATCCACAGATGCTTATAAGCAAACAGCCTGACTAGTTGGTGGAACCCAAACATACAAGCGCTTAAAGTGGAGCAATGTCCAGGCAATGTACTGTCAACCCATCCATCATTTTTAATACTGTTTGCAGGGCACCTCCAATAAATTATCTTTTAGAATCACATTATTTCTTCTGAGTGCTTTACCGTATACAGTTTGATAGAAGTGGGAGGGAAATGATGTGTCTTGGGACATTGAAATAACATGTTTATTTTGACAGGACACACCAGGCTGACTGATCTTTGATAAAGTAATCTTCAGATTAGACTGTATCCATAGGCCAGAGTGAAGGGATCCACGTGACTGTGTGACACATGTCAATGTGTGTGTTGGAACGGAACAGTCCAGGTGTGCTTCATACCACATAGCCAACCTGTTTTCATATAAGTGTGTCAGCATGTCTGGAGAGAACCCGTCTTGACCGACATTATACAGGTGTTTTCCCTAATATGCATTCCTCACACAGCCCTGAGTCCCTGTCTAGAAGATGCACAGATGAAAAAAAGCCCCTTTGGCCAGTTGTCATGCATGTGTGCTGTCATATAGGATTTATGGAATGGGAGGGTGCACATGACTGGTGTATGTTTGTGCACAGGCCCAGATGATACTACAGTACTGTATGATTTACTGTACTTCAATTATACCTGCAGGACCTTTTACTGGATATTTTTCTTGTTTTGAGTTGTTTGACTAACATACCAGGCCAAATACCTTGTATGTGTAAACATACTTGACAATGAAGACAATTCTGATTTCGACCTTGGCTGTATATCTATAATCGTTCATTCAATTTACCAACGATACCAATTTTGACTAACTGACTAAGTTATTTAGTTAAACAAAAAAAGTTCTGAGTTATTAGTACCATCTGAGGAAGTATTCTCTGACGCAGATATCACAGTTAACGGCCCTCTACTTTAATTGGTGGTTTGTGATTTCAATTCAATACACTTTTTGTTAAACTATGAAAATATAAAAATATATTTTTCTTATACACAACTCTGTGCTGTCCATAGGACAAGCGAGGTCTAGGGGCGTATCGGGGTTCAGGTTGTAGAGGAAGCTGGATATCGCTAAACCTAACACAGCTATTTCTACTGTAATTGTATTTGCTAACTGATATACTAGTAAGTACCATTAGTATCAGTTATTCCCTAACATCACTTATGGCACTTTATTAACACACTCTGACCTGACAAACCGCACCGTACGTGGGCAACTGCTCTAAATGGAAAATGTCATTGTTGTCAGTTAACAAGTAATGAGGGTCAGTAATTACTCAAAAACTGTGACTATCATGCAGTGTAGTCAAATTCTCTAAAAAGTAGTTGTCCTTCCTGCACCAGCAGCGAGCTGACACTCTATCCTAAAGCAGACAGCTTCGGATACTGCCCTCAAATATTTCTGATGAGCCCACAGGAGCACAAAAACAACTTTAAGACTTTGAATTTATTCCTAGCAATTTGGGGTAATGTGAAACTTTCCATTTTCTAAGTCCCTAAACTGGCATCTGAAAACACATAATAATTATTTTAATGTCTTTTTTAAAATGTTGACAATTGAGCAGACTTCACAGTGCATCTTTTCTCACAGTCAAGTGAGGTAATGTCCCAGGACACTCACATGACACACCTGGTAAAATCGTTCGGCTTGGTGTCATTAGGCTTGGTCTCGTGGAAAGTGATAAGTAGCCGCGTGGGACAGATCGCCAAGAGGGATCATTTTATTGAGCTGTCTAATGTGAGATCCTGGCCGGCCTTCAAAAAGACCACAGGATGCCAACGGACGAATAAAAGGTGCTATGCCAGGTTAGGTTGTGATCATGGAAAAGAAGGAGAATGCACCGTACATGACCCTGTGTGTTTATATGAGTGCAGAAAATACATGAGGTTACTTTTTCCTTGCTTTATGTTTCCTTGACTTTTCTTCATTTCGCTGGATTGAGTGTAAGAAGGTCGACAAATCTTTTAACAGTACTGAACCCTAACTGGGCAAATTACACACTGGTACTACTTTTGGGGAATGTAACTATATTTAGATTAATTTCCCCCTTAAGAGTTTCAGTTTGTGTAAACTACAGCATTACAGCCCTATTCCATTTGGCCATTTAGACAGATTGAGATAAAATAGATGTTTTTTCAAAGTTCCCATTATTTGCCTCATTCCAATCTAATTATCGTCTGATATACCTGATATTCATGAAAAGCTACTGTTAGTGTACCTTGTCACAGCAGGGAAAAGCACAGGTGCGGAAAAGCAAAGGTTTGTCTGTCTTTTCCTAGACAGTGTGACAGTGAGACAGCATGTGCGGTACACTGAAAACTGAAGTTAAGCAATCGTTCTTTTTATTCTTCACATCTGTGCATTTTCTGCTGTGATATGTCAAAACATCTTTAAGACGAAAAGAAAAGAACGATGAAATGAGACTCACCTGGCCATCAGTTTGTGAACCTCCTGCTTGTGCTGTTGGTCCTCAGCTGCGATTGCATGCTGGGCTTGCTGCTGCATCCCTTGTACAAAATGCTGCATGTGCTGAAAGGCATCGATCTAGAGAAATACAAATGTACAAAACAGCAGACAAGGGTCAGTCAGAGAGCAACTTTAATAGAAGCATGTGATGTGTAGTTAGATGTGAACACAGTGCTAAATATAAAAAAATAGATAGATAGATAGATAGATAGAACTAAAAATAGAGATAGAACTAAATAAAATGAGTTTTTATAAATAGTAGGAACAGATTTACCACCTCTTACACCTCTTTTGTGTTAAACACATGGGAGAACAGAACACATAGCATTCTTTTCTGTTTATGTAGTTTGGTCTCCTGTAACTTAGCAATGTCCCATCCAAATTAAGGGTAGTCTCTGCTACATGCAATGCTGCTTACCCAAATTTGGAATACTGACCATATCTGAAAAATCTAAGGGGCAAATATACTTTTATTTATTAGCATGGCAAAAAAAAAATCCAAACTGCATATCTGTTTAACATGAACTTCCAGAGAGGTTCACATGTCTAACTTCCAAATACTAATGTGGAAATTTCCTTGGAAAATAACTGACTAGCTGACTGAATGAGGTCCTGTTCATTTAAGCGCAACCAATTCTCAAACCCCAGTAGATGACCCACTCTTGCATAGTTTTCATTCATTAATACTCCCGTCATGGCAACTGTGCTGAGTTAAGTTGACTTTCCTTCAGTTTCAGAGCACCAGAAACCAATTAGTCCTCTCTCTCTCTCGCTCTCTCTCTCTCTCTCTCTCTGTCTATGTGTTTGTGTGTGTGTTTGTGTGCGCATGCTTTTAAATTTTGATTCATCTGGTGAGCAGTACAGATGGCCATGACACCAAAGCAATGTTATGCTCACACTTACCTAAGTTTCCAAATGAGACCTGCATTCTGCAGCTACAAGCATTCAACACCTGATAATACATTTGTGTGTGTTTATGGGACTCTGGGGGGGGTGTATGTACTGAATGTAAGTGTGTGGGTATGCATCTGTGTGTGTGTGTGTGTGTGTGTGCGTGTGTGCTAGGTTGTGTATGTGGAGGGTTGCAGGGGGTGTTCACCAGTATATTGTTTGGTCACCAGTGTGGAAAGATGGTGTATGTGCATTTGCTTTATGCAGGACTACAGAACCACCAACATTTATAAATATATATATTAACATTTTAAGAGTTTTTCCCTCAACAGCTTTCTTTAAGACATATATACATCACTTGGTGTCGGTAAAAGGTTTTTAACATTTAGCAAAATTTATCATCAGAAAGAAAGTATACCTCACACACATGATTCTACTTACAGAACATGTCTAGGCCAATTGGGAGGCAGAAATGTACTTATTTTTGGGAATTTACTATTTACAACAATATTGCATTAAAAGGCCGGTTTATATCTGCAACATGTTTAACCTCTCTACCAACACTTGAGGAAAATAAGTTTGATTAGGGTTATATTAAAGTAATCCTTGCATGCTGCCTGTGGGTGTATTTTCTTTTACAGATTTTATAAATGGAAAAAAAAAACAATTTGAAAAAACAGTCCAACTGTCCAAGTTTCAAACAGTTAAATCTCTTGATCTTTTAATCAGTTTGCTCTTACCTTGCGGGTACTCTTCCACATATACTTCATATAAGCATAGGTGACATGTGGGTGGGCTGTGGGCAGTGGGTGATCTAGCTGCTTGGAGGGGTCGACACCAAGAAGGAGCACCAGGGTCTTATGGGCCAGTGCCTAAAGGAAAGGAGGGTGCAACAAAGGTTAAAGGTCAAATGAATGGCCAGAAGGTTTATTGTTCAAGAAGCACCTACAAAGCAAGGTCCTTGGCCAATACAGAGTCAGATTACACATCAAACTTTTTATATTCCATGAAGACTGAATAATGAAAGAGTTAAAAAAGCACACACACACACACACACAAAATGTTACATGCATAAGATGTCAAAAGTCATCTAGGACCTAAAAGAAGTAACCGAGATTCTAGGTGCCCTTCATTGAATGTACTGACCAGGCGTCCACTCTTGCCACAGAGGCTCGCATACTTTAGCCAGGTTCTCATGTCCTCATGGGGGTTGATGACCAGTGACCGGACCATTAAGATCCTTTGCCAGTCCTCCACAATACGTTGACAACCCTGCACAAAAAATGGGGGACAGAAAGGTTAAAATCCACATTTTTTGATAACTCCCTTGAAAGAGAGGCACCAACTAGTTAAATTTAAGAAGAAACACTTGTGGGGATGCTATTTCTTATGAGTGATCCCTGTTATAAATATGCCTATTTGTGACTATGGGTTCATGCACCTGAAAAAATGTAAGAAAATAAACACACATACAAAAGCATTTTAAGTGCAAGATGAAAAAGACACCGTCTTCCAAGACATTTAAGCAATGTCTATGAATAAAAACATTATCATGTGTAATTTAAGATAGATAATTTAAGATTCACTCATCAAAGAAGGTCTGAAAGTTTCAAGCAATATAGGCTTTAGAATGCAAAATTCAAACTGGCTAAAGTGTATAATCTCATTTAATCATATTACTGTTATTATTAATTCATTATCAACATTACATATTTACACAAAGTGGGGTTTAGTGTTCATATGCATCTTTAGCCAGATCTCTCAGTCCTTTGATGAGGAAGTGACGGTTAAAGGAAAAAAGAGTGAAGGAGTTGAACAGAGACTCCTGACAGATGTCTGAGGTCAGTCTCCAATAAATCACTTGAGAGAGAAAAAAAAACCTGTCAAGTATTGTAGCCCCAGCTTTGGTGCTGAAATTATGGGCCTCAACTGTTTGCTCAGGAAGACCCCCCTTAATCCCATATTCTCACCAATCTCCATCTTTAGTTACAGAAAAAGTCAAGATGATCAAGAGAAACTTTGTTTTGCTGTACAGGAATGGATGAATGTGTGTGTGTTTTCCAATTTGAGACACAAGTGAAGCTGTAAAAAATCCTCCTATAAATCAGTTGGCTCATTTCATCATTTCATTAGGGTCATCTTACTAATAATATAAAAATAATTCTGACCTAGATTCAAATGCAGTAAGTATATTAGCATTTTAACTCTGCTGTTATAGACTTTTAGACTGCACATTTTGAAAGAAAAGATGAACTCCAGGATGGCATATTTGTTAGATGAATACAATCTGGCTGGACTGCTGATGGATGACAGGATGACGCAGGCTTTTGTGTTTTGAACTTTCCAAAATGTTAGTAATATGTGCGTAGGAGATGAGGAATGCTGACAGGGACTGAAAGTAAGTAGCATTATACATGCCTTATTAAATTAAGTTTAATAGAACATGTATATTAAGGAAAATATGGGATGATACATTGCAGTTCAAAATGTTTTCAGTTTATCTGGCTGATTTAAACTCTTCCCTCAAAGTGTGCATACACTGCTGAGTCCTTTCAAATAATTACACTTTGATTCAGCTGTAAAATGGCCAAAATGGAAAAGATGAACTTAAACAGAATTATCTTTGATCAGATGGCATTTGTCTCAAATTCCAAAGCCTTGGCAGGCGGCAGTTTTTTCCTAGCCACTTGTGGATTTGCTCTTCTTCCATGTCCTTCTCTGTCATTTAACAGAATGTGTAATTCAAATTCACAATTAATACAGATAATAATAGTTACCAGTCTTGGGAAGCAGACAGTTTAAATGACTTCACACGGTGGGTTGCACAAAATAAGACGTGCATTTTCCCTTCATATTCTTCACAAGGTCAATTCAAACTGGCAATGTCAGGTTTGATCAGAAATGATCTTAGAGTGTAGCTTTGTTTGGAAAGTTCAGTTCTAATAGTTCAGGGGAACTAATGAGGCCATTTACTGCATGTGCTAACTCTTACTCCAGGTCATGACATCCACTTAATGGCAAAAACTACCAGGACATAGGAACAAGTTACTGAAGCTAAGTTTTTTAGTGTTGTTCCAATCTGATACACGTATTTCTCTTTTATCACCATGATCACACACATCCACTCACATTTCTCTAGCATGACATCATGGACTTCAATTTTAGTGGGAGGCAACAGGAGTTTTACACTGACCCTCTTTAACATTACTGTTGTTTAATTCACATAATTCGCTATACAACAACAGCCAAAACAGAACCAAACTCAAAGTGTGTTGCTGACATGATTCTGCCTACTGTGTTAAAAGAGTAATATCAAAATTTTGTTCATGGGAACAGAAAAAAAATCCAGAAATCTTTTAGATGGTCAAGCCACACTCAGGTATTCACATGTGTCTTGGACTGTACATATGGTGTATGGCTTTATGTTACGTTATGTTTCCCATTAGTAACAGTAGCCTTTCCAACATCTGCTTTACATTGCATTTGTTGTTACACACGTGAGTGCGAGTGTTTGTCCATATATCATGTGCTGTAGTTACCTGAAGCCTCTCCCACCAAGTTTCCTTGATGATGTCCCTCCTCTCGGGCACCAGCTTGTACTGGATGACCTCCTCTAGCTCTGACAGCATCTGGCAAGACACCATGGCCTGAAACACAAACATGCACGCACACACATTCATTCTTATCCATGCATTCACTGGTAAATTATATTTTTTTAATTGACCAGATCAGGGAAAGTCCCCTTGGTGCAATATTAAAAGCGTCATTAAAGTTTCCAAACGGGCGACTGCATGTATTTGCTGAACGTTTCTGTGAGGCATCTGTCAGAAATGGTCAGTCATATCCATTTGATGGAAATAAATAAAAGTAAAGTAAATCAACATCCAAAACACAGATGTCTGCAGATGTGGTACTGCTATTGAAAAGGTTCCAATAACAGACATAATCTGTATCAGAGGAACTGGTTTCAGACTTTGACTTCTGGAACAGAACCTGCAGCAGCTGCAGAGGTGAGAGATCAGAGGTGCTGCTACAGTATTTATGTTTTTAACTATGGAGAGGATAAATTTAATAAATCAATTTGTTGCTGAGACATACAGTATCTGTCTACATATAAATGCTATGAAAAATTAGAAAATTAACTGAAGTCTGTATTGTGGCTGTCTCAAAGGAATGCTTACCCCATAGGCTCGACTGTAGCTCTCTCCCGCCATGGCTGTCAGTTCAGCATCCAGGAGGTCTCTTGCTTTGTCAATACACTGCATACAAAAAAACACATGAGGAATCTGTAGCTTTACAATTTAATAACAATGGCAGTTAAACAACATAATCACTAATCTCACCCAAATAATATGAATTTCCCATTACCCCAAATGTTTTCTATCTATTTATATCTCAATTGTCTTTTTACTTTTCTTCTTTACAGTGTGCCTCAAGTAATTCACTGTAAATCCTCAACATTAGCAACATGTTTTTAACCATTAACATGACTTAACTGCCTCCTCATGATACCGCAAGCATAACAATCGATAATAGATAACAAAGAGCCATTTGGGCATTTTTCTCAATAATGTAATAATGGCATGGCACCAAAATGCACCATGACATAATGTCACACTTATTTAAAAACTCCTTTCATTAAGACCAATCAGACTGGACCACATCCTGGGAACAAAAACACAGTAAAAGTTAACAAAGGCATGCTACTGCTTGCTGTTCAGGCCCTTTTTACTTAATTGCTACCAACGGTGACACATTAGTACATGAATTCCTGCCTGTATGGCAAAATACTTTGATCCACTGCAGATTGCCAACTGTTTTATGAGAAGTAAATGAACTGTCAAAAGCAATGGTGAGACAGTTATATAACCGTGGCTGTGGTTTTCAGATGCATCTTTAAAGGCTGCCTAAACGTCAATGCACCCATTTCGGAGCACACTGATGCAAACTTTTTCTTACATTTCTGTTGCTTTGGGTGTAATACTGTATATTACTGACTCAGTTATAAACTTACAGATCTCTGACATTGCATGCATGACACTCTACTTCCAACATCAAGAAATACTGCATACTGTAAAAACTTGGGTTGGAAAAACAGGAAATGAAAGAAAGACCCGATCCAGTACAGCAAAGGAAACAAACAAGGACATGAGTATTGTTGCAGCACGTTTGTTGATTTCTTGGGCTTTGACAGCCAATGTTTTGGGGAACTGTTATTTGTAGGAGGATAAAATTGGGAGAATGGCTGAGGAAGGCCAGGATACACAGCTGTTTGAGACTCTCTCCCAGCAATTATTTTTTTTGTGGGCAGGGAAAGGAGGAATGGCATGTCATAACACCTCTTCAGGCACGCACAACAAAAGGAGGGCTTATAGGAAGGCGGTGGGACAAGGTGACAATGAGGCTACTTCTTTACAGCCTCCACTCTGTTATGGTCCTGTTTACTCCTGAATTATTGTTCTGGGGCCTCACTGGTAATGTGCAGGCCAGACGACTCCCGATAAATGCAGTGTCTGGCTTCTAGCAGAGCAAACAAAGCATGACCCAGTCTCCCAAACCCTTCCATAAAGGCTATACTGTTGTTTGTACATAGGCTTAAGTTCAGAAATGCTACTTCTACCTCTATGTGAATGGTTGGAGCCAAATCAACCGCAAAAGGAAACCTAAGATAAAGCCCAGACATGACTGAAGTCAAAGGGTGGGCTCTGGATTGTCAATGAGCAATTTACAAATTAAAAGCCTTTGAGGTCTGAATATATCGTGAATCTTGGCACAGCATACTGCTTTAGCATGACTGCTATGTCTACACATGATCACTGCAACAGACCAAAAACAGATTTATAAAGGAAACATTTCACACAGGCATACGCCAAGAGTCATGGAGCAAATGACTGGCTGTTGGGGGTATGGAGGGTGGAAACTGCCCAGTGAAATCAAAAGTTTCAAGTTCGAGGATTACCAACCACATCCGGAAGGCTTGACTGAGCTCATGTTGACATTTTAACTTTTACCCTAGCTCCATCTGCTTTTCATTCTTCTTCATTCATTGTGAGTGGCCTCATTGTCAGCAAGAGTTAGAAGGCTGCTTTCCCTATTCAGCTGATTCAGAGTCCTATGAGCCACACCTGGACCCAATCTACAAAATTGGGGTTTGGGTGGGGGCTGTGGGGGAATGAGGGCACAGAGACCATGTCCCAAGGGCTTTGTGGTATAAAAGCACTTGGAGGATGAGTCCATGGAAGTTGGTAGAACAGGTGTTTACTGGTGTCAGTGCTGAAGCTTGGTTTCGTTAGACGTGCGGGCATCCAGCTTGAACCAATCCATTCCCAGGGAACATGAGCTCATCTATGATCCCCAACCTTCTTCAAATGAGGAAAACTCAAACCTGACCTCCGCCAGACCTTGTTGAAATGCAGACACGAGGGGAACAGGCCCTTCATTTGTTTGAGACTGAATGCTATTTTGATTTACAATATGAAGAGTTGCATAACATTTCCACATCAAAGACCTGCACGGTAAAATACTTATGCTTTTTTTATGTCTGTTAATGAAAATATTGCAATGATGACGGAATTCAAACCTGCCTGGGACTGTCCTAAATCTTAACAATGTTCTAAAAATCTCAACTTTTTAGACCATATAGAGTAGAGCCTAATCCAAAATCCAGAAGCCACAAAGCTAGGACATTTTTCATGTCGTGTGAATTTATGGGATATTTTCAAAAAACACAATTATATGCAGATTTCTAATGTGAACTGAACTGGATGAAATTTGCTCCAGTGATTGTTTTTGTAAGTGATGATGTAACCCACCTGCTGAGCCAATGAGTAGAGGTCCTGATGCAGGGCTAGCACCGCTCTATAAAAAGCACCATCATGTGTGTCTCTTGGGATCATGCACGTGTACTCCTCCATGCTATCCCAGTGTCCTGCAGAAACAACCGTGCGATAAAAGTTTAGGCAGAAGGCTTGTGATAGTGAGTGTAAAATTTAATTTTGGACATGCTTCAACCTAACTACTGAAGGCTTGAGCAGAACAGAGTTTGGATGCCTCTCACTGCTGCTTTGAACCATACTTTACCTCCACTAGCAATAATATAAATGATTCCAAGCTGCACACTTTGCTTCCCAGGGAAAACAACGAAAGATGTTCTCAAAGGTCTTCATACTGACAGGTCTGCTGGTTAGGTATCATCTCTTGGACTTGGCAATTAGGTTTGGAAAGTCAAAGCCACAAACCGCAGTCCTCAGAGTTTGCAGTGTGGTCCCTGCTTTTCTCCATCATTGCAAATTACGATATGTCAGTGTTATGACTGGATACTATTCTGATGTAGTCGCATGAGGGAGACTTGGCACGAGCTGTTACTGTTTTCTCTGCATCTTGGTAAGACAGCGCACATAGGAGGGATACAGTCCACTAAAACTAGCGAATGACATCACATGCTTCTTTTGTTTTCCAAACCAAGGAGGGTCAGTTTAATTCAGTTTCGGTTTCGGTTTGTCATGTAGGTGCGAAACCTAGCCACAGACCGCACAACCAGGTGCTATTGGTCACTGTCTGACATGTAACCCAGAGGCTCATGAGATCTATAAGACCACATTTTCCGTTGTCCTCTCTCTGGATGTCTCCCTCCACTTTAAAGTGCTCTTCCTTGCATGCCTGATCACAGTTGACTGGTGCAATCCACATCACAGGCAATGCTGCAAGGGCCTGCTTAGGAGTGCCAGGAGTGGATAGGCTTAAAACCAGTGACAAAATATCTACCAGCTTTATCCACAAGGATGAGGAGCCTTGAGTTGGCATCCATCGTCTTACAAAAGCAATGAGGCTAACTTTAAAATAAAGTTATTAGTTAATATTAATATTTACCATCAGTTTTATTAATACTGTTATCTCCTGATTGCCAATAACCAATTAACCATTAGAACACAACAAAATGATGCACTGTGTGAAGCAGAATGTACAAGTCTATATCATCCACAGTATTGTCTAAATTTGGATAACTCAAAGTTCATATCTGATATAACTATGTGGTTACCTAGACCCCAAGCAGCAGCAGCAGCCATACGAGCCATCTTAGCCTGGGTTTCCTCGCTTACCAGTGTCCACTCCTCACAGCATTGCTGGTGTAACTGACCCCTGAAAGACAGTTCAGAGTTATGACATCAGTCAAATTCCAGCCGCAAAAACTTCTACAACATAAATTTTAATCACATATACACACACACACACACACACACACACAAACACGCACGTGCGCACGCAGACACACACCACACACACACGTCCTAGTAAACAGATGGATGTTCCTGTTGGGGACAAGTGTATCTAACCAAGACTAATTTCTCATTAAAAGAAATCAGTGCTGCGCTGTCCAGGCGATAAGACCCCGCAGCATGTGTTCTACAGATAGAATGCTAGACAAAGTGAAAGAAGGTGGGACAGTCAGAGAAAAAGTGAGAGGCAAGTTTGGATGGAGGTCAGAGGAGTAAAGCCATTCTCCAGCTGCCTGGCTATAGTACAAAACAAAAGTAACAAGCACAAAAAGCTCCCGCACACTGGGCATATGGGTGTCCACAGCAGACAAACAAAGTCTGGAAAGAGGGGCTTGAACTCTTTTATGACTCAACAGATCATCTTTCATATCGTTGGGATTTCAATTAAATAGGTGCTAAAATAAGACATTTATTTAACGAGACGTTTTTAAAGACCCCACATGACAATCCATCGGGCCACGCACACACATGTTTCACTTTTACACATGAGTCTGAGAAGACCATTTCTTGCTCACCTACACGGAGTACAGTCATTTGCACTTCTTTTTAGCATGCAACACTGTCTGCTGTGAAAAAGCTGTCAACACATTTGGTGACATTGTGCAACAGAAGTCTGAAAATCCAGAACACTTGAGTGGGTGTTCAGAACATTCTGAGTTACATACTAGCATTGTGCTATGGGAAAACAACTGGTGATGGACAGCTGAATAGCCGGAACTAATATGATGGTATTTTGAGTAAATTCCGGCAGAAACAAAAATATTTTCGAAGAACATGCATTTTCCCAGAGCATATATTCTTTTCAGCATCTTTTTCTGTTTCTACAAACTTAAATCTAATACGCATATGCTATAACAGAGCCAGCCATCTCTATCATTACAGTGCCTTTCATTTATTGGTTGCATGACTTTGTGGTCAAATGTAAGCAATCAAACAATAATCAAACACATGGACCTCAATCCCAAGAGTACAACATTCAAACATTTCTGTATGCTTGAATTATAAAAAAATATAGCATGCATGTTAATGATGTCACATGTTTCACATGACTCATGTCTCACGTGAGCTAACTAGTACAACAGCCCTTTCGACAATACAGGGAACAATGCGCTCTTTTGAGGATGATCTCCTTTGACTCATAACTCAGTCTCACTATATTATATCATCTTTAAGTGTGATCCATCCACAGCACACTAACATAATAAACCCAAACTTCTTGAGCTGAATCACTTGTGAAATGAATCATAGCTTATGTAACAACGGTACTAGGATAGCAGGTTATATTAACATCTGGTTAGTGTCACAGCTCTGTGGCAATCCACATATTTGGATCCTTGGAACATCTTATGACTTTCTTTTTCCTTAAACATGCTCTTTAAAGGTGAGCAGTTGAAAATGAGCTGCGCCACAGCTGTGGTGAGGTTTCAGTGGAGTCGTGGTGCCTCTGACCGGTGTTGGACGCCTGTTCATGCATTTCCTGGTAAAATTACATCAGTTGACTCAAAGAAACCATTTACTTGTTTTTACCCATTCATCAAAAGCCTAATGACAGGACTGATTAAGAAAAGGCTTCCTACGCACAATGACCAAACAAAAAATGGCTATTCACAAGGTGACATTAGTCCACAACCTGGAGCTATAAACTGAACAACCAAAATGAATTAGATGAAATAAAAAACAAACTAATGTTAAATCAAGTACAGTCAGTGAACATCACAAATATGTATTAATGATTCAAAAATCAAAAAATCGAAAAACGAATTTGAATGAAATCTTGTAGGCTTTTTGAACTCAACTCAACAACAGATAAAGGTTAAGCCATACCATTCTCCTAGAGCCTCTAAGCAGCGCATCCTACCAAGGATGAGCTCTGGATCCTCTTTGTTCATGTCAATTTTCTTGTCATATGCCACCAGGGCATCCTCCCACTCATGCAGCTTCTCATACCACGTGGCTTGGATTTCCTAGTGGAAAAACGACAACAGAAAGAGTAAAAGTAAATGAATCAGGAACCAAGGACTAAAATCTGATCAATTTCCATGGACTTTTTGTTTGTGTTTTGTCACGCAGGCAAGCCATGTTTTTTTGTGTCTTCACCATCTGACAATTAAACAAATACTTTTAAGTGCTCTTTCAGTTTTCGGCCTATACTCTGTATCCAGGTAACAGCAACAGCAGCGACCTTTCACTACTTCTGAAAAGATGACAGTTTGTTCCGTATAAAGGCACATGCACACAAACACACACATATATTTATTTCTTTACAACCTTCTTCTCAAACTTTTCCTCCCACGGTAAAGCTTTCCAAATGGTTACCTCATAAACCATGTTCCTGGAAGTACACAGTGAAACCATTTTTACTGAGTCTTTTCCCTTTCACCATGCTTTTACAGAGAAGCATAAATGCAGTTTACAAAGGCAAGAGGAAAGACTTTTACCATAACCTCCTAATGGCTGTAAAACACCTTTGTCCAGAGTATGGGCTAAAATTAACCCCTTCATAACATCAAGTGATTGTGTCTTTAAAACATAACTCTGTTTTGACTCATTTTTCCACAATTCATTAATTGTCCAATTAACACAGCCAGGCGTTTGATCCTGACTGTCTGACAAATGACAATTGTGGAATGTAACAACACGTTTCCTAATGAAATGTTGATTTTCTTTCTGAATACAAATTGCCCAAAACATTTTATATGTTTACAGCAACATTATATTTAGTTCACCCCTGTATTTGATTATCACTTTTTTCCCAACCCTGGTTTACTGGGAGGGGTATGGCATATGGATCAATCCTGAGTCCCGTAAAGCTTCATTATAGATTCCACCCTTCCACTTTTATTTTTTATCCAAAATGTGCCTGGTGGAGAGAGGGTCACTGTTACTCCAGCCATTCCTGTAATTTCTGCTATTGCGCATCCTTGTTCCTTCTGCGGTGTCTCCTCCTTTCTCATGTATGTGTGTGGGTGTGTGAGTATGCGCAGCCTGTCAACTGGATCTCCTGACTGCTACTGAGAGGTGTGTGTGTTTCTGTCCGTGTGATAGTGGAAGCGACAGGTGAGAAGAGAGTGAGACTGCATACAGGACGAGCGCAGCTTGACCATGGAATAAAATTTTAACTATTAGAAAAACACAAATATATTGTGGCAAAATAAAATAAAATAACATAAAATAAAATAAAAAAACTCAATTTTTTGTTTGGTATAAAACAGTAACCCCTTTTAAAACTGTTGTAAAGCAAAAAGTAGTCTCATATAGTGTCTGAAAAAGACAGCCGAAAGGGTAATAAATGATTGAAAAAGTCCATAATTCTGCTACTTGCTCTCGACTACTAAACAGCATAGCAGATGGTTTTTCCATGTGCTGCACTTTCAGAACAGGGTGTTCTGGGGGTACGTGTCTCAAATGAACCTTTTGAGACGCCAGGGGAAAGGATACCCTGGGAAGAATTGAATGCAAACAATACTCCAAATGTCTGAGTTAGTGCCTGAGGTAACAGCAACAAAATAAAATAAAAACAAGTGAGTCCTCTATGAATATCTATGAGGTACTAGACCTATATCAATACTGCAGTGGGGTTTGTACTTGGTTGACATGCGATTTAAACGTTTTTTTGACAGTGTCAGTTTAAAAGGTATTCAACTTGTATTTAAGTGGTTGGTGAAAAATGTTTCCAAATGATGCTGGATTTAGTTGTGGCTAAAGTAAAACCAGTTTTGACCGTTTAAAGTGGTGATAGAAAAGAGGAGGACTTTTTGTCCTTGTATTGGTCTGAATACAACCTAAGACAAGGTTTCCAGTTTTGATTGGAAGAAAATCAAGAAGTGCTCACCAACTCCCCAAAATGTTTCATGGCATACTCCAGCACCCCAGCTGCGGCTTCTGGTTGCTGCAGTTTATTGTTAATGCTGCAAGATAAGACAAAAAAAAGACACGTTTTTAGGCCAATTTAAAAAGAGATTTGGTTCAATATGTGGTCACTGTACAGATGCAGGTAACATTGTTAGTAAGACTAGCAAATAGCAAAGAAACATCTATCCATTTGCAACTCACCAAACATACAATACATTACTATAATGTGTAACTTCTGTACTGAATAAAACATTTAAATGGTACTATAGTAAATAAAGTCTTAGTAAGTAAATTTTCACATCTTCCTTTTAAATGATTTTATGCAGATGAGAAACACAAAAGTGTGCTTTATTGGCATGGAATTCAGAAAGTATTAAACTTAATTAAATATATTTTTTTTATATTCATTCATAAAAATAAAAATGCCATTTTCTCATGAAACATCAATTCATTTTGCCACAGCTCAACTTGAGCATAGACAAGGGTGAACAAGACCAAAGTGTGCAACAGGACATGGTGTGAAATAACAGACATTTTCAGCTTTTGAATTTTATGAATCTTTTTCATATTATAATTTTCGATTATTGAGTGTAGACTTGTCAATTGTCAATTGTCAGAGAGGTGTATTAAAAAAAGTTTCACCATCCATTTAAACAAAGACGACTTCGATCCTACCCTTCTTTGTAAAGACACTAATGATCCAAAAGGAATCAGTTGTGTCCAGACATGGTTATGATCCCTTAACAGTTCCCTGACCACAAACACTAAGTCTATTATGGTGTAGAATCAGGGCCAGTGGAAACACTGACACTGACACTGAACCACGTGTTTCTTTGGTATTAGGTGAGAAGTGTGCCCCTGTGGCATCCATGTTCCTCCAAGTAAAGCAATTTACTTAATCACTCTACGGTACACTTACCATTTCCACCCAACTATGAAACCTGTTTGAATGCATTTTGGCAAAGTAAAATATATGTCTCCTCTTTCAGGTGTTTCTGTACACGTTTGTTGGTCTAAGTAAATGTGCCTATTGACCTTTGTCACACTTGTCAGACAAATGATGCGTTATCTCGCAAGACACCACAAATCTTGTTTGTACACCCTCTACTCACCACATCTGGTAACATTCATATCAACCACAAGTCTATTATATTTCCTTGAGTGCAAAATGCTTTTGCAGCCACAGCTAATTCATCTGCAAATGTAGCGTTTAGAAGGTGATCTAATGCAATGGGGTACCTGTGGAGAACAGACATACAATGTTAAATTCTCAGTTTGACACAGGGTAAAGGCCAGAGGCCATGATGAAATGGCACAGCAAGTGGTCATGCCAAAGCTTAGGAAACCACTGGTGCAGATCTACTGGATGACAGGTAAAATAACAAATAACTGCAACAGGAACTATCTTGTTCATTGTTGAAAAGAGAAGATAATTTGACATCAGCAACGTAGCATCCGCAAAAAAGCCATTTTCCCTCTTTTGAAGAAGCTAAAAATGATTAGTATAATTTTTCCGTTCTGGAAATCTACACATAAACACACCATCCACAGGACACTTTAAACGAGAAAGAGTAAACAGATCTGGATATGGTGTATAGGATTGTTACCTGTATGTCATTAAAGCAATTCAAGAAATTCAAGTCTAGTAGTGTAGTGTAGCTACGTTTCTTGTATAACATTTAAAAACTAACCTCATTAAAAAAATTCTGCCGGTGAATATCAAGTATATATATTATAATACTAATTTAAAGCTAGTGGCCAATAATGGTCCTGTTGAAATCTTAAACTAAAACTGATGACTGCATGACTGATTGTGACTGCATAACACTAATAGGTGAGTTCATTTTAATAAGCTTTCAGCAGTTTCAGCAACCAATTATATAATTACTCCACTGTTCTCAAAAAACAAATACAGTTGTCAGCTTTATTCTAAATAACACTGATTATTTCAAATTGGTATGTTTTGAGTACTTGATCATCTAAACTGGATTTACAAATTACAACTTATTGACAAATAATCAAGAAAATTAACAAAAAAACCCAAGGCCTTCATGTTCCACCACACACAAGGGTTAGGTGCCGAGGTGCACTAAGGCTGCCCAGATGTGTTTTCATCCTAGGAGACAAATCAGAATAAGGGCTTTCTCTCCTGTGGACCCTGGAGAATTCATTGTCCCTCCGCTGAAGCCATCTGGCCTCCAGCTCTGAGCACATGCAGTCTAAATACATCCAGATGACAGGCCTTCAATAACATTCCCCTCCAGATCAAAATTTATCAAACTATTAGCAAGCAGAAAACTTCTTGATACCACTGTCAAGCCTTACTCTTGTGCAAAGGTAACAGTTTCGCTTTATAACTTTTCAGTCATTTGTTTGGGTGAAAGGTGAACACGACTCTAAAACGCACTTAAGCTGAAGTTCCATCAACAATTAAACTGTCATGACTAATTATGTTTGCCATGAAATTTGGACAATATGCCGAGCCTGCTGAATCAGATCTCTGAGAGGTTTAATTCAAAACCCCAAATGAGGTTAACATGCAGTTCTTTCCTTTAATAGTTTAGGTCCTAAACTTTAGGAGGGAAGATCCTTGATACCACTCTTCAAATGCGTGAGGCCAGTCTGGTGATTCTATAATGTAAACAAAAACGAAAACTATCTAGAAAGTAAATTAAACATTATTTATAGTCCTATTACAAAAGTAGAACACTCTACCGTTGCCATTTAAATATCATTTATCTTTACAGTGATTTAATCTATTTCTACAACATCTTTTATCTTTCTGTTAGGGTTTGAGCACAAGCATGCTGTTAAATGTAACATGGAGGAGAATAGATCACCACCATTGGCTAGGTGGGCACATCATAAAAAAGATCTACAGCATTAAAAACCAGCATACTGAATAATCTGATACATTCAGGCAGGATTACCTTGGGACAGAAAGCAATAAAACAGAGTACAAATATGTTTCCTTGTAAAATGGTAACGTCTTGACTAAAGATGAAAATTGAAACAGTAGGATAGAAAAATAATCCCCCTCTTCTATAATAAAGTAACTCAAACTCCCCATAAATAATGTGGGTTTGATTTTTTTTTCACTGAGATGAGCGAGAGCATGATCCCTGAGGCAACTGTACATACAGTATATATGAGAGTATGCTGCATGTGAGGTCACAGAGGGAAAAAAATCAGACCTCACTACTGGACCCAATCTAATCCAATAAGGAAGATATCTACTTGATCCTTTCTGATTTTTCTGCCCTTTGCATGCCAAGTGCTGAACTACTTCCTTATGTCGAGCACAATTATTTCAAAATGGAAACAGCTACCTAAACTCAAGGATGGGCTGAATCCAAGTTCACAAAATCGAATTACTTTTTACCTTTAATGTTGTGAAAGCATGTTAACATATACCGGGGAGTTCAAAATGAAGTCAATTTGGACCTAATGTACAGAAAATTGTTGATAGATACCAATTGTTCTGAAGGTCTATTAATCCTATTCAAACATATGGTATTTTATTGTTAATGAAAACACACACCAAAAACACAAATTTGTTACAGTGGAAGACAGCATATCATTTATTAGCTGAGCAAAGAGTTCATTTATCACTTAACAAAAAGAGCTGCTCAATTTAATTATCAGATTTTAGCAGGATATCCTTCTATTTGACTGACTCTGAATGGAACAGAGGCTAAATAGCTGGCTCACTGCAGTGGCAGAACTTTCTCACTTCTCAGCCTTCTAAGTGCACAATGTTACATGCAATGGAAATGTGGATGCAATGGCTTTGTGCCTAAAGAACTGTTCATTTGAGAGGTGGCCAAAATGCAATCGACAACAATCCCATAGAGAGGACCCACAAATATCTAGCACCTTAGGAGAGTCCTTTCCATTACAAAGGCCTCATCTTAGAAAACTACAAATGAGACCACTGGCTGAAACAGACTACCTAAGGCCAGAGAGTATGAGAGGCTGAGTATTCTGGCTAACGTGTCAGAGTTGCAAAAATACATTCTTAAAAAATTGTACACTGCAAATCTTTCTTGCTTTTCGTTTATGCAACAAAAATACCCTACTTGAGTCCTGATTTTGCGCAAATTACCCTCTTTGGTTTGGTTTGGTGCTACAATTTCACATCTTACCTATTGATTTACAAGTCTAAAGTGAGGGCGAAAATCCAAATATGTAATACAAGAACAGATAAATCGTGAATTTAAAAACTTCAACTGGAGCACAAGCACGTGGAAGTAATGAGCAACTGGTTGTCATTTTCAATGCAGATCTTCGTCTTGGGGTGTCTTAATAGTCAGTAGTGAATCACAGCATTATAAACAGGAAGGTAAATGGAGTGGTTAACTCAGTCACCTGCTTCCTTTCAGATTGTTATGGGATGAGTGTAGCTATGGGGGAGTTACTTATCTGACACTATCTGACCGACACAGTGTCTTCGAGGGGAAACACTGAGAATCAAATGAGTTCCTTGGGCACTCATCAGATCATCTCCCAATGAAAAGTCATCATTAACTGTAATGCTTTGGAATGAGGAATTTTAAAGAGCAAATAAATTCTGAATGTAACGACCCAGCTGAAATACTGAGCATCAAGAAAACAGGCTACCAATCTACAGCCTTATTTTTTATGACATTCTTTCGCTCTATGTCAGTTAGGCATGTTAGGGGACCACTGAGACATCAGCCGGAGAAGCCATTCCACCCGTGTTTACCCCACACTATCAGCATATTGGGACACCGTTGCAGAATGTGTCTCTTGGGTTCCACACTTTAAGGTCAAGAGGCCAACAGAACAAAGACTCTCTAGCGACCACCCCCCCAAGAAGTCTGGAGAGTCACCTCATTGGAATGCTTCTGTTGTTATGCAGGGAAAGAGATCCCCATACGATAATTTCAAAGGAACTGGGTTTCTGCTCCCAAAATTCTACTGTTACTTTTTACATTTTGTTTGCTTTGTTGAGGGGCAATCTACTCTTGGATTTGTCCCCCAACAAACAATGAAACAAATAATGTGCAGATGTCTCATTTAAGCTAAAACAGAATAAAAAAACACTCTCATGCTACAATTGCATGCAACAAATGTCAGACATTAGGTACAAACTTTTACTGGTTAAAAAACTGATTAAAGGAATAATGAAATCTCTCAATGTTGGCACAAGTGTTTTTTGTTTTCTGTTCCCCGACAAAACTGTTTTTACATCCCGTATCACGAAATGTCTGTCTGAAGCACTGCCACATGGCCAACAGGAAAGTATTCTAAACGGATAGCCGCTAATTCGTTTTATTCCCTCCAGTACTGCTTGTCCTAGCTACTGGGTTGCGGGGTGGGGAGCAGACAGTCACATTCACAGATTCACAGAATGACAACAGACGCCACCTGGTAGACATCACCAGCTTTAGCCACTAGACGACTTGATGGTCTGCCACGGCATGAAAGCTGCTACTTTCAGAGCCTGAGAATGCCCCTGTGGATACTGTCACCTTTATTATGGAACTTATGGAATGGTTTAATTTCCCCCATACGTGATCAGGCTTAACGGAGTTAAAGATTGTCATCATATTATTTTGGCATTTAAATCCATGGCGACTTAAGATGGTCACTTTCAGCATAAAATTGTGGTAATTTCTATCCCATGGTGATTTGAGAACAACATGAAGGCACATTTATGCATGGCACTATTTGTCATATCTCTTGTCTTATTTACAAACTTATAATCAGCGTTTCATAATTTCAATCTTAAAAAAAATAAAAACCATACTGCTTCTGGGATAATCCAAGACAAAAAGAGGGGCAACGTTAAACTATGATATGCATTTCTAATTTTCACACAGGATACTTTAATTTAATTAATAAATTCCAAAAATATAGTAAGCAACACAAAAAAACTTTTACAAAAACCCAAAATTATTCAAAAATTCAAACTACTGACTTGTGAAGACAGAGCAAACAGGTGGAAGAGGTTACTGTCAATAGAGATTATGTAATTTCAAAGTTTTAAGATTGAAGCTCTGGAATCCACTGGCTCCTGCTCTCACCTCCTGTCTTTCCTGTAACTGAAACCATGAGCACCCTCCTGACAGCTTGGCCCCTACAGTCACTGTTCAATTACAAAACGTTTTTCCAGCTTATTTATGGCCGCAAAAGCCACCAGAGAGTATATTCTTACTTAAAACACTTTGTTTAGTCAGCTTACACTTATCAGAGATTGCTGATGCAACGGCACAACAGGGTGTGTGCCATCTAGTGTGACCTAAAGGGCAAAGGAAACAAATTCTGAGGAAGTCATATAAATAAGCAGCTTTAGTTTAAGTTTCGCCAATTCCTCTCATTTTTAAAAGGAGCCGTGCATTCTTCACATAGCCTGGTGACATGGCTAGAAGGAAAATAGTGTTTAAAGAAGTTGTTTTTAAAGAGAAAAACAGTGCGCCGCTAAACGTATGAAACGGCATCTACAGGGCCAAAGGAAAAGTGATGCTGCTGGGATGCAGTGCAAAAGACTCATATGTGACTCACAGCAGTAAGGGCAATGAGAGAATTCCAGGAAATTATCCATATTTTTCCAAAACAGACTGACGTTCATCATTGACTTAAGGTTAAGATTTACAGTCAATACACACCACATTACTAAATAGCTAAAAACATCCAACAACATGACTGTAGAAATACTATTCATACAAGAGCTAAGATAAGACCAGTCAACTATAAGCTGTTTCAATTAAAAACTAGTTTCTACTGTAACATGAGTGCTGATGAAAATATAGTGGAAACATTTTGTAGTTGAATCATGACTTTTACAATTGGGAAATTTGTTTGAGTTTTCATGCTAAAAGCATCAGTGGGAACACGTGACTAAGACATATAACATCAATATTTATTAGCAAGTTGCTGACGTTTTTTGACAAATGCAGGAATCACTGTCGAGGGTATACTGTGGCTTTAGAAATATGTAATTAAAAGCAAGCCTTTACAGCAAGCCAAAAATGAAAGTAGCCTAATATCTTTCAATGATGCTCTCATAGAGGACAACATAGCTTTTTGTTCCCATATGGTTCTTAGAAATCAAACAAACAAATGAAACTAAAAGCACATGTCATAGCACATTCAAAAAATATGCAATAACAAAAGTACGAAGTGGTGACCGATTGTAGAAACTGGCCAGGACCTTTCAGACAGCAAAATGCCTTTGAAAACAAGAACTATATACATATAAATATTTAGCTTTAGCGCAAACAAATCAAATCAGAAGCAGACTCTTTCGCAACTGTATAATATTTGAAAAAGGATGGAAGTCATACTTTTTCATACTGTGCGCTGAACCACAGTATCCCATGACACAAAGATGACGCTGAGCAGAACGCTCTAAACTGTTTCCTTATTTGTTTGCCTGACCATGTGTGGAGAAGTGAGGAAACATTTGGCAGGAGGGACACAAAAAGCCAGAGGTTTTCGGAGAGACAAAGCACTGCTCGTTATGCAAAATTACATAACGCAATGGTAGACCCAAGTTCAAGTGTTGTTGCTCCACATTTGTGATATTGAACCCTATCTGCTCCACAGCTCCTCGCTCTGTGTTTCCAGACATTACTTAATCTAACTGAAATTATTGAATAATGTCACCGACTGACTCTGCAAATTAAATTTTTGGTTACTCTGTTCCCTATCCTTCTCCGTGCTTACATTTCTAAATGCAAGCACTGAGAGTAAATGTCAGATTTCAAAGGGTATGGAAATAACTGTACTGTAAAAAGTTATCCATTTAGTATATCACAATATCCATTAGGTGTAACATGACTAATGCTCTAGGGTTCTCTAGCGGCTAATAGTAAACCATTTAAGCATGTTCAGTGGCAAAGACTAAAAGCCTTTACACATTGTCTCCTAGGTTACTTTTATTATTATATTAATCCTGAGGTGTTCACAAATCTTTTACCTTGTATCCACACCCTTCTGAAATTTGATGCCCAAAATCTCAGGGTAAGACACTCCTGGTTTGACATCTGCCAAAAGGATAGCATTAACAGAACACTTAACCTATAATTACAAGTACTTAGTGACTTCACACATCTCTTGGCATGTAAAGACCAAATTTATAGAACTAGTCAGCCCTAAGGATATAAACTAGTCTGTGATTAACAGGTAATTGCAGTCTAAAGACAGGGCAGCAAATTACATACAACTGTCTAAAAAAAGATGCAAAAGTTTTGTTTCACCCAAAAAAACAAAGCCAAATACAATGAATGGATTTTGTCGTTCATAGAGTAAGGAACAAGTGCCATAAAATGGGGAGCCAACAAGTTTAGGCAAGAAGCTTTATTCCGTTTCCTCAGCTCTTTATGTTGCTCTATCACACAAATACAAAACAACAGGAATGCCCAGGCACCTTTCATTCATCAATGAGAGAAACGTGGAGAAAACCTCTGTGTAATGAGTGAAAGTAAAATGCGGGGAGCGGCAGAGGTGGGACAGGGGAGGAGAGCTGGGAAAGGTCCTCCACCCATAAGGTTGGAGAGGGTCAGCACGTTGACTGGTGTGCACCAGGAGAGAGGGGGTGGACCCACATGCACAAAATATTTAAGATGCTCAGGCAGAGGAGGACTTCACAGAGGAAATAAGACAGAGCCTGTGTGAGCTGCAGGTCAACAGAGAGCTTCAACTCTACTGATTAGCTAAGCCTAAGGACTGACTACTCTTGAGCACCGCAAGAAATCAAAGACACCCGTGTCAACATCAAGGGCGTTTGAAAAGAAAATGGCAAAAGCAAATTTGAGCATAGTTGCTCTGGGGGTCACACTGCTCCTATTAGTGGAGACATGGGCCCAGAATCCCAGGAAGAGGCTGCCGAATTCAAAACCTGTAAAGGCTCAGTGCTGCGATGACGTGCGCTCTCTGAAAGTCCAGGTGGCCAATCTGACCAGTCTCCTCGAGGAGCTGAGCCGAAAGCAGGAGACAGACTTGATGAATCTTGTGAGGCAAATAATGGAGCTGGACAAGCAAAACCGGCAGCAAGAAACAAGAGTTACGGAGGCAGAGAGCAAGTACTCGGAGATCAACAACCGTGTGGAGATCATGCAGCTACAAACTCTGCAGTCCGCCACTCAGACATCATCAGGTGAGCATTGATGCTTTCTAATAGCAGGTAAAAGACAGGACATAAATGACATACTGTCTGTAAAGATGTGCATGTAGTTTGTTCACATTACAATATCTAAAAAATGCAGGAATACGAATATATGAAAAACTTATATGTAAAACTGATTCATCAATGACTCAGGTGGTGACAGGACCAAACTCTTTCTCTGGCCTGCTGGCCAGCTGATGTGAAATTCATCTGTGTCCATACAGAAATTTTAGATGTCTGAAATCTTTTGTCAAGCTGTGTCTTTTATATTGTATAGAGCTCTAAAGAGGTTTAGTATATCATTTATTAAAGATACACGCTCCACACTTAAAGGCTGTGAGAAGCCTCATTTCTCTGAAATGTCAGTGACTTAAAGTCTAAAAGTTACAAAAGGTCTCATATAGGTCAAATCTATTGCACACAGCACAATATATTTATTTTAGTCATTAAACACTATAATCAGCCTTGACCAAGCTTTGTGCTGCTGTGAACTGGTGGTGAGGGAGATTACAGTGCACACACTTACTGGAGCTGCCCCACAGCACTCAAAGGCATTAGTTGGAAGCCAGAGGCCCATATGCAGGGCTGTCAATAAAGTGCTCCATCAAAGGCATGTCATCACTGCCATTCAAGTCAAACTGAATGCACCACTAATCAGCGCTGGCTGGAGAAAAAACATTAAATAGGCATGACGTAGTTTATTTTTTTAAATATCTCAACTGAGTGGTCCAACGGGGCCACATTTATGTCACTGGCAAAAAGAACAGGGAGAGCTTTTTAGAACAGGAAGGTCTGCAAAGATTAGAAGAAGTGGAAGGTTTCCATCGCCTTTTCCTCTACAACTTTAAGTATAGGGCTCATTGCTTCCTCATGAACCCATAGCTCTGTTATCGGCACGACCATGATGTAACAGCAGCAAAAGAGGCAAGCCACCCAGTGCATATAACCCTCGCTTCTGATTGCTTTTTCTTTTTTTTCTGTCCAATATGGCAAGTATTTATAAAGTTTTAAAATAACTTAATAACTTTTTTTTTAGATGCCATATATGACTGTGCATCACTCTACAGCAAGAGCTATAAGATCTCTGGCGAGTACAAACTGCCTAAAGATGAGTTTCTGGGCACGCCTGAGCTGAGTGTAAGTTATACTTGAGTCCTTTAAATCGCATCTATTCTTTATGGACCTTCTGGCAGAGCATTATGAGATGTCCTTCTTCTCTCTTCACTGTATTAAAATCTGGTAAATGCTTTTAAGGTCTTCTGTGATATGGAGACAAATGGAGGCGGCTGGACTCTAATCCAAAGGCGCAAAGTTGGCCTAACATCATTTAACCGGGACTGGAAACAGTACAAAACTGGGTTTGGATCCATCCGTGGAGACTTCTGGCTAGGCAATGACAACATCTTCCGTCTAACAAGGCAGCCCAGTAGGCTGAGAATTGAGATGGAGGTATGCTTTTGAAAACAGGGCACACGTGTAGGCTTGGACTCAGACTCTAAACAGCAATAATAAACAAACCATAAAGAGGAAAGCATAAAAATAGAAAAATAGTTTTAAGAACATTACTGAACCCCGAGAACAATATACCTAATGTCTTTTAATCACACTATGCTTTCTCCAACGAAGGACTGGGAAGGACAGATGCGCTATGCTGAGTACGGCTTTTTCACTGTGAGTAATGAGCTCAACAGCTACAAGCTCTTCCTTGCCAACTACAGTGGGAATGCTGGAGACTCCCTGCGCTACCACAACAACACCAACTTCAGCACCAACAACAAGGACAATGACAAATGTGTGGACGACTGCGCTTCCCTGCGCAAAGGTAAGTCATTACAGAATACTAAAACAATGAATGTATTCATTTACAAGGAATAATATTTGCAGCAGTAGCCTTTTCAGTAAACAATAAATTGAACCCCTCTCCGTCTGCCTCTAGGTGGTTACTGGTACAACTGCTGCACTGACTCCAACCTGAATGGCGTTTTTTATCGCTTTGGGGAGCACACAAGGAACACAGATGGTATCACTTGGTACGGCTGGCACGGGCCTACCTACTCCCTCAAGAAAGTGGAGATGAAGGTCCGCCCAGTGGGTTTTCAACCTTAAGTGCTTAAACTGTATTACCTGGATCATGATCATTAGCATGAATGCTCACGGATTGTTATAATATCTGTTAAACCAAATTGTAGCCTTTCATTGATTGCGACGGGAATGAAAATGATGCTTGTGATGGTCTGACTATATACAAGTCAGATGAATGTGTGGATATGTTTCTGCTATGTTTAATTGTAAATTGTACTTCATTTTGTGTATTTATCAGTAAATATTTTATTTTTTAAAAGCTTTGGTAGATGCTCTTTACCACTGTCCAATATGTGACTAGATTTTGATTACTTCTCTGTTTTGTCTTGAAAGCACTAGGATGTATTTTTAGTTAACACTAGCTGTTTATGGGTAGTAGCCTAACCTGGTTCAGGTTTGAATCAGCAGGAACTAATTAAACTTAAGTATCTTTGTGAGTTGCTGGAATGGGACCAAACACCAATTGTGTTTCCTATGAAATACATTTTATTTTAAAACACTAACCACTGTTAATGGAAATGTGTAATTTGTAAAATGTGTACAGCTCTGTAATTATGTTGTTTTATGTGATAGAAAATAAACATATTTTTTAAAAGAAACATAGTGCATACATGTCTCAATAAAGCACTTCACTGGCCATAGAGTATACTTTTTGTCAAACTCAGCAGGGATTTAAAAGCAAATCAAGGTCTTGCATTCATTCATATCTGATAACAGCAACATATCTGCCGTAAGCAAGTCAATTCTGAATCTTGGTTAAACTTTCAGCATCCTGGCCAAAGGTCCTTGGACTACTCTGCCAGTAGTCCAGGAATGAGGACCACACATGGACACACACTATTCTGTCATCAAGTTAAAGACCTCCAGGTTTACTGCTTTAAAAACAATAATACCGTTTTGCTTTTAACCGACACGATTCCTCTGAGAATTTAAACACCAACAGACAGGGATCGATACCCTAACAGTTGTAGGCTTAGTCTGATTGTTTTCTTTTGTGAGGTGACAAGTTAGTCATGGTAAACATCTAATTAAAGCAGAACATTTATCCCTTCCCATTTGAAGGGAAGAAACCTCCACAGTGGAATAAAGAGCACTTAAAAAAGACATTGACTAGTAATGTTTTTGCTTGGCTACTGTCAAACCTTTTCATCTCCATTTTGACAGTCTGAATTGCTGGCATGCCTCATGCCTTTAAAAACTCTTCAAGAGAAAAAGCCACTTCACAAAGTATCAATTACGGCATTTATGAAATTTTCAATTTACAGTATTCCTTTTTTGTTTGAAATATGGTGGAAAATTTGACCCTGGTTCTTTTCAGATGTATGGTGTCTGAGTACATAGTTCTTTTAACCGCCTTGAAATCTTTCATACATTAGTCATACCAGTTACAACTCATAAAGTTTGTACTATTATGAGTAATATATGCCATTTAGACTGAGGTTTAATACCATGAAGTTTAACCGAAACTAAGAGAATACAAGGAACAATTCTGAAATAGTCAGACTTAAAATATGACCCAAAAAAAGTAGCCTACTGTTGATCTGTTTTTTTTCCTTTTGAAAAATAATCTAAAAAAATGTTTTTTTTATTTAACTAACATTAACTAACTTCATAAAAGGTTTTACTCTACGTTAATTAATCCTATTACATTTCTAATTTATATAATTTAAACATTAAAACACTGCATTAAACTTACTTAACTTAATTAAAATATATTATACTATATATAACTAAATTAAAACAGTAATTTATATTACTTTAATCTACTTATGCTTTTGAAAACAGCTTCTATATTGACCAATGGACTTCTGACATCTTCATTATTAATTATAATGACAACTAAATGTTCACTCTCATATGCTTTGAAACAAAACCAAAAGGATTAAAGCATTGATACTACTTGAGAAAAAAGTAATGGTCATTCCTTTTGGAAACAAGACTCAAAATACATCTCTTGAAATGTACAATTCAATGTACAGTTCAACTTTTCCTTGTGGTGTAGTGTTAAAAATGGAAACAATTAACTGCAATGAATCGTAATGTAGATTCACAATAAAAATCATAACACAAATCTAATCAGTAGCAAAATAGTGTGATATTACTGAATTGTCCCAGCTCTAATAAACACCATGACTCATCAGTTACCAAAAATGGTGACGGTGCCTCCTTGTCATCAGTGAGTGTACATTAGCTATGAATATTTTTTTTCTAATACAGCCATGACTCAGTAAAGCCAGGTTAGGTGGTGTATATTGCACACCAGCCTTTTTTATGGGAAATCCTGCAGAGGTGAGAACCAGATGGGAATATTAAAAACACCAGCATGCCGGCTCCCATCATTCATCATCATCAAGGCTCCTGAGAAATTGAAAACAGGCCCTTGAGAAACACAAGTCCAGACACTCACAGATGAAAAGGAGGCAAGCGTCCAATTAGATGCCTGGAAAACAGATTTCTCTATACGATGCCAAAGACAGAAGAAAAGAAGGATGAGAAAAGGGGATGGAAAAAATGACAGACCATATCAAAGGCTTATGGGACAAGAGGACATAATGTAGAATTTCTTTCTATTACATTAAAAAATGTCTCTGAGGGTCATTAAATGTTTGTCTTTAGCAAAAACTTCAAATGCATTAACTGTTAAACGGTACCTGGCAAATGAAAATTTAACCTATGTCTGCAGGAGATGTGAAGGACACAGGCTGATACTCAACTACAACTAACATTAAATTATGTGGTTTTCTCAAAGCTTGCAACAGATTATTTGTTAATGCTGTTGGTTTTGGCCAAAAGAGACATGAAATAACAAAGAGCTGATTGGCACGTTAAATACAGCCATTTCTTATTTGCCTAGTTAATGTAAATAAAGAAAAGTATTTAAGGAATTGACCTCCTACCTGATAAGTGACTCCAGGATGAGAGGAGAAGGGCCTTTCTGAAACTCCAGCTCTTTGTAATGCAGAGCCTTGGCGTAGGCACGGCACTTGGCAGCACGCTCGCCAAGCAGCACGATACCATTATCATCTCTGAGAGGCAGAGGGCCCTTGAAAAGGCAAAAAACATGGTTTATATCAAAATGAAATGAAACTTGAATGAACAGCAGCCTGACTTGTTGTTTGATATGTCTGATGTTGACTAATTTTTATCAATGGCCTATCATTGTTGATTGCAAAAATATGCCTGGAGGCCTACCGAAAACAATGAGTGCACATCTTTTCACTGGCTCAGAGAAGAACCCAGTGCAACTCTAGTGCAGATTCACAGCAGGGGCTCCTTCTGAAACCTTTTACTAAAATCCAACCGTGACAGTCTCTGCCCTAAACCTTTAAGTGTACTCACTGATTAGCTCAGCATGTGTGGTCAAACAGAAACACACTCTGTAAACCTTACACTCCTACAATAGTCACATTTCCAATGATCTGTTAAAAGGTAAAGAAATGGTAAAGGTACATTCTTTTTCCTGTTATAATTCTAAGCACATAATAGTACAAATAAGGTTCTCTATATTTTCACCCGTTAATCAACTATTGAGTGGCATAATGTATTGCTTGGGTAAACTTCAAACTAACAAGTCAATCCTGTTCGACAATGCCTTAACTGTAATACATTAAATCTATGGTTGAATGTGGCTGCTGTAGGTCTCTGCTGACCTTGTCACTGTGTTCCATGAACTCTGCCAGGTTGAGTAGAGTCTGTGTGACCTCAGCAATGTCCTGGGAGGTCAGTGCTAACTCAATGCTGCGGATGAGCTCATCCTGCTGATCCTCACTCAGCTCCGACCAACAAGACAGGAAGGCAGCATTAAACAGGTCCCTGTGGACCACAAAACATAATTTATGCTTTAAAACAAAGACGTGAGACAACAGTAAACTTTTTTTTCCTGAACAGGATTTAAGTAAATTTAGGAGACCAGCAAAACTGACAGCAGTAAGACTGCTGTAGATCTTGTAATGAGGATATCTATAAAAAGCACAACATTGTTTATTTGGAGATACGTCACATTAATGTAAGTCAAGCTGTCAAGATGTGAAAAATAAGTAAAAATACAAAATAAATTTTAGATGATGGCACAGAATCAATATTTTCAAACAGGATGTTAATATGCTTCAACATTAAAAGTGGCAAGTTGCACTGATATCTAATGGATGTACTGGCACCACAGGAAGGATTAAAACCCCTTCATATTTTGTTTTTAGTTGTTATGGTCTACCATTATCGTAGAACATACAAACCATAGCATATGAATTAAGTGTGAGGATCAAGAGAGCTGAAAAAGTACTATGAATGAAGCAGGGTACCTGGCGAGAGGGATATAGGTTTGAGCCAGTGACCAACATGATCGTAGTGCTGGGGAGGACGACTCTTTGAGCAGGACAACACTCAAGCGTCTTAGCCACTCCAACCAGTCGTCTTTGGACACCTTCCTGGCAGCACCCCAAGCCTGCAAAGGAAAGAAATCACTGAGTTTACAAATCAATGGAAATTACATGGGAGCAACAGTTTCTCTCAGTATTGTGAGATGATCTGGCTGAGATGCACTGGTCAGCAAGTCCTCTAAAGACTGGATATCATTAAGTGTTTTGTTGATTGTGGTGGAAATTCATATCAAAGTTTGTGCAATAATCTGGTTCTTCAACTGGGCTCAGCTACAGTGAAGGCCATGAGCATATGACTCATCTAATTTTCATACTCATCCTTGCGTCTGCAGTCGTCGTAATCATCCCCTAATTTGATTGGGTTCTCCTTTATATGTAAGCAGTTTAATTTGTTGATCCCAGTGTCATCAATACAAGTAAACTATGGGCTTCTACACAGGACTGTTTACAGTACAAAATAACAACACCTGCAGTCAACGATTATACATGTCAAATACTGGTCATACTGTTGTGATGTTACCACTCTCTATGAGAGTATGTGCCAGTAATTGGTTTTAAACCTAAATTTGCCCTTTTCACCTTTTGAAGTGCCGTAGTGCTGACATGAAGCTTCTTCATAGGCCCTGCCTCTACTGGTCCGCTGACCAGAGCGTCGCCTTGGTTACCACGAAGCTGGCGATGCTGAAAGATTAAAGGGTCCTCTTCCTCCTCTGCCAAAGTGTAGCCCTTTTATGACCACAAACATTTACACGCGTGCGCACATGCATGCACACACACACACACACACACACACACACACACACAGAGAGAGAGCGACAGCCCACACACAGACTGTTGAGTCATGCCCCAAAACATGTTTTTGGAGTGTAGAAATGCACTTCCTTCCTGATGGGTAACTGTTGATAAACAATGACTTGCTTATGCTTCACTTTACATAAAAAGTATTTATTCTTTTATCATGTTACTCTGTGACATGAAGGATATGTTGTCCAGCTGACTAGACAAAGAATCATAAAGCTATGGTGATCAATTCAGGAAAAATGTTAGTAGATATACATTGCATTCACTGGTTTACTATAATTTTTTAATCAAGCTGAACAAACTGAGGGGGACTTACCTTAACAATGCGACATATGAGGATGTCATAACGCTGGTGGTTGATCCTGTGTTTCAGCATTACTTTGTTTACCATTGGGATGAAGATCTGGTACTAAAAATAAGAGGGAAGGCAAGCAGAGTAAATAAAAGGGTTGATGCGTGTTTTATGTGGTTTAGACGTGCTACCTCTTTTCCCTCATCCTGAGCCATATAATTGAGTATCGTGCTATCCTGCACTTGTATCTAACCACCATGAGTCTCAGATTAAAAGCTTTTCCTGTATATTTGTTGCCAGATGTGGCATGCATGATGGCTGTTTGCTCTGAGGATATGCCTGAAAACGATAGGAGGGTTTCGGTGTACAGGAGGGAAAGGCTCGGGAGGGACAGGGTAAATGTGACCTCATCCACTCTTATAAACACTACCCCCCACCACCAAATGGCCAATGACATCAGCAGTCTGGCAGGAAGTAATAAAGACTGGGGCCAGCAGTAGGGAGACTTTCAGTAGTCTACTGAATAATAGCTGCATCTAAAGGGAGCCCAGGGGACAGCTATAGTTACCTTCTTGCCCAGCTGAAACACTAGCGAGGATAAGGTGTCCATGGAAGTGGAGCGCAGCTCAGGCGTGCTGTCAAGTGTCCGAACAATTGGGTGTATAATGCGTGATGCATAGTCTGTGAAGTCCAGGGATTCCGTCAACCGGTCAAGTGTCTCCAAGGCAACCCTGAGCCACACAGAGGAAAAACAGTTCAACCTTATTTGAATAATTTTGATAACAGACAAAGAGAGACATGTGATCTAATTCATTCTAATTGAAATACACAAAACTAAATCTGCATGTGCACAGGGAAAGCCATATAAACTGACTTGCGGGCCTGCAGAGGCACATCAGGGGCATCAAACAGCTTGACAATGGGAGGTAGCAACAAGTGGAGGTAGTCATCCAGGTTGGCACCAAACAGCTGGATGGCGTTCAGCAGCTGAAAATAAAGCACACAGTTCTCAGTCCCACATCACACAACAATTAACATAAACAGTTTGTTGTAGTGAGTTAAGGTTTAATGGTTTCCTACAGGACTTCTGAAAATAAAGCCGGGTGGTGTGTTCTTTCAGCAAGTTGCTGGCATACTGTACATGCCAGCTGTCCAGAAAAGTTCTGAATTATTTTGTAAGTCAATGATAAGGTTCTATGGAGAATTCACAGCAGACATAGAGTCCATTATACTTCACTGTGTAACCTTGATGTCCCTAGTTTGATTCCCCCTGGGAATCTTCTTGTCCCTACTGTAGTACATATCCGTCTTTTATTTTAACTGACTGACAAACTAAAAGATTATTATTGCATTTTACTCTGGCAGCAAAACCTGGCAGCAAAGGTCATGCATACATAATTCATACTAGTAGAATTAGAGTTGGACCCTAGAATGTAAAAGACTATGTCCAGTTCTGTAAATAAGGTGACTTCTCATTACTCTTTAATTAACTGTGACGCTTTTTCTCACGATTATTTCAAATATTAAGGATAATACATGAATTATTTTGAGCAATGTGGAAACTCCTCAAGTCATTTCTATAAGGGTATTTCTGGCATAGGCATTTAAAACTGTCATGACATGACACTGTGAACATAAAGTTCTGAGTTCATAGACATATCAGCAGGGCGTACTTGGTACTTCCAATGCTGTTTCCATCTAGTCAGCCAGCTGTTCATGACACCTCTTAAATAAAAGTGTCAGCATAAACTTTGGGGATGTTTTTTGAAAAGGTTTCTGTAGTTTATTGTAATGGTCCAGCGATCATGTGTGCACCATGTGTGAAGAGTGTACGTGGATAGATGGTGATCTTAAAGGATGACGTATTTTTGCAGCCAACTAACTCACCCCAGGCCCCATCACACACTGTGACAGCTTCTACGCTTTCCCCATACCTCCAACCACACGTCTAAATTGCACACGGCGAGACAGCAGGAAGCCGAGTTGGAGGTGTACAAGTGTGAGTGTGTGCTGTGGTGTAGTGGTGGCTGGGAGAACAGCTCCATAAATGATGGAAGTATGTTTTCCTTTCTTCGAGTTTAGACTTGATGGTAATCCGATTCTCAATTCCCCCTTTTTGTGACCCCCAACCTGTGCTAAAGATTAGACTCCAGACTCAGTTATAGACTAACCAGACTGTGGGCTGCTGGGTTATCTAATACTACAGACTCCTATGTCAAAATTGCACCAAAGGAGTGAGCACTAGATGACTGTGCTCCTTATGATTCTATTTTTGTGGTCTTCACCCAAAGCATGATTTAGGGTTTGAGGGAAAACCCTGACAACTATTGGCAGCGGTTACTGAAACAGGAGATTGTGTTAGCTACATTTCTATACTATCTTTGAACTGCTGTATTACATGGGACAAGCTTAAGAACTAAATGGTCTTTATGCTGATACTGATGAAAACTATGACCATAAATCAGTGCCACAATAAATTAAAGGTGAACAGAATTCCCATGCTTTTAAAATAACATCAGTTGACAGGACTACTTTTTGAATGTTCACCCATTGACAACACATGTAAAATTAAATTGTCTCCTGATATACCTCTAATCTAAGATATATAACTTTTAATATACTTAGCGTATTTGTTGTAACTTGTCTACCATTTATGACGAACATAGTCACTGTTAATGAGTACAGTACAGTACAGTACAGCACACACACCTACACACACCTACACACACACACACACACACACACACACATTTGCATCTTTTTGAAAATAGAGAAGAAGCAAAAAACTGGAACTCAGTTCATTCATTTTCTACCACTTAATCCTTTTCAGGGTCGCAGGGGAAGCTGGAGCCGATCCCAGCTGACATTGGGCGAGAGGCAGGGTACACCCTGGACAGGTCGCCAGCCTATTTCAGACAAACAAGCATTCACACTCACATTCACACCTATGGACAATTTAGAGCGGCCAATCAACCTAACCCCCATAGTGCATGCTTTTGGGCGGTGAGAGGAAGCCGGAGTACCCGGGGAGAACCCACGCAGACACGGGGAGAACATGCAAACTCCACACAGAAAGAGCCCCTGACCCTAGATTCAAACTGGGAACCTTCTTGCCTTCCTGGGACTTTCAGCAGCATGTAATATATGCACACACATTATTTCCTAAATGAGAAGTCAATGAAAGGAAATCTGACCCCAGGTTTCCTTGTGAGTTGAACTCTGCTTCGCTAATCAGAGTGTTTCCTGATACTGGGCAGATTAATATGAATACTGGGCAGGTACAGAGAGAGGCCCTTTCAAATGTGGGGAAAAGTGGCCTTAACCTACCCCCCCGCCCCGTGCAAAGCTCTACTGCATATTTTGCTTAATGACATATAACATGATTCAGTATACAGGTAGTGTATTAATTAAGAATACACACATTTGAGACCTATGCAGTTTGTTTTGGTTTTTTATGTTCAAATGAATGAAGTGTATGGCTGCGTTAAGCAGTTCCAAGCAAAGTTTTTTTAAGCCTATGCTGATCCTGGATTCCAGCTCCTTGACCACAAATATTTTTTTTCTGGGTTCTTTTCTGTAACCTTTCTGTTGAAGCATGACAGTTTTTATTTTTTGCACTGCTATTTTTGCAATGTTTATGTTCCGCTTTTCTGCATTTCCAACTTCAACTATGTGATTTTAACCTCAACGTGTCACATATTCTCATATAATTGAATTTCAACTTCTAGATATTATTTTCTGCTGATTTGGCTTCACTAGCTTACCTTACATTAGCTAGATGTGAACTTGGATTTACCCAGCATGATTAGTTATTTTGTCATCGGAAACTACCTTTCACTTACCTTGATGGTAACGCTGCGTCCAGTGCTGTTGTCATGCATGAAGACACGCAACATGTGTGGAATAAGCTGTGGAAGGTAGAGCTTGAACTCTCCACCCAGTGCCACCACAATCTGCTCGATCAGAAGGATAATGGTGTTCTGCATGGGGTTGTTGGGTGTCCAGTACTCCTACACCACAGATGATAATACATTGTTACTCATTAGAATTAACTTAAAGGCCTATGTGCTGTTTTTCTACAGCAAAGTGCAAACTTAAGTATTACTTGTGGTGTGTCTTTTCAGATTATCAGACAAGTTTTCATGATCTGCAACTTGCACACAACTATTACTTCCAAACCGGAATCACTGGCCTTTAAAAAAAAAGAGTGACCTAAATTAATGCAAGCCCAGTTTCTGCATATAAACTTTTATAGTGTTCAGATGGTACATCCAAAGCACTACCTCATTCACCTTGCTCCGATATAATGCTTGGGGTTTGTGCTGGTCTGACGAATTGGGTCAAAATATGTTTCCATCCATAAAGCATGCGAGAGAGCCATTTAGACAGACTTCCTTTTCTGTCTATATGCCACAGAAAAAACAGCATCACAATGATCAATACCAAGGAATAGAGAAAATTTATACTAGGTCTGATGTTACATCTTTGTGTGACCGTTTAGGCCTGGTCACTATTAAATTGCAGATAATAACAACTGGAGTTAAAGTGGAGGACTTGAAGTCACAGAATACGTCAATCAGTCAATGGGCCTCAGCTGTGAGATCTGGCAGAGGTGTTTTGTCAGTGACCAGAGGTTTCTAGCAGCCCCCAACTTCCTGCTCTCTCTCCCTGTGGCAACTGACTAGAGTGCAAGTGAGTGTACATCCTGAATGGCTATTCCAGCCCCCTCATCTGGATGCAGGAGCTGATCTGGAGCAAAAATGAATAGGCTCTTTGTCTCACTTGCCATTTATTGAGTCAGACAGATTTGAGACACGTTGGTCCAGTTCTCGCATTTGCTTTTCTCCTGGAGGAGTTACCGGCATTGAAAAGCCGTCAGTGATACCTAAGTTCCGCTACAAGGACAGTCATATGCTATTTTTGCCCTGCTATATGATTATGAGGCACAAGTGTGTTAGTGCATGAGCAGGGGCTAAAACTCAAGTAACTCAAGTTCCTATAACAGGAAGCAACACTAGTTTTTCCTAAAAAATACTTTTTTTAAAAATTAACCAGAACGTCATGTACCACTGCGATTAAAAAAAGATCCTCACATTAAACGGGAAAAAAATAACATTAATCAAAACATAAATAACATTACTTTTTCAAGTCATCCAGCCTCTTTGATCTTCAAGTTACAGTTAAGTACCACACCACACATGATGTGTGACATGGAGCAAGCCTTCATCCAGGAGCACTGAACACATTGCCTCTAATGAGGAGAGTGGAGAGCACAACTGAGTGCAATTAAGAGTTCGCAGCTGTTTGTCTGACTCACAAGAAAATACGAGAGGCTTGATGATTAGTGTTTAGGGGTTTGGAGGAGGAGAAAGGAAGAGGGGTGTTTGACAAGAGTTACTTACTCTGATGAGGGTGAAGATGTCATCCATGTAGGGGCGGATGTGGATTTTCACAAAGCACACCACCATTCCCATCTGCTGGAAAAGGAACTGTAGAACAACAACAACAACACAGAGAGCAGTGAGTGTGGGTGTCTTTTGTGAGTAATTGGGTATTCATCTGAGGTAAATGGATAACAAATCAACAACAAAGCATCTTCCGTCTTATTCTGTAGTAGTACCACCTACCTCCCGGATACTAGCATCACAGACCCGGATGACATTTAGGAAAGTGGGCATGACCTGGGGCAGGAATTGGACACACTTGAGGCCAAGGGACTTAAAAATGAAGGTAACAGCCTGGACGACCATAGTATGGTGGTTGGACAATGAAGGGTCTCTCAGGATGCGCATCAAAGTGACGATTGCCACAGCTGGATAAAACTCATCCAGGGGCAGGTTGCCCATGTTCACCAGCATTTCACTGGTGCTGTAGTCCGCTGGAAGAAAATAGACGGTTTCAGTCACTGACCATATAACACTTGCAACAACACATGACAGAGAAATTATAATATGTTGTTGAATAAACCAATAAGAAATCCGCTGCTTTTTCCAGCCTATTAGTTCCTAATTTGTCTGAGGGAAGAACTTCTCAGATGTGCCACTGAATGATTAGATATCAGTCCTTCACATTCTACCTCTTCAAATGTGGGACAACAGTACTTTAGACGACTTTAGGCTTTAAAACATTTCAAAATGTCAACTGTTTCCTTCATTGAATACATCTGTTATTATCTCATCATATAAATTCAAGTAGGTACAGCAATTAGCACATAAGTATGACTGATATATGCATAAATGCAGATTAATGTGGAGTTGGACTGGTATTTAAAACAAACAGTGCTTTGATTTTTGATTGTGTTTAAAAGCGATAAGATTTAATGACAGATTTTGTCTTTTTTGTTGTTTCACTAATTTACCACATGAAGCCAGTACTAGTACCAGTAAGCAGGAAAAAGACTTTTCTACAACACACAGAACAGCCCCAACTCAGTATAGAGAAATAAAATCTATCCATTTAAAGCATTTTTTCCAATATGTGATCATACAATCACATGTACTGGAGCTTATTTTACACCTGTAAATCATATTCAAGATATAAGCTCATTGGCCCAGCCCTTTTGAATATGTAGGACTGAAGGCTGTGCAGTCATGACTCTCCAAGACCATTAGGCAGGCAATAACTCTCCAGTGTGCAAGGTTTATATTAACAGTGATTTATAGCATTCCAGACTCACCCTGCTTTACCACCAAAATCAGAACCTCCCCTTCAAACTTAGCACATCTGAGAATGCTTCTTTGCTAGCCATAATGTTCAACAACAATAATATGCCGACAGGAGAGAAGAGCCTTTATCCTTTAATATATTATTGGCCAGCTGCCGTCAGTTCTGGCACAAGTCACTGTAATAGTGCTGGCATCTTTTTTTTATGACAAAGCTTGATTGCACTTGCTGATGAGTATGAGCTGTGTGTTTGGGCTTGTTTATATCAAGGAAAACATATGGAAAAATAACTTAACGCCAACATTAAGACAGAGCTGTTACTCTTTTGGGATACTTCTCATCCTAATTTTAGTAGTCTGAGGTACTGCACAATAATCAAAGTATACAAGGGATCTACATTTAAATTACAAATAAGGTTAACAGAGAACTCAGTGATCACACATCTGTGTTCTGTCCTACAAAATTTACATTCATTATAGTAAGTACAAGATTACATTCCATTTGTTTTCTGAAAACAAGGAGTAAGTTGTTGTTGTGCAATTTTGATCAGAGCACCTGATAAATTGTACTTTTAACCAAAAATGTAAGTTATTTGCCATTTGTAATATTTCAGAATCTCTCCAAGAACTGGAAAATGTAAGGAGTCACAGGAGGGTCTCGGCAGTCATGCCCAGATTTAGAAAGCAGTATTTCTTTGTTATGTCCTGTATTTCTTAAAATAAACCGAGCAACAGTGAGGGTAATTTTTTATGTTCATAATGCAGGTTTCATTCCCAAATAAGCAGTTTTATTAATGTTCTCCATGACAGACGATGCAAATGGGGTCAGTCTGTCCATACAAAGATTTACAAGACATCTGAGAATAAGGAGAGACGTCTGGTATCCAGCCTTTCACTGGCCTTCTGCTGGAGTACACTTTCAGCTGCTGCACTTTTTTTCCCTTCAGACTGGACAGTAGACATTACAGATTGGCAAGAAGCATATAGTTAAGACGGTAGCTTTTTCATGGATTTTCTTTTTTCCCCCCACCATTCATCAAGTCCAGATTAATGATGTTGATAAATGGCTAGACATCTGTTATCTTTAAAGTCCACAAACAGACAGTGTTGCTAAGTGAGGCAGCAGTACTGTAGTAATTGAGGCTTCAGATGTGTAGTAAAAAACTACTTAGAAGGGATACACATCATTTCCTCAGTTTTATGACCCTGATGGTCTGTTGTGACGTGATTGGTCTTGTTTGAAGTCAGGTGAGAAAATGGGCTTAGCCAGTGACATCCCACATAAAGTCATACATGCTGCCAAAGATGCTAGTGCTCCAGACACACAGACTGACCATTCTGCCAACAGATATAGAGGGTCTGGTCACAGTCCGTTTGCTGGAGCACAAAATGGTAAAACTATTAATACACCATCCAAGGTCACATACTGAGACACATGATTGATCAGATGAGTGGAGACCTGCATTCTCCATACAAACTTCACATGAAGAAAGACGGATGATCAATTTTATTGTCATTATTATGAATTTTCAAGAGCCCCAAAGAATGATGGCATACGACAGAACGCTTAAAATTATTCAACCATGATAAGGCACAGAAAAACCTCCAAACTATCATGACAGTTTTTGTCCTCTATCACAGTTAACAGAGGGTAAATCCAAATGTTTATGTTGGGTTTCTACCCCACAATTAGAGCACAGGGGGATTTAAACAAACAAGTGGTAACATACCTGTCAGGTCTTAACATTTGGAATTTTTCACCGCTTCTCATGGTTATTCAAACACAACTACGTTTTTTAGCATTTGCTAAATTATGTTTCCCAAAAGTTGCTCACTTAACAACATAAAATTACGCTCATGAATGCGACTCAGTCTAACTGCCTTTTGGAAAGTGGTCTCACCTGGTGTGTTGGAGAAATAGCCTACGCGTAAAGCTGTATGCCATTACCAGTTATCATGTTAGTTTAATCTGCCATAAACTGTGTAGGTGAAACCAGGCTGCAGTATTGCTCAAGTATGGCTGTTAGCCTAATGAAAGGGAAATGAGCCAGGATATGAGCTAAGGTAACCTACCTTGGAACTATGCACAGCGAGGTGGGAGACGTGTCCTCACCTCACCAAATTAAATGCATGCTCTGGTACCTTTTCGTTTTTTTTTTCCTCTCGGAATAACTTAAATTCAATAGACACGTCTCAATGTTACCAGTGGAAACCCTGGGTATCTACGAGTTAATCCAGTAAACACAAGAGGAAGCTATTAGGAAAAAATATGACACAGATATAAAACCTGATATGTCATGACAGTATTTGGAAACACATTCATCTTTCCAATTTAGCACGGCAAGGGTTAAAAAAGGCCCCAGTGATTCTGTTCTGTCAAATTCATTTCATCCTTTGATCGGTTATAAGAACAAACATACTGACAAAACAGACTTTGACAGTGACAAAGTGAAAAAGGATTTAGCTCATATGGTTATACTATTAAGTGGGTGTCAACAATCAATTCTCCCACATAAAACTGTGTTGTAAATCATTCTGAATCAATAAAACTGAGAATTTAAGTCTGATAAAATGACATATTTCCCTTTTCAAAGATGTGCAGTGGTTTTATTTTCTATCGAACTGCCAGAGCCTCATTCTGGAGGTTTAGCTGGTTACAGATGAGACACAAGCCAGAAATTAGATCACAAAGAACAAACGATCCCACACATCACTGATCCAAAGTAGAAGCAATTGATTTTGATTTTTCATTTGCAGACCTCTAGAAATTGTGCTTAAGATTTATAATATATTGCAGCCAAACCATAAATGATGATCAGAATTGTTTTTGCCCGGCTGGATTTCATTGGTTTATGTTCTGTGCCATGTTCAACAAATCAAATTAGTGAAGATATATTGAATTTCTCTGTAAATATAGTCAAAAAGTTAAGATCGCAATGGGGTGTTTTATCTGCAGCACTGACTTGTAACACAACGGTTGTATGTTGTATGACTTATAATGTGTTGAATTTGAACCAATTGGCAGGGGAAGATCACACCTCTTCAACTGCATGTAATTAAATAATAATGCATCTACCTTGTGCCCCCTACTTGGCCCCTTATATCTGACTCCCCAAAGAATCATCAGGAATACCATTGTGGACCCAATAATGACAAGTCCTTCATAAACAATACACTCGGCTTATGTAGGCAAACACAAAAAGCATATCAACAACCACATGTTGTTTCTTATTTATATTTTTTCTACTCCACTACTCACAATGTACAATATTAATATTATTTATCTTTTATGTCACTTTTATATTGCAATAATACTTTTTTTATTTTTTATTTATATCATTGTCACTTTACATTGCAATATCTCCATACCACAGTCATTTTACCTCACTTACTTTTCATATCATGCCACTTATTACCTCAAATACTTTTTTGCACATTGTCTATTATCTGTTGGTCGACTGTTCTTGTTCTTGTTTATTGTGTAGTTTAAGTTACCTATGTCTGTTTCTTTGTGCTCTTTTTTCTTTGCCCTTAATACATTATTCTGTAGTGTATATTATACTGTACTTGTTTCTAAGTTCTGCTGCTGTTAACATGTTAATTTCCCCGTTGTGGGATAAATAAAGTATAATCTAATCTAATCTAATCTAATGATCCTTCCAAAGGCTAGAGCTAAACTGACCCTTTTTTCAGCTCTTCATTGACAATGTTATTGTGCAGCCACTCTGAAGAACACGAATAAAAACTAATCCATTCCCTGATGTCTGGTAAAGGTCAGAGCAAAAAATATTAAAGAAAATAATAGTGATAGAGATCACAAGCCTACCTGAGTCCTGACTGGACTTGGATTCAGAGAGACTGACAGCAGAAGCATCTCGAGACTGGTCAATCATCCCGATGTTCACCTTGTGCTTGTAGGGGTCCAGAGCACCAAGAAGACCCAAAACACGAATAGCCTGATGGAGGACAGACACAAACACACTTAGTGTTTTTGAGTATTTGTGTGATCATAGTCCAGCACCAGGCATAAAAAGCCTATGTCATATTATCTAACAGTCTTTGAACCTCCAAACCTCTCTTAGAGTAGCATGTTTATCCAATTTTCGGGAAGGTGAAGATTACTGGGATAGCATACGGCAAAAGTTGTTTTGAGAAACTTTTCTGGATATTATGATACTCATCTATGACACTGACTACCCACTCATTGACTGTGAGTGCTGTAAATCCTGTTCATTAATATGTCCCCCTAAATTAAGTGGTACTTGAAACCATGGCACCAAGTAAATTACCAGTATTTGTCCAATTTCATCAAATAGTGGAAACAAAGTGTGAGTTGCCAAAGCCCATAAATATTCAGTAACAAGTCACTCTTGTCTTACAAATTTTAATAGGCTAGAGAAGAACTTATCATATTTTTATTTCATCATATCTCAGCACAAATACACAAAATTACACTGAATGGAATGGCCTCGAAGTGGATGTTTTCACTTGATTTAATTCACTGGTCAAACATGATAAATTGAAATGGATCTTTGTTTGTATAGTATATGTTGATAAGTAGAGTTTCTGGCCTCATACTGAGTTACTATGATCAACAGAGATGGTTTCACATTTCTGTTTCAACTTAACCTTGGAGAAAACTAAGGCAGAGGAACTCCTGCATACCTCTCTCCTAATGCCCTGGTTTTGTTCAGTCTTGAGGAAGTTGAGCAGCACCTCCAGAAGAGAAGGGTACTTGCGGTACGGCTCCACCACATAACCTGTACTAGCCACCTGTTGACCCAGTGTCCACAGTGCCACCTGGTGGAAAGTCAGACATGATTAATATCACCAATAGAGAAATATGACACTCAATGTTTAGATTGAACTTTAATTCACATTGCTTATTGACACCCATGTGATGAAATGTGCCAGTTAAACAATATTTTTATCTGTAAATCATGCCAATATTTACAAAGTAAATCCGTATTTACTCTGAGCCTGGGAAGAAATGAGAAAACAAAAATTTGAACCAGATGATACAGACGTTCATTCTCTTCACATACCTGTCGCTTGGCCAATGAGGAGGAGTCTTGCAGCATATCCATGATGATTGGAAAAAGTTCATCCATCCACTTTCTCATTTCCAGACCACTCACCTGGCAAAAAAGGCACAAAAAAATATTATATCATTCACATATACATACACATATACACACACACACACACACACACACACACACACACTTATATAAGCAGTCAATAATTGCTTTGCACACAGTTTTACACCAACATGACTACACATTAATCAACATCATTCAATAGATGCTCAGGGTAGAGAATTGATTTTCCTTAGAGAATTTATAGAATTGATACTCAAACCATGTTATAAAGCATACAGGGTAATAGTTCTTAGATATATTTGGTTTCAGTCAGCAGCAGTTGCAAAATCAGTGTGATACATGTATACAAATGTTGTCCTAATTAAACATAATGGATTTAAAAGTCCATTCTTACCTGAGCCAACTCGCCAATGGTTGCAAGGACACTAATGACAACCCCAGGGTTGGGGTCTGGGTCTTTTAGTTTGAGGATGAGAGCCTGTAAGAGTAAAAGAAGAAGAAGATAAAAAGGTTCGTTTTATCCCATGAACTAATAATACCCTTCAGTTCCATGTTTATGTTGGACTTAAACTTTAACAAACAGCCTATTTTCATACATGTTCACAGTGGAGACCTGAAAGTTGTACCTTGAGGATAGGCTCCATGTATGGCCGTATGAGGCGTGGGGCATTGGAGACCAGATGGCCGAGCATACGAGCACTCTGCTCTTTGTTCCTGCCAACACCACTGTGCTCCAACTCTGTTAAGATCTGCAAGGAAAATTATGAATTGAGTTAAGTACTGCAGCCACTCTTCTCCATCTGGACTTAATCTTAGTTAGGACATTCATACTGTAAATTATGGTGTTTTGGGAACCTTGAATCACAAACACAAATCATTCCTCGTCAACATTTTCCTCTGAAATCAATGTAAATACAATTAATCTAATTTGCCTTTAAACTGCTTATAGAATGGAAGCAATTGTATATAGAATGGAATTAAAATTATGTTTTTTTAAACATAAAACATATTGCTGTATGAATCAACAAGTTTGTACGGGTGTACATAGGAAGAGACTGCAAGTAATCCAATTAGACTTTGTACCACTTTCACTTTCAACGTTCTTGGGAGCCCATAATGAGGGCTCAAACAAGCACTGTTTCAACACTGAGTCAACATTTGCTCAAAATTCTTGTTTGTAGACCAATTTGTTTGTGGTCAGCGACGTTCCTGGTCCAAGGTTCCACTGTGTCTAACACATTTTTTTAAAAATAAACCATGGTCCCGTAACTGCAGCTGCATAGTAACACTTTTGATTTTTAGGCTGTGCATAAAACCATAGCCTATTCTGCTCTCTGCTGGTACCTATTTGAAACAACAGACAACTAACAAATGAAAATCAGTGTCTTCTCCATTTAAATATCATAACTAAATTGGTAACCATGTTAATTAATGAACAAAAAATATAATAATATCACTAGTTTCATGATTTGAACTTTGCAATAAACCCTTGAATTTAATTTTGTACACAGGCTCCAAAAATGCTAAGTTGTAGTACATCTTTAACTGATTTAAAAACCCTGTGAGGGAATCGCTGAGTCATATATTTTTAACTACTCCAATGATCTTTTTATATTTTGATTTTAATCAATCAATTTATTTCAATTTTTTATTAGCTTTTTCTTTTGGCCAGGGACAGCTTGAAACCATGACTTGAACTTAAATAATTACATACTGCTGCTCTTCATCCACTGAAGTTGACGTTGTGGGCCTTTTGTCTCAGTAATTTAAGTGTAACAACTGAATATCAAACTCTGTTACTGTGTTAAAACAAAATCCATAGAGAACTATCATCATTAATCATTTTAGGATTCATAGCATGCTACCAGTTGTGTCTTTTCCTACCTGGATGAGCATCTTGCGTAGGAAGGGCATGACAAAGGCAGGGTTCATGCTGCTGAGGCGGCCAATTGTGCAGATGGCCAGCTCTCTGATCTCAAACACCTCATCGTTCAATGCAACAAACAGTGCCTGCAAATTTTCAGCCTGGGCAAGGTGAGTGTCAAAACGCTCATCGAGGGAAGCCAACACACAGTATCGAATATCTGGATCTGTCAGAAACAGACAGGAAAAAAAAGAAACTTAACAAATCCGATATGCTTTCCCAAGACACAAATGCAATAAATCATAAAATTACAATTACCTTTTTATACTGCTTTCTAAAAATAATTTATGTCTTACCTGGATCAGTGATTCCAACAACTAGCAGCTTGCTGAGCACATCTGCAACAACCTGCACAGCTGTCTGGCTGACAACATGACCACTGATCAGATGGATGGATGGGGTAAGAAGGCGAGAGCAGGTCCGAGCTGCTTCCATCCGTATCTCTTTATGTTCACTGTTTAAGAAGTGATCTGCACAGTGTCGCACAAACTGGGTGAGAGAGTGCCCTGGTGAAGGAAAAACAAACCATAGATAATGGGTTAAATGTGAAATTTGGCATTATAAAAAAGGCAGTCTTGCTTTCATTTCCATTTTGTTTCCCTTGAAGGAATGAATGAATGAATACATCAACGTCATCAGTTCTATCTTTGTTCCCTCTCCGATTTTGTAGGTCTGTAATGCCACTACACACAAGTGAAGAATAGTACAAGTCTCATTTTTAATTAATTTTAATGTCGGCTTACCCTCAAACTCAAAGCTTCCTAGTGTGCGCAGAGCCAGTGTGATACTGCCGACGTCACTTGCTTCAGGGATGTTTGTGAGGCTTGGTGAGGCCAGCTGGTGTGCCAGACCTTTAGGCATGCCAGGGTGACGCAGTGGTTTGTGCATCAACACAAGGGAAAGCATCTTCAAAAGTCCGTCCTGAATGTCCTTCTTCAGCTGGGGAATTTGACGGCTCAAGTCATAAAGCACTGCTGTCAGTGCAGGACTAGAAGAACAAAACAGACAAACCAAATGTCATCCACACTTCTTGACAAAGAAGAATGTTGTGGTACATTTATCCACAAGTATAATAGTTGTATAATCTTTATCAACAGAATTTGGATGTGTAAAGATCAAAAAAGTGAATAAATATAATTCATGCTCTGGATTAAACCATGATAGTTATAAAAAGCCAAGCCAATCACACAACCAGGTATAAAACCATGTTAGCTAAATTATGTAGCACTGTGGCAATTCTCTGTCCTACCTGAGGCCAACAGCCAACATTGGCTCCAGCAACTCCTTGATGTCTGGCTGGATACTTGGACCCATGGCTCTGGAAAGCATGCTGATACAAGTGAACACTGTGGCATCCACCTGCATGGTCTTCTGCCTCCTATACATATGGAACACCAAACGTGAGAAATGGTCACCGTGTTCCCATTTCTAAAGGAGCTATACAACAGATATACAGTATTTACGTGCTAAGAATTCAGATACTCAAATAAAAGCATGGACAGTAAATGTAGTGTACCATATAGCAAACAATGAGCTATTTCAGACACAGCTAAGGAAATAAAAACACAAATATTAAATCAAACATTTGATGTGAACGTGATTTTAAAAACTGACTTGTGTGCAAAGTCCTTAGGTGGCAGAGCAGCTTTGATGATCTCGAGGATCTTTGTGAGGTAAGGCTGAATTTCTGCCCTGACAGCCACTACCAGCAGCCCCAGAGCCTGGAAGGCTGCTGTCCTCTCTTTCTCCTTCTTCAAACAGCCTAGCAGGTAGCCCATAGTGTCTGACAGGTACTGGTCTACAGTGTGAATGGAAAAGAAATAAATTGATAAAGACAGATCTAGGGCTTTAGACTGCAGCACATACATCAATGTAATTACATGCAGTATATTACATACAAGTCCATTAATATCTGCACAGATGACACTGAAGAGTAATGTTCATGATCTGTTGTGATTTCTTGCCAGTAAGCAGTGGATATATTAATTTATATCATTAAATAGCAGGTACAGATTCAGCTTGAATGAAATTCAAACATGAATTTGGCTCACCTGTGAAGGTATGTGGCTGGAAAGCAGCCAGACGTGGAAGCAGGTTCAGGATGGTCATTTGGATCAGGGGGTTTTTACTGGTCCTGTATTTCAGGACCCACCGACACACCTGGACAAAGAATGTAATAAATGCTTGTAGACTATGATTCATCTGGTACTCTACTAGCACTGAGCACTGGTGTTGTTACTATTTCGACATGCATTTTAAATTCTTGGATGGATGGATGGATGGATGGATGGATGTACATGAAGTTCTCGACAGGGAGACAGAGCTCACTGGTCCTAGATTTATATGTACCTGTATTTCAAGTGCATGTGAGAGCATCCTGTGTGTGCTCGCTTGGCAATCACAATCCCCCCATCCCACCTACCTGGTCAAATCGATCCTCCATCAGCTCACGGCAATATCGGCTCTCCACCAGAGAGTTCTTTGCAGGTACTGGTGTAGCTCCAAAGCTAAGAAAACCCTGTGGCGTGCTGTAGCCTAGCAAGCCCAGGAGGGCATTTGACTGTTGTGGCTGCACCGACTGGAAGCTGGTGAAGGGTGTGATGTGGCGAGGCTTGGCTCCAAATCCCATCAGCTCCTTGCAGTACTTATCATGAACCAGCTGCTGCTGTGTGATCTCCTCCATCTCCTCACGCATGCGCTGTCATGAACATAGGACAGTGAGTGGAACGTTTTGCTTTGGATATGAGATTTTGCCCGTAGTGAAATCAGGACTCACCTCTCCTTCCATACTGCTGATGCGAACCAACTCATTTAAGATCAGAAGAGCGCCATGGACCCTGTCATCACGATTCATACCTTTTTCTTTGGCCAAGGTCTCATCAAAGCCTTTTTCTGCCTCCTCAAATGTTTGCTGTAACAATAATTACAAAATTACAACAAATACTGAGATAATAAAATGTTTAATTAAAAAGCAAAATGTGTGTGTTTTCCACAATATAGAGGAATGTCCTACTTTGTACCACTGTGGTTTCTGCATTTCCTTGGTCTCCCTCTGTGTGGTGAGGATAAGACAGGCTCGCAGGGCAGACACAGCCCCTTCTCGGATGGCCTGCTTGGGATCCCAGACTGCGTAAAAGATGTTATCAAAGAAGGGCTGCACTTGCTGGAAGAAGAACGTTGGTGCACTAACTGCCAGTTCCCTCAAAACCAACACCTGGAACAGAAAGACTGCTGTCAGAGTGAAGTCATCAACTGTCTGTCTTCTGTCTTTACTTATACTAGATATTAACAGCAAATTTACTGGGGATGTCTGGATCCAGGTGCTTTTACTCTACATTTACTGATTGTTATAAGCTTTATTCAGGACCAAACGAGATCCCTTCGAGATACTTCAGCTGTCACACAGATGAACAATGCACGTAATGTGTGTGCAGATTTCAGCCAACCAGGTAATGTTTCTGTGACCCGTAATGTGTGCAACAGACGGAAATTGAATTAACTGTCTTGAATGGCTAACCCATAACTGTGATAGAAAAATAACATTTTTTGCCGTATTTTGGCACCATCGTAATTAATCGTAACTTAATTCTTAAGTTTGTGCAAAATGGTGTCCTTGAATATGAAGGACATCTTTCTTGCTTTCTGAAGTACAGAAATATAATGGTGCAATTGCACATGTCTGAGTCAAATAATCATCAGCCCTCATCTCCATCGTACATGTAAACCAACAAGTAGTAGTGGTATTTCAACAACAAACAGCTTCCTGCTGGTCACTTACTGCAGCGTGACGCCTGCCTTCATTCCTGTCTGCTCCCAACCACTCCAGGGCCCTTTTCACTTCAAACTCCACATATTCAGCAGTAAAGGTGTCACCTGCCATAGAAAGGTGACCCATGGCTTTCGAAGCCATCTCCATGACCACAGAGTCACTGGAAGGGAGCAGGTTGCGCAAGTAGTTGGCAAAACGACTGATTCTGGTGGCATTGCCTCCTTCAACTCCAATCAGACTCACTGGAAAAAAGAAAGCCAGTTGTATGCAGTTTTACATAGACTCGCTAATGTTATGCACAGCTTATGTGACATAAACAATGGAAATCAAGTTTAAATGTGAGGATAAAATTATGGAATTGTACCAATAGCTAGAATGCCTCCCTTCTTCTCATTCACATCTGAACTGGACACCAGCTCAAATATGTGGTGGTTTAACTCATCATAGAATGTAGTGGCCTCATCTTGGCTTAACTGTGGAAGGAACAAAACAATATTTCAAAATCCATTGAGTATTTAATATTCAATATTTATTTTTATTTATTTATTTAACCACAGATCATGTGTAGTGGATTCTGCTTCGAAGCTCTTATGGCAACAACAATGATCTACTATACATGTGTGCCTGAATGGAGTCCTTGTGATAACTTTCTGTTTCATCCATATTTGTTTACTGTTACCTCTCTAAGTTCTGTGGTCACGTAGTGCTGCAGATCTTTGGCAGATTTTGCTCTGGTATCTTCATTTCGACTTTTCAGCCCACTGACAAACTGCTGCAGCACAGTGGCTGTGCCTGACATGATCACCATTTGGCTGGCCTTCTCTTCATGGAAACAAATACATAAAACAAACACATACATAAAACACTGCCCTGAATGCACGATTCTACATTATCGGAACACGATTAATTTGTATAAACATCATACTTGGAAAGAAAGAACATATGTCCCGAGTCTGTAACACACAATGTTGTTGTTGTTGTTGTTAGCTTGCGTTATAGCTCGCTAACGTGTCGGGTTAGCTAATGGTAGTATAAGAAACTGTCAACCTTCCCAATGAACAACTAATAAATGCTAAGCAGAGTCATTAAACTGAGCCAGAGTGATAACGTGGTCTACATCGTTAATAAAATCCCGACCCGTTCAAATAGCTTAGGTCGGGTACCGGCTAAATCGGAGCCTTATCAATGTGTCCTCCAGGTTATGCTTAGCTTAAATTAGCCAGTGTTAATTCTAAGCTATCATGCATATCGCATGTAAAATAGGTAAGACACAGTGGGCCACTTACGTGTTTATATCAATATATCGACCAGTTAATTGGTGTTAATTGGCTTCAGCAGAGTATCTCTCATTGTAGGTGTAACTAGCTAGCATTCGGTTAGCTACCCGTCATTCGTAATGTCTGGACAAAACCAGCCGCCCCAAAATTTGTCGTGCGCCCGTAATTTGACCTTTACGGTACATGGAGTGATCGCGAGAGAAAGCTGACCTACATCCGGTTTTCAAAATAAAACAAATTGTACACAACTTATATATATTACCATAGACATTCTAACATGACCACAAGGGGGACCTGCAACCTTTTTATGGTGAAATTTTCCACCCTGTTACATTTTTTAAGTGGCGAGATGTGGCTCCACCTCACTCGTTCTGTGATTTAAAACAGTTTTCGCCATTTAGTCTAACATTCTAAATGATATTTTTTCTGTTTTTTTGAGTCATCAGTATGATATAATAAAATTATTTACAGCATTGGCAGCTGATCGTGGAACATGTTCCGGAGCTGCAACACCCGGATTCAGCACCTTGTTCAACGCACCATTTCAAACATTATGTTATGTTATGTTATGTTATGCTATGCTATGCTATGCTATGCTATGCTATGCTATGCTATGCTATGCTATGTTATGTTATGTTATGTTATGTTATGTTATGTTATGTTATAGTATAGTATAGTATAGTATAGTATAGTATAGTATAGTATAGTATAGTAAAGTATAGTATAGTAATCTACTTATATAATTACATTAACAACCAGTCATACAGTGCCTTAGCTCTCACTCTCTATCTCTCTTTGTCTCTCTCTCATTTTGTTGATGTGTTGTGTACACATGGTATCCATTGCACTTCTTGTCCATCCCTGGTGTGGGATCCCTCACATGAGTCTCTCCCTTAAGTTTCTGTGTTTTTCCCCCTGTTCCTTACCCTTGTTGAGGGTGTAGGTCAGAGGATGTCGCACTTTGCTAAAGCCATATGAGGCAAATTGCATGGGCTATACAAATAAAATTTGATTGATTGATTGATCATCACAGACAAGACACAAAAAAGTTTTATTAAATCACAGAAAGAAAGACCCCTAACATGTGGTTACCATTTTAGACCACCGGAGGGCAGCAAACTATGTAAGGATACCGTAAACTATTACAATAAAACTATATATATATATATATATATATATATATATATATATTATATCAGTATGCTTCTAACAATAGTTTTTACAATAAAATATGTTAATGTATAATCTTAAATCTATTAGTTGGGGGGGCAAAGGGGGTGTTTGCAGGGCACCAAACAGACCAGGACAGCCGCTGTACATCAGTGTCCATACTGCTGTCTTGTCAGGAGGAAGTAATTGTGATGGAGGGTGCGGAGCTCCGTCAGTCTGCCTAGCAAGCGGCCAAACCGCTGTGGTCCCCCTCGTGCAGCTCCAGCATGGGCCCCACAAACCCTAGATAGCAGGTCCAGGATCAGCTCCTGCATTTTCTCAACACAGCTGGCTACCGACAGCGATGCCCGATCTGTGGGACAGAGACAGAGCTGAGATCTGTTTGTCTGCTTTTGAATCTAAACACAGATTGCATTGTATTCAACTCACTAAACAGTCACGGTGTTATATGGGTGAAGTTGAACAGTTATAATAAAATTTATTCAGCAACACTGATACAAAAGAGCTCCTGGTACCCGCTAAGTATGCACGCTTAATAAAATGGCTGCGTATCATTATGATGTGTATTTGACTACATCAAAATTAATTAGTAGAATTACAATAGTAATCTTTGTGTGTAAATTATGGAAGCAGAAAAAAAATCTGATCAGTTTTTTGAAAAACATGAAAACTCGGTATATTGTAAAAAATGCTGATAACCCAGACTTGCCTATTCCTGTATACA
>JAFBJQ010001457.1:409840-594450 GCA_016785345.1 Trinectes maculatus
ATAGATAGATAGATAGATAGATAGATAGATAGATAGATAGATAGATAGATAGATAGATAGATAGATAGATAGATAGATAGATAGATAGATAGATCTTTAATCGATCTATCTATCTTTAATAATGTAAATAATTCTGCTTCAAATACTACTGTAATTAGTAACATTATTAAGAGGGATAATTAGAATAAGAATAACGATGATGATGATGATAATAGTAACTGTTGTTGGGGCATAATGTGTACAGCTCAGAGATACATTGTAATAATACAATGTAGCATATTTCATCCACATCCACTACTGCAATACTGGAATATCAGATGTTCTTTACTCCACGGCTGGAAATAATCCCTAATAACTTCTTGATTATTGTTTTCAAAAAATTACTGGTATACCAAACATGGGATAAAGTATGATAGACAGAGTTCACACAGTCCTACCTGGTACTGTCCTGGCAAACTGCAGTAGCCTCTCCAGGTGGGGTGATACAACATCACACAGGCCCTCCACTTCTTCGCCATACGGCCACTCGAACAGCTGACCATCACACACAAGAAATCATGAGAACAACGTGACATACAGCGTATTAACGTGTTTGTGGGTGTACCCGTTTCCACACTGTCACCCACCCTGCCGTGGCTGCTGTTCTGTGCTCTGTACAGTCGGTGGGCCTCCACCATCCTGTCCACAACGTACTTCTGCTCCTGAGTTAAACTGGCAGACGAAGCCTGATGAAGACGGGAGGTGACACAGCAAGATTAATACAGTATAAGGAATCAAATCTTTATTCCCTGTGGTAAAACTGCAAGACAGGAAGCCAATATGGCCAATATATAACCGTAAATATAACCTATTATAATTAATGTAATTATACAAGTAGATTACTATACTATACTATACTATACTATACTATACTATACTATACTATACCATAACATAACATAACATAACATAACATAACATAACATAACATAACATAACATAACATAACATAACATAACATAACATGTTTGTAATGGTGCGTTGAATCAGTAGTGTGTAAAGATACTACTGATTTGCAATACGTGTTTTTTTTAATCATTTTTATTCACTGAGGCTGATGGGGATGTAAATCTGCCATTCATGCTTCATTGACAGTTAAGTGACAGTCATTCGTGCCGCACAGCACCTGTCCAGGTAATCTGCTGCTTGAGGTGACCCTCCTGCCCTCTGAGTCCCCCTCCTCATCCTGCCCTCTGCCTTTACCTCCTTTCCTCAGCCGCTTGGACTGGCACTGAACCTCCGTCAGAAGACCTGGGGTGAAAAATGAAATATATATTTTCAGACGTTGATTTTAGGAGGCGTTGATGACTGTGATTTGATTTCATGCAGTTCAAATAAATTAATATCCTTTACACTCGGCCAGCATTCCCACAGCTCGGCATTTCCTCAGCCGGCAATCTTGGCACTTCCTCCTCATGTACATGTCCATCTCACAGGCACCGCCGCTCTTACAGTGGTAAACGGCCTTTTTAGTGACGCTGCGGCGGAAGAAACCTGCAGAGTCAGGGAAAAACAGATCATCAGACGTCAACGGTAAAATGAATAAATAATAAAGAATACAACATGGATGACAGCATGGTCAGGAATACCTTTGCATCCCTCACATGTAAGAGCATTGTAGTGGTACCCCGATGCTTTATCTCCACACACCACACACAGCTCATCCTGACCTCTGCTCTTCGCTCCCGACCCCATCCGTGACCTCCGCACCAGAGGCAGCCCTACCGCTCCAAGCCCCGGAGCCAGACCTCCACAGTAGGGCTCGTGGCTGGGATCACATGGGGCCTCCAGGCAATGAGAGGTGTAATGGTACGGGGCTTGGTAGAGATGTGAAGAGGAGGAGGACGGTGAGGAGGTGGAGGAGGATGGAGAGCCGTAGAGAGAGAACGGCAGGTTGGCAGAGCTGTACTGTTGCTGGTTGTAAGGGAGAAGCTGGAGGTCAGGGTCCTGCAGGGAGTAGCCCAGAGGGTCAGCCAGAATGTCTGGAAATGGAAAAGGATGACGCCCAGGTTTGTCAAAAGATTCACTCTTTGCAATGTGGTTCCAACATCATTGTTCATGTTGCCTGTTATGATAGAACCACACTGACATTTTAAGCAGGACTTGTAAACGATGCAAGTCAACAGAGCAGCAGTGTGACAGGAATGTGCTCTGACGTGACTGGTGTGACTTCACTGCTTTTATTGCTCTTGAGGGATAAAATAAAGAGCTGAGGCTAAAGTGAGCCGTCGTGAACTCGTTCAGGCCACAGAAACAGGATGCAGCTGAGAGATCCCACTGCCATTGAGGATTTTTTTTTTTCTAAATCATTGTTTTTGTTCTGGGCATTTGATTCAGTCTGAAAGGGTCAGTCAGGGTTGTGACGACATCACAACATCTCCGAGCCCAGAAAACATGTGCGACCACTGGCAGCTTCTTAATGTACAGCTGGGGCTGCTGTGGGATCTGTTATGTAATGAGCAAAAGGGGGAGTTGACCTCACTGTCATGAGACCTACAAGTGCAGGACATGGAAGATTAAAGGGCAAAACATTTCATAACATGAAGATGAGGGCTGACACTGTATCAGTTATTATGCGCAAAATATGTTACTTAAAAATAGAGTTGCAGACTCTATTGAGAATTGCCTAGTCTGTGTCGAGCATCAAAATCAGTGGACTCAACTTTTTCCATGACGCAACTCAACACTATTGCAGATTATTTGAATTGAGGCTATTATTATTATTATTATTATTATTATTATTATTATTAGTAGTAGTAGTAGTAGTACTGAGGACATAGGAAGGAAATGTTCTTTCTTGTGACTTAAACACAAAAGAATATATAAACTTTATACTGTGTGCAGTCCTTAGAGAGTTGGTGCACGCTACTGTCACAGTTTATTCATCATCAGCGACTGACGCAGTAAATACTTAAATGTGGTCCCACAGTATAAATAGTTTTGAGAGTTTTCCTGATGGCAGCTATAACGAGCGTCTGTCACCGCTGCTCTGATCAAGCACGCACACACTCCATCAGTGAAGAGGGCATTCATTAATTAACCTTCCTTTTTGGTTCTCCAGATGTTTCCTGTCTTTACCAGACTGTAACGGAGACGCTTTGAGGGGAGGGGGAGTGTTGCTTTCTCGACATATGACAGAGCTGTGGTTCACACTGTTTGTAAACCATTGGAACGCTGTCTAAACACTCCTCGGCCTCCCCTCCATCCCACGCACGCAAAGTGGAGCCAAACAACACCAGAAATCTACCCCCTATGGCGCCCCCATTACACCCCACCCCTCCACAGGACACGATGGGAGACAACGCAACGGGGTGGGGGGGACGGGGGGGGGGGGGTTGTTGATGATATACAAAAGTGCAAATATATCCTCTGATGCACACTTGGCCTCCCTGTGTGTTTGAAATGCAGTGAGCCAGCTCAGCTTCCTCAACAACTCTGTTTCTCCTTGTTCCAGAGCTCTCAAAGGTGGTAAACACATGTCAATCATTCACTCTCATGGATGACATGAGTCGAGGTTGTGTTGCTAAACAATGCAAAATATGACTATGATGATCTGGGCAATGAAACACTGTACTGTACTGTATTATGAATTAGTTGGAGCTGAGGCATGGAATATATATACACACACATATAGTACATATCATATATATATATATATAAACAAAAATACAGCCAAGTTAAGACAAAAAAATAATAATAACAGACTGAAACGAAAGGATAAGCAACAGTAGCCAACAACAGAACAAGAACAAGTGGAAAAAGGGTCACTGGACTCACCGTAATACTGGAGCTGCTCAGTGGAGCAGTAACCATCCGAGGCGGAGAGAACACCCCCTGCAGAAAAGCTCATCTCCAACTCCGTCCACTCTCTCATCTGGGCAGAAGATCCTCCCTTCAGCTGGTAATAATGGATCTATCTTCACTCGCGCACAAACAATTACTCAGAGAATTCACACAGATATGAAGGATCTGGGAAGTGCAGAGGCATTCCTCAATCCCCAAGATGCGTCCAGGTCTCTTAGCTGTCCAGGCTGATATCCCAGCCTATTTTTATAAAGCAGAGAGGAAACGTGCAGCTGAGGCTCTTGGTCTGAAGTGCTGGAGGAGGTCCTAACCATCCCTAGGGGGTAGACAAAACGAAAGCGTGGACACCCAGGAAGGACAGAGATAGGACTCTGGTCCAAACAGATGGACCTGGCTGGGCCCTCACAGATCAGAGGGCAGTGTAGTTGGATGGATGGATGGATGGATGGATGGATGGATGGATGGATGGATGGATGGATGGATGGAGATCCTATACCTAGTGGGCAGAGTCAGAGACATTTAACACTCAGTATGTGTGTGTGTGTGTGTGTGTGTGTGTGTGTGTGTGTGTGTGTGTGTGTGTGTGCATGTGCTTGTCTTTCTGTGATGGTCAGTTTTTCTGTCAGAATCAGAACATTTTGACACAATGAGGACATCAAGGAGCTTTATGAGAGATACGACTTGCTAAGCATTCAGTTGTGATGGTTATTAAATATGTGTTATAAAAATATGTTACAAAAAGTGTGTGTGTGTGTGTGCGCGTGTGCATCATGTGCTGTCTGTCTGTCCATGTTTGCCCACCAAGCCTTGGGGTGGGAGTGTGTTTACTCTGTCTTTTGTTTACCACAGTTTTGTTTGTGCTGCAGTTAATATTGGACAGTGGTAAGATTTAAGGGGCCCGATGACCTCAGCCTCCCCCACAGACAGCTACCCAGACTGAGCAAAGAGCAAAAGAAGTCAAGACCTGGAGGAATAAGTGGGGTGGCCCCCAACACGGGCCTGGACATCTCTGAGCAGGGTTGTTTGACATGCAGCATGCTTACTAAGGATTAACTGCATCCTCCCACCCCCATATCATCCCTTGCTTCACTTGCTTATGGGAAACAGCTCGTCAAAGACACTGAAGCTGGAGCCTCTATCAGTCATGATGACAAATAAAACAGGAACTTTGTTGCAAGCAATACTATTCTCTGTGGATTACACACACACACACACACACACACACACACATATATATATACCGGTATATATATATTTACACACACACACATATATGTATACATATATTTACACACACACACACACACACGCACACACAAACACACACACACACACATATATATATATATATGTTTAAAGCATAGAAAACAAACCGATGGAATGTTCAAACTCTTCTTCTCATTAGTCCTACATCACTCACAGCATAAGCCTGGAGATAAATTCGGCACATCATAAATCCCTTCTGGACGATCTCTCCATGTTGCCAGCTCGTGTCTTTATCAGAGAGCTGCGGGCTGGTCGCTGCAGCTCGATAATGGCCTGCACTGTTTATTGACCCCTGCAGGAAACCGACGCTCCATACTAAAGTGGCGTCAGGATTTTTTGGAGTTAAGTCCATAGCTTATGTCTTCGCATATGCACTTGGTTGAGGGCAGTTGCAGAATATCTGGCTATCAGGAGACGAAATGTAAATATGAAAATTGTCCAGTGCCAGTAATGTCAACATAAAGAATTTTGACGTTTTTAAGAATTTGAACCTTCAAAGTTTGTTGTTTGGTAATTTTCTTTTGTGTATATATGTGTGTGTGTGTGTGTATGTTATTGAACTGCAATAAAAAATCTGCCATAAAAAAGTCAAGGGCTAATAGAGCTGACATTTTTATGCATAAATCGTTTGGCAAAGGTAAATTGTTACGTTAAATTGTAAATTAAATTTTTTTTATATCTACCCGTTTATTGTTTTCACAATATCCAATATTCCCGATTCACTCCTGGGACGGAATGCATCGTTCCAATGATCTGTCAACAACACATTTTATGTTTCAGCAGCGTTAGTTAGGAGCAGAGGCTGTGGACTCACCGCTGTCTCACGTGTCTCGACGTCCTCTCACATTGTCCAGCTCTCACTTTTTTTTTAACGTTGACTGCAGCCAAACTTCCATCTCTATCTCTCTAACTCTCACACACACACACACACACACACACACACACACACACACACACACACACACACATATATATACCGGTATATATATATTTACACACACACACATATATGTATACATATATTTACACACACACACACACACAAACACACACGCACACGCACACACACACACACACATATATATATTTGTTTAAAGCATAGAAAACAAACCGATGGAATGTTCAAACTCTTCTTCTCATTAGTCCTACATCACTCACAGCACAAGCCAGGAGATAAATTCGGCACATCATAAATCCCTTCTGGACGATCTCTCCATGTTGCCAGCTTGTGTCTTTATCAGAGAGCTGCGGGCTGGTCGCTGCAGCTCGATAATGGCCTGCACTGTTTATTGACCCCTGCAGGAAACCGACGCTCCATACTAAAGTGGCGTCAGGATTTTTTGGAGTTAAGTCCATAGCTTATGGCTTCACATATGCACTTGGTTGAGGGCAGTTGCAGAATATCTGGCTATCAGGAGACGAAATGTAAATATGAAAATTGTCCAGTGCCAGTAATGTCAACATAAAGATTTTTTTCCTCTGTTCTTTTGACGTTTTAAAGAATTTGAACCTTCAAAGTTTGTTGTTTGGTAATTTTCTTTTGTGTATATATGTGTGTGTGTGTGTATGTTATTGAACTGCAATACAAAAACTGCCATAAAAAAGTCAAGGGCTAATAGAGCTGACATTTTTATGCATAAATCGTTTGACAAAGGTAAATTGTTACGTTAAATTGTAAATTTAAATTACCCGTTTATTGTTTTCACAATATCCAATATTCCCGATTCACTCCTGGGACGGAATGCATCGTTCCAATGATCTGTCAACAACACATTTTATGTTTCAGCAGCGTTAGTTAGGAGCAGAGGCTGTGGACTCACCGCTGTCTCACGTGTCTCGACGTCCTCTCACATTGTCCAGCTCTCACTTTTTTTTTAACGTTGACTGCAGCCAAACGTCCATCTCTATCTCTCTAACTCTCACACACGCGCAGGCGCGCGCGCACACAAATAAACCACACAAAGTAAACAGAAGCTTCCAAATGAGAGTTGTTCTTCATGTGTGTTTTAGAGGGCCATGTTTAAAATCTGCTTTTTCTATACACGTTCACCTGCAGAACAAAAATCTGTCAGCTGGAAGAAAAAAAAATCAATCATAGACATTTTACGAAAAATTAGAGACATGAAAACTAAAGCATGGCCCCATGTGTGTCAGTGATGAGAAATTGCAGATAACAAACATCTACTAAGAAAATGACCAGTAAACTCCACTGGGGATTTGAACCAGCAACATTTTGAGTCACTAATGACCCCCCCTCATCCGCTAGTAGAAACTGGAATCATCTCATTAAGAAATTCCCAGTATATAGTGTTTATAAACAGACGCCTGTGATGGATGTATGCTCCCTATCACAAGCTCTTCCTTCTAACTCCCCAATACGCTGAACAATCGCTCTGACGCTGTTTCACAACCACAACGTCCACCTCGAATGTGCACACAAAATTGCAATCACACAGTGAATCCTTGACATTTTCAGTAATGACCTTTCTCCCTCTGTGGGTGGGCCTCGCCAATTTGAGTGTATGTCGCTGAATTATGTTTAATAGCGAGAGAAGAAGTGTGCGAGTGTGTGGTAGGGAGGAGGGTGCATGTGAGAGGCCAATATGAGCCTGCTAATGAAGAAAAACAACATAACTGTCAAGGCCCCCTAGGAACAGGTCAAACAGTGGCTGAGGGTGAAGGTCAGCGGGGGCAAACTGTTAAAGGTCTACATCAAGGCCATGAGTAGGCCTTGACCTCTGCTGGGCTGCAAAAAATTGGGAGGTGAAGAGAGTTAACCGTTGGGGAGTTTTTCTTCTCATGAGGAGCAGTTAGATAAAATTCATAAATTATAGCAAGTAAATGCTGGAGCCCGGGCCAATCCTAAAAAGACTAATAAAAAATGAAAAATAGAAAAGTAATAAAAAAAAAGAAAAAGGAAAAAGAGTAATTGCAGCATGGAAGGAACAGATTAAAAAGTGTTACTCATTTGTTTAATGTTCACAATACACTGACCCTCCTAAAATATTCAACATGTTTACAAAACAAGTTGTGGTTTCATATTTTGTAATTGCACCAAATGTGGAAAAACAATACAAAATGAAAAAAGTCTAACTATAACAAAGTCTGAGACAGGTCATGCAAATTTATCACCAGTGCAAACAAAATGGAACAAGTGTTTGTATTCAAAAACGGGACAATAAAATGCACAAAAAGTATCAATGCTGTAAAATACTTTGATTTCTGTATATGTAATCACACTTTTGTTTTACAAAGTTACAAAACATGTCTTCCTTTTTAGTAACAGTTTGAGAGCTGGTAAAGCAAACAACAGGAGTTACCATGTCTGACACCTGAGACCCTCAACTGTTCCCTTTAAAACTCTCACATTAAACAGGAAATTTTGTAATTTCAATAAATTTCCCTTAAGTATTATGGAGTGAGTGTCTGTGGCAACATTTGTGTGCAAATAACACTTCATAAAAAGCATCACCTTTTACCATGAAGTAGCCACAAAAAATCCAATGTTTTCTTTCACACGTACATAACATATCGTACCGTCTGTGTTCATTAAAAATTATAAGATCATCAGGCTTCTTAAAAAGATTAGAAAATTAAAATCACTACACAATGTCTTTCATAAAACCATTTTTTTTGCTGCCATCCGATTCCTGTGACCTGTAGTATTAGGATGACTAACTACAAATGTCACCGTATTCTTCAGGATGACATTTATGCGTATAACATCACTGTGTCTGAACCTTCACCATGTAGATAAAAACACATTTTAAACATTGTAATAAAAGAGTAGAATAAATACATCTATAAAAACTAAACTAAAATGTACAATTTTTTTCACCTTGATTTTGAAATGTGATATTAAGGGTCCACTGAAAGCGAGTGCTTGTGTCTCACTAGTAACCGCTTATTTTTTTGGTTTAGCTCCCAATCAAAGGCGATTCCTCATCAAGGCGGCCGTCCACCCGCTCTGGAGCTTTGCGGTAAATGAAGAACTGGATGGATATCTGAGCCACACCGTCAGGGAAATCAACGGAAATCCTGGGAAAGAAAAGTTAGCAACAAGGCAAAACAGTGAACAATTGCCCTATGAAGGACCCTGGACCTCAACTCCACCAAGACAGTCTATCACAGTATCTGTTTTTTTGTAACCTGATTAACACTATCAACTAACTTGTATCCTACATAGTTACCTAATCTCTGCCCTGTTTTCCTAAAAACTGTCTCAAATCTGCATACTCATGTAATTTTAGATTATACTGTCCATATGCAGTGCATATAATACACTTTTTCAAGAATAATCTGCTCGTGTGCACTGTGCTTACAGGAATGGCTCTATTTTTGGGGGAAAACATTGCTAAAGTGAAATGAAAATACTGATACCACTCTTATCTTTGTATTGTAAATATAAGGCTATGGCCAGGAGCTGATTAACTTGGGTAATCTTGAAACATAGGAAGCTCTGTCCAAAGGTGCAGCACCTCTAAAGCTCACTATTGATCAGGTTATATTTGGTATCACGGATCCACTGTGTCTGATAGTCCTTACTAAGAACAGTAACTTCCCGGCAACTCTTTTACTGGTTACCACTGGTAACTGAATTCCTGCATTTATTAATCTTTTTCCTGTAGCTTTGTATTTTCGTAAGATAAGAGAAGAGTACTCTTAACAATCGCTTTTTAGAAAATCAAATAAAAGCATTTCCCAAAATACTAAACTATTCCTTTGACGCCTGCTATGAGTCAACAAGGTACAGAACACACAGTTGTAGGTTAACGGAAAACCTAATCATGCCAAACCTTCAGTATTACATTTTTTACTATCTATCTATCCATCATCATCATCCTCATCCTCTCACATGCTCTCTATACCTTCGCTAAAAAAACAAACTAGAAACCTACTTAGGTCCACCACTTATGTTGGTTAAGAGGAGATGCATGGATTACAGGACCAATTACGGTAGCACTGACTTGTTGTCTTGTTTTTTTGAGGGCTTAGACCTTATTCTGAAACTGCATATCCTGTTTCCACACACACAGTTAGAGACCTTAATCTGTCTGACGAATCGTCCTCTCTTACAACTCAGCACTGTCTAAAATGTGGCATGGACATGAGATCAAGGATAGCTCAGATTTTTACAATTTGTTTAAAGGATACAATGAGGTCTAAAGAGAGGGTGCCAAGGCTGCCAATGAGCCAGGGCAGGTGATGGATCAGGTAGCTTTTCTCCCCTTGGCCCTGGTCAGGGTTCTTCAGTATGACACTCAGGCCATATGTAGTGTTGCCTAAGATGACCAACGCGAACAGGAAGTAAGATACTCCTTCAGTCGACTTCCTTTTGAACTGTATAGAGAAATGAAAGAACTGAAGGGGAACCAACTAAACATTTGAAAAAAAGCAATAGAAAAGCAATAGAGAATGTTTTGTACGTCTGGACGTTTTTCAATAGAGGACTGATATGTGAGACTGCAGAGGCAAACAAGCATTTTCACTTTTCGTTTTCACCTACTCAGGAAGATTTTTTTTCTCCTTCACGTTAATTTACAGTTTTTTTTAATTGTGTGCACTTCTAAACATTTTTCAGAACTTAAATTGTAATGCCTTGACAGATTTTGTATTTTAATATGATTAAGTGTCACCTCCTTATCTAATTTATCGTTTACCATTCCTCTTATAAATATGTAAATTTGATAACCGTTGAGTAACCATGGATACGAAACTCAATATGGCACTCTGTTTTCCAACTTGATATCAAACTGTCTGAGCTTGACTGAATTTTAACCTGTTTTTTTAATGTAATTTAGGTGCACGTACAACACGAAAGGTTGTATTATATAATTTTGTTCGAAATCTTTATCATTGGAATTCGTACTAGCACCAGTGTCTAGCAGCTGGCAGGTCTGGGTGATAAACTTACAATACATAACTGCAGCAGAGACATTTTTGTCATACTCACATTAGTGTACATCTGTGGGAGTCTGGAACACAGGTAGAGCAGTGACGACACTGACCCAATGGAGAAGCCAATAATCTCTTTAGGTGTAAAAGCCTGAAGTGACAGAGATATAACTTAGGAAAACACACACACACATATAGTTCACTTCCCACAGGATACTAATTAAACAAATAAATATGACTCACCTTGACTGCACTCAGGTCTGAGGTGGCGAGCAAGGAACGACTTTTGAACCCAGAAGAAATCATTTCCTGTTGGGTGCCGGACCCAGGGAGATGGACGAGGTTTGTGGTGAAACTTAGGACGCAGGCTACACCCACCACATGCAAAACCCTCCTGCCTGAAGAGGAGACAGCACCCAGGTTTATTTATCAATACTGAGAACAATTACTCAGCACATTCCTGCCTTCCTCCAGACATAAGTTATCACTTCAAAGATAGGTGAGAGGAAAAAATGCCACAACAACATGAGACATGTGATGACATCATTACAGGGTAAACAGGATTGCCCTCTTCCTCTGTCTGGGTTAGCTCGCCTCAACCGATTGATCTTTAGGCTGGACTTTACTGATGACTACTATGACAGATAAAACTAAAACCAAAGTAAGCAGTGCTTTGGCTCATTAAATAATGCAGCTGCAATTAAGCACAAAATATACATAGTTTATGGTGATTCATATCTATTTCATATGATAACAAAGAGTGGGATACTATATGAAGAGTTAAGTTGCAAACATGGCAAGTCACACAGCTCACAGCAGTAACTTGATAGTTTTATGAGTTATCTGGGTAGTGAAAGAAAAACAACAAAACCAAACACTCACTTTCAACCATTTTGTTGCTTAACTTGTAGTAAAAGTACATGGCCAGCATCAATAGGTCAGCTATAACGTAATAAACAGCAGTGTATGTCTGGAAGACAGGGAGAGAAATACATGTCAGAAATGAAGGAATCACTTGATTTTCATCACAAGTTCTTTGTCATGTAAAAGCAATTTACATCAATGATGTGCTGCAAAGACACAAAATATGCTATAATTTCTGTAAAAAAACTTTAAATGGAATTTTTATTATGATTTTTTGTGTGTTTTATACTCTACACAACTGATCAATAGTTTATTTAAAATTTGGCCACAAACAAACATATGACTGTGAGTCACCTGAAGTGGAAGCTGGTCTGCCAAGAAGGAGCCCACCAGATTACAGGTGTCACCTCCCAACCACAGTAACAGGAACCAAATAGAAAGGGCACTGTCCATATTCCCGTTCTTGCATGAGCTGTAGTACTGTCTGCAATGACAACATTAACATTTAAACAAGCATTCAGATAAACAGAGCAATTTAGCTGATATTCACAGAAACCAAAAGCCAAACTTACGGAAGTGAAGAACCCATGAAGCAGAGGATGGACAGGAGGCCTAAGTAGATACTGGCCATATCCCTCGAATCTTGAGCACATTCCCCAAGCGCCGTCCAAACCCATTCAGATCCATTAGGGCAGAGAGAGGTTATGTTTCCTTCAGTGGTCCATCCAAAGGCACCTCGTGTGAGGGCTCCATCTGTCAACATATTCTGTTGAAGAGAGAAGCCTCATCAAAAGATCCACCTCATTATTGTTAGCATCATAGTGACATTCTGATCTATGCTGCCAGGCTATAAACAACGTTTATACATCAAATGAAAAAAGATCATACAGCACAAATGTTAAGCATCAGGGCTTTGTCACACACTCAAATGTAATACAAACATTAGCGAGGCCACCGCATATTGACCTCAACCTTTGACAAAATGCAGTTATTCAGCTCGCGTGGTCTGGGTCAAAGGTTGTCGGAAACAACATCAACAGCCTGTTTACACTTCCATCCTGATCAGCTGATTCGATCAGGGCAATGGCGTTGAAATAAAGTGGGGGTGAGTGTAGCTACATTTTTTACATTAAATAAAATCATTCACAATTTCCACACAAACACAATGAACAGAAACCAAAGAGCAAATATATCATATGACACATTGGACACACTGCTAGCTAGCATCGACAACAATTACCAAACAATAACACAGTCGCAGCTCGCCTGCATCGCTCAAACGCCAACAATTTGCCACGTTATAAATAATAAGGTATAATGTGTCGTATTTATCTTGCCTGTGTGGTTGCTAACCGGCCGGCAGAGTCCTCAGGAGAATAAACAAACCGACGCAGACCCCGAGGAAATAATACGGAAACTGGCAATAAACAAGTCTGGTCTGCGCCAGTGTGCGGATTGGTCGTCACGCTGAAACGTCACTGCAACTCTCGACCAATCGCGTTACTGCTAGCTGGTTAGCTGTAACAGCTACGACTGTAAACATAATATCGCACTTTCAAAATAAAAGCTTGGCGTCCGAAGTAATAAAAACCCTTTTCAATTTTGTATAGTAATGCTACTTAACACGGAAAATGTAAGGCAGTGGAAATGATATAACAATTGATGGATTGATTGCACATTCGACAAAATATCAAAACGCTGATAAAATGACTCGTTATTAACTAAGGCACAAGAGTTTTGAAATTAATGCTTTTTGGAACCTAGGGACAACAATGAATCTGACTACACGCTAATGCTATTCTTTTAGGTGAATGTTACCTTTCACCAGCTCAGAGACAATTTAGCGGTTCCAGTCTCCTGTCCCAGCACATAAACATTTCACGTCCACTCATCACATATCTACAAGCCCTGTTAAACTGGAATATTTCGCTCCACATGGTAATTCAGTCATACACCCTCGAGGCCCCTTTTCATTCCTGACCAAGCTTTGCATTGTAGAACGCAGCTGTGAAAAACAATGTGACATCCAGGCCCATATGGGTTAATAGTACGTAAGACCGGCTCGCTGGCCCGTTTGATCTTGTGAACTTTAGTGAAGCCGTCTGTCTGTAAAGGACAGTTCCTGTTTCGCTACAAAATCACATCTGAGGATATGAGTCTAAATTATCACAATGAACCTTGCTAGTTGCCTTACTTTGTTGTCATTAACACTTTTTTTTTAAGATTGTCAAGAGAAACCGCCCTACCTGGTAAGGACGATTAAATTCAACGCGAGTTTGAATGGAAAGGTGAAGAGGGAGGACTCCAGTTGCAATTTCGGAAAAGTTTTGAGGGGATTACAAATTGTCAGCTGACAAACGCTCAGACATGCGACTCAGCACTTTACTCTGCTGACGTCAGCTCGTGCAGATTTATTTTCAAGTCTGCTGGGGAAAAAAAGTTTCCAGTTCGTCACGTGACTGTGGTCAAGCATATCTTTTGTTTCTGTATTTTATTTTTTATTATTATTTATTTTTAAAAGCAAATCCGTCAATAAAAGTGCTGACATAGTCAACAGATAACTGTTCTCTATGACTATTGTCTTATCAAACTATTTTCTTCATTATTCTGTGCAGTGTTTTAGAAAATTAAATTAGGAAATGACACACCAATTCAAAATGGAACCAAGCACTTAGATAACTTCATATACTCAAACAATTGGAACTCTATTTACACCCCCCCAAACTGCCCCCAAGAGATAATTGTTTAGTATGGAGCTATTTTTAAGTAATTTGACTTAAATTTCAGAGTAAATTTAGGGGGGAAAAATCAGCATGAATCATTTTTGCATAGTCATACAATGCAAACCATACATTTTCAAGAACATTTCTCTAGCTTTTACATAGATCGATATTTTCATGCCACAACACTGTGAACCATGACCCACTCTACACCACACATATTCAATTATATATTTCAAGAACAGGTTTTATTGTTGATGCAACCAAACATCTATACTGTAGGAATAACTTCAGTGGCTAGATTCTCTTATTTACATAACGCTTTCACAAATTCGTACAAATACTTGGTAGCTTGTCATGTCAAAGGAAAGTTATAATACATTTGAACAGCACACACAATTTGAATATTTTAAAAGGAAATTTTCACAACAAAACTACAACTGAAAACAGATGATAGAAGAGAACGGACCACTCGTTACCAGCTGCAAAACCAGTCCTACTTCAAAATCTGTACAAGTGTCCATTAAATAAGAAGGGAATGCAGCTCTTCAATGGTTTTTCCTTGAAGAGTTCTGATCAAGGCAGATTTCAAGATTGTAGTTGACAGTTCTTTCAAAGGCAAGGATCAGATAATTCAAGCAGTTTGTACAGCGAATCTTCCTATGTGCCTGCTGATTCAAACAAAGGAACAGTGGGGGGCACAAGGAAGACAGTCTTTCTTTTTACGTTTTTAAAGTGGCTGGTCCTCACTTGATGTGGAACATTTTTTCATCTGTTTTTAATCGTTTGCGTTTGGGCTGTACAAAGTCATCATCAGAGTCATCTGTGTCATTGTCCTCCTTGTCCTTTTCATCTCGGGACTCAGTTTCAGGAGTTTCTGGGAAGCTCTGTCCTGGAAAAATCTCCTTCAGCTTTTCCTCAAAGTACAGACCCACGGCCTTCCCGGATATTGCCATCTCTGATCCCTCCTGCACGATGAGGAGGAGGAGGAGACAGGGGTGGAATAGGAGCGGGTGGAAGTGATAAAGAGGGAGATGGTGTGAGAGGACCATTCAACAGGAGGAATGAATGGGTTTAAGCAGAACGAAAGAAGAATGAACAGGACAATGAGGAGACAAATTAGAAGTGGTTAAGACTTCCGTTGGCACGATGGCCCCAATGCAACCTTATTATACAGAGCAGAGATATCCTGCCTCCTTGTCCCACTGTGGTACAATGAAGAACTAATTCAATTCATAAGAGTTCAGTCAACATCTTGAGGTGCTTAAAAATATTTACATAATAAAATATGAGAGAAGAAAAAGTTAACTATTTTTAAAGAATATGAAAAAGATTAAATAACACTCAGAACAACAGTATCACCGATACAACTGAAATAGACTTGCAAATATAAGAAATGCTATTACCATTCCCAACGTGAGAAAAACCTATGCCCTCAATGAAATTTGAGTTTAAGACACCCGACTAGTTAATTTGCCATCGATCTTAACACAATTTACAAGGCCCCAATTCAATGTGGTTTCCAAATTATTTCATATAAGGACATTTGAGTTGCAACACCAATTTTGCCAAGCTACAGTAACATTAGCAGCCATAGTTACTATAGTAATAAAAAGCTCAATATGCTGCACCTGTAGCGGCGACAGCAGGATATAGTGTGGTTCTCTCAATTTCGTACTGTATTATGATGGCCTCTCTAATTTCTCTAAGGTGAAGATCCATGCTTGGGAGAGCCATAGTGGGGGGTGGGGGCAAGACAACTGTGCTCTATTTAAAACATCTTACCTGAATATTAATCTGTTTCTCCTCATCATAAACCTGGATTATTCGAGACATCTAAAAAGGGGCAATAACATTACAACAAAGACAGTGAAGCAGCAAGGGGAAGAAAAGAATTCACAGCACAGGCAGGTTTGATATAATAGGATCAATCTGCTTATTGTGTTCTGTGCTCAAGAATTAGAGCTGGTGAGCCCCAAGTCATAACCGGAGAAATTAACAGCAAATTAAGGTCCATAGCCACATATGATATTTGAAACTACAGTGCTATGGATGATAATATGTATTCATCCAGAGTTTATGAGTCTACATTGATTATTTTTGCAGGATACTTTCTGTATCACAAGCTCCATAGTGGTGCAAATAGTTTTTGAGTTTATTTTAAACAGACACATTTACTGCTTCACGACACATTCAGTCTAACAATTGTGTCTTAGACTTATTTGCAACTTATGTGTTTACATTATGTAAGATGTATGTCCTGGTACGTGACTGATATAATCATAGAGATGAACCAAATATAGATTATACAACTATAAGTGACTGTAAAAACAATTATCCACTGCCTTTAGTACTGCTACACCCATCCTTATTTTTAACAGTCTTTGAAAAAAAATATTTCTTTAATGCTTAGTGTGTAGAATTGAGTGGCATCGAGCAACAGGTTGAACACCCTCCTCTCCCCTTTTGGTTGTACAGGAAAACATTTGGTGGCTTTCAAATAATGTAAATATGCTTAAGTACTGCTCTACAGCACGTGTCAGTTTGGCAGTTCTGGGTTTCTGCCAACACCATGGAATAGGACATCCCTATGTAGATATGAAGGGCTCAAGGTTTAACGTAACACAAATGAAAACATACTACATTTCTGCCTGTAAATCTCCCAAAATCCTACACAACAGTCCTTTCAGTGTATGTAGTTTTGGTTTGTATGCAGTTTTTTGAGACATAAATATGATTCAACAAGACAGCCTCTTTATGTTACATCTTATATCTTGTGGTCGCTTGCTTTAATGCTCAGGTGGTGATGTATGCAGAAGCTGTATGTTAAAAAGCTTTCTTTTAAAATATATCTATATACATGATTCTGACCCTTTTCGTTACATAGACATGTATTCGATTATTCCAGTTTGTTGCAGGACAAACCACATCAAAGGTTTTTCACACCTGGGAGATACAACAGTAAAAGAGTTTTAATCAATTTTGAATCTCTTTTCCATATGTTGCAATGGGTGGTTTCCTGTGTTAGCAACTGAATAATCATTCAATGATCAATAGATCAACTATTAACGCCTCACTACTTATTTTGAGTAATCTAATCACATTACAATGATGATGTCCTGCCAAAGTGTCTTTCATGATCGTGTTTACTCATGCAAATTAAAGTGAGTATCAGCATTCTTTTCAAGTGGGGACCCTACTTGCTGTTAATTTCATTGCAGAACAACAGCATACGTGTAGTAAGGTCATCCTGTGGGGCTCAGATCTGTAAAATCATTAGCCAAATAAACAGTGTCCCTGGGTTGTTAGAATTAGCAACCCAGTCATTGTTCACATCTTTATAAAAACAGTAACTCCCCAAATGTGTTTGTAAGATGTTACACATGAGCACAGACTATGCATGAGCTGCCAGTATAGACGGGGGGTACGTCATAAGCATGAGCAATGTACCCCACAGTGGCATGTCAATGTAAAGCAGCAACAAAAAAAAAAACGAAACAATAAACATAAATAATATTATTCCTCCAAAAAAAGATACATATAAAATGAAACATAACATATAGAGATCACAGCCGTCCATTACAAAACCTGTGATTTATCATTGTGATGCTGTGACGTGACGTGTTACCCGTGTTTAGACATTGTCCCTACAGCCAGTGTGAAGTGAGCGTGTATTTAAACTACACACAATGCAGGATGAAAACACCACTTTCCATATCTTTTTCTACATTAAGGCTGTCTCAGCGTTAAGGTTAGACTAATATATGGATTTGCACACTCTGGCCTCATTGTATAATCATTTTTTTTTATTTACAATAACTGTTAATTTTTATCTTATCAGTTGATGATGAGAACAGTCAAATTATTTGGTCAATGTTTTTGAATGAATATAGAAATATATAATCAAAAGCATTAATTATGTTACATAACATATATGTGTTATGGTTATATACCAGTCTAACCCTACATGCACACACATAAGCACGTGCCATTCCTCAAAGCATGCAGAAGACTCATGCTGCTCACCTCATTGTACTTTGCACAGTTCTTGAACACCAGGCGCACATCGGACACAAATTCCTGGCTAGACTTGTAATACTGCGAGCTCATTAACTGCAGCTTCTTCTTCACCTTCCTCAGGTACATTGGTTGTTTGATAATCTTGTAGTAATTGGGCACCTGAATTCAACAAAAGTGGATAAGACAACATAACTATTTCAGGGGATAGTAAAATGTTTATAATTTCAGTGAACAAGGTGGAGACTAGTGCAAAACTTTGAACCAGTGTAGCACATATGTTGGTATGCATTACTCACGGGTGGTAAAAAGTATAGAGGGATATTAAATCCAACTAGGTGTCTAGTTTTTACAGGTTTCTAAGATACCTGGTAACTGGTTAGACTAGATAAAATCCTGTAAATCAAAATAAATTTAAGATACAATATGCAAGAACTATTGACACCGTCTTTAACTTAAAACTGTTGGTTTATTTTCCTGTCAGATCTGTCAAAATGCATTTGTTGTAGTGTATACTTTGCCACCAAGCAGTAGTGCAGAGTAAAACGTTTGCACACATTGACGAAATTCTGATTCAGAGCAGCCTGACCAGAGAACTAATAAAGTGGTGGCCAAATAAAGATTCTATATTATGTGGCTGATATTGAGTCCTGTTATATGTTGTTGTTATTGCTGCTGTACAAAATGTATTAAATATAGAGGCTCTTTTCATACACATACATTGATGAAAAGTTGCCACCACTTGATGAACAGTACAAAGAGAAATCTTTTCTTCTCATAAGATCACAGATCACAAATTAGATAGTGACTGATGTTAAGACAACAGATACTGAAACAAGTTAAACTTTGCCTGCAGGTGTGTGTGTGTGTGTCAAGAAGAGCCACTTACAGAGCTGGGAACAGGTTCCCGAAAACTAACGCTGAGCTCATGACAGAAGATGTACAGCAGCAGGCGTTCACATCTCTGCACAGAGAAAGAGAGAAAGAATGAGCTGCCTCTTATACAAATTGAAGCCGTCCCCCAAAGATGTGGTAGATATACTTACCCTTTGGTCCTCAGGATTCAGGGTCTGCTCTCCTTTAAATTTTCTGTTATCATCACAGTACTCTATCTCAGGGCTGGTAAGACTCCGGCAAAACGTGCAGAGGAAGTCCCCCCTAAAACAGACACAGACTGCACTGTCAATTATCAGCAACCAATGTAAAATGTTTAATAACATCTAGAACAGAGATCTTCAACCTTTTTCAGGACCCCATTGCTGAGTAAGACCCCTAACCCCAACCCAACCCACTTAGGCCTAATATTCATGCCTTATCATTAATTGTGGAACTTCGCTCGCTCGCTCGCTCGCTCACTCACTCACTCACTCACTCACTCACTCACTCACTCACTCACTCACTCACTCACTCACTCACTCACTCAGTGTGTGTGTGTGTATGTGTCTCAGCATCTCCAACATCATCTCATTATCTCTAACTTAACAGTCATATTATAACGCAGACCACTTACTTTGGTACAATTTTTATAGTCGGAACATGGCATTGCATGTGAAACACTTTGGGACACCGATCACAGCAGAGCAAGTCACCACCGTTGATACAAACAGCGCACCAGTCTTCATTGGGGTCATCATCTTTCACAGCAGGGTTGCCTGTCAGAACAGGCGCTGTGCTCTCTGTGCTCTCATGTGCCTCTGTCCCCTTAACCAAGTTTCCATTGGGGAGCGAAGGGCCAGTTGTGCTGCTGCTGTTCTCTGTAGACAATGAGGTAGTGGAGGTCGTAGTGGTAGTCGAGGATGATGATAATGATGATGATGTGGCTGCAGACTGGCGTTCTGTTTTGATGCAGTCTCCTAAAGACTTGAGGGCATCTTGGCCTACAACTCCTAATGCAGGGAGAGGGCTGCTCTCGGGACTGCTCATCTGGGGAAAGACACAGACAAATATATTAGCGCAATTTAAGATGCTATAATAATCTGAAATGTTATTTCTTATTTCCACTTATGCTTTGATGATGCTGATTTGCATGGGGATGAAGAATCTTCAATTGTAAATTAAAAACACACATAGTAATACTATGTTATGGCTGACAGAATATTCACTGACATATTATTATCATTGTAATACATATATTTTTTCCATTCGTACACAGAAGATTTTCAGATGATAAATTACTATAGCACACATTGAAAATTGGTCATGCAGCACATGTAAATAATTGTTAACAATAATTCATAGACACCATGTGGCAGACACAATATAAGCACCACAAAGTAGGGATAAAGACCTTCCATCAAGTATGGAAGATGACCGCCTTATTACACAATATCACGTTAATAAAGTATGCATACCATGCAGGCACTTCTCCCAGAATCGTTGTTGCGCTCTGTCTTCAGAGAAGAAGCTGGACAGCTGAAGCTATCTTCCGAACCTGGCTCCTGCTTCACCTTCACCTGTTCCACGGCAGCTCCACTTGCTGGCCCCACCTTTCCCGCAGAGCTACAGCTTAGAAAGAAAATCATGCTTGAAACAACAAACCAACAACCTGGTAATTGTCATTTAGTTTACCTATTTCAACAAGAATGGCACTTGCTGTGAATTACCCAAATGTTAATTTTCAAATGACTGCATTAAGCAGCAACAGAGAGTGTTCCAACCAAAATACACAAGTAGGCCCTAAATTGTCATCCTTGTGTCAAAACATCACCTTCTGCTGCATCAAAGCCCCTGTTGCTTCAGTAAATCCCATCTGACCATGATAACTCTGATTGTGTCACACATTTTATCTGGGTCTACATTTTCCCTTGACCAATGCAAAGAGTGAGGCCTGCTGCCACTTTTAATTTAGGATTTGTGGGATTGGCATTATGGTGGGATGCCACCGGGAAGAGGCATGCATGCCCTGGATTAGAATGCTGCACAGAAAAAGAAATTGTGTGATGTTGTTGGAGAAAGGACAGAGATAGGAGAGAGGAAAGAAAAATAATGGGGAATAATGTTTTTGCATCACTCCTGCAGCATTCCTACTAGATGTAGCTCAGTCTCTAGCCTTATCTTTTATTTAAAAATTCCAATACTTTGTTTTTTTATGTTGAAGGAACAAATATGTATTTCACGTATTTTGAATGACTAGGGAAGACATAACATGACATGAACCACAAATGTTACATAATTAGCATAGGTAGATGCAGGTCATTGCTAAAATACACACTGTGGGCTGAGATATTTATTTATACCAATGGACTGTGTCAATACATTCAATAAACTTTAATAGATAAAATAACTTCTTCTTACCTGCCTCTGCTGCCTGTGCTTGATGTGCTTGAAGGTCGTGCCGGTGTGTGTGCATTGGACAGACCTAAAGAAAGAGATGAGACAGGAAATAGATGACACAGCAGCAGGGATCATCTCCAAAAGTTCAAGACCATAAAAGTGTTCATGGTGTCCCGAAGGGAGATACAGAATATTATGTGAATGTGTGCAACACCAACAATACAACAATGTATGGGAATGTCAAACTTAAACTGGACATGTTGACAAATCCACTGAATTGCACACACACAAACTCTCTCTCTCTCTATCTCCCCCTCCCCAGCATGGATCTAAGTTGGACAACCGCAGAAAGCAGGATAATATGCTAAACAGAAACTTGAAAAAATGTAAACATGACTGAACCTGAAGATCCTGGTGAGTGTATCGAGAGTCCGGGTGAAGGATTCATGTCTACTGAGCCCAGTTGATGCTGCGTACTGGCTGTGATGTAACGAGACAGGAGGTGTCCAAGGTTGCTAGAGCCTGCATCCTCCAGCTAGTTATGCCAGAAAAGCCAAGTGATGGGGGAAATTTAGTTAGTCAAAAAAAGAGGGATTTAATAAAATGAAAGAAAATAGAACCAGCATCAGGCAAATAGTGGACAGTCACAGTGGCATCTTAAGGGTGTTTTCACACTTGGTCCCTTTTAAGTGAACCGAACTCAGTCCTCTAGTGTTGAAGCAGACAACTCAGACTTTACAGTTAAAGATTTGTTTCTTTTGGTTTTTACCGACATATAGTCAGTTTCAATATTTAAAGTTTCAGTAAATAATGCACAATTTTAATCGTTCTTTACCTTAAAATATTGAGTTGTTTATTTTAACATTTTAAATAATAGGTTTTTTCATGTCAGACATTTGACAAGTCACAGCCGGAAAAGGTGTAAATAGTCAAACAAATGATGGCTTTACATTTCTTTTTTCAAATTTAAGATTCATTGTTTTAAAAATCAGTCAATAGCATGAAAAGATTCATTTGGCTGACATAATAATAAATGCGCGCACCTGAATGGGTGGGATCTCAGGTAGGCAGGGCAGGTTTTCAGGATTGGTAACAGAGGGGATGAGCTCGATGGGACCTATGATCGGACTGGTAGGCCCCCGGTGAGCATGGGCACCAGCCATACTGGCACTGGTTGGACTTGTGGGATTGGCATTATGGTGGGATGCCACTGGGAAGGGGCCTGCATGCCCTGGATTAGAATGCTGCACAGAAAAAGAAATTGTGTGATGTTGTTGGAGAAAGGACAGAGATAGGAGAGAGGAAAGAAAAATAATGGGGAGAAAGGAAATGAGGCAGGCCACAGTTGGTTTTAAAGATTTTTCTTGTGAAAACATGGCTGCATAATCATGCATTGGTTCACAACACATGCTGCACAAGACACATAAATGACAAAGTAGGAAAAGGTGCCAAACCCCTGACTGTAGTAAGAAACGAAACCTTTGGTGGCTCATCTCAGATTCTATAGACATCTGGACACAAAGAAAACGGGACTGGGTATAGTGGAGGTTTCTCTTATCTAGTCTTACATGCAGGCAATGAAAGTACATTTTTATACTGTGCACATAACTTGAATTGAGAAATTTACAATTTTTCTGCATAGATAAACTGCTAAGGCACTGCTAAGCCAAATCCAATGACAAAGCAACTTCATCCTTCTCTGAAAACCATATTTAAATTAAGTCCTCTATTCAAATGCAATTTAAACCAAACTCCAATTTCTTTGCATAAAATAAACAAGAAAAATTATTTCATTTTCACGTTAGAACTATTACTGCAAAAAATCAAATTTGTACTTTGTGTTCCAAAAACTTTTTTTTATTTAACATTTATTTATTTGTATAACCCTGTCATACTTGACAATATTGAATTGTAGGACTATTATTTTTAGAACTCAGTACTTAAGTACCTAAGTAAGTAGTAGCAGCACCAAACTTTTAAGAAAAAAGTCCTCGTGTATCTATACAGCAAATGCTTTACACACACACAGTCACAATATGCTGGTAAGCACCAAAACTACTCTATTTCAATAACCCCTGGACCAGGGTGGGAATACTAACCTGTCTCTGCAACTGAGGCTGCATCATGGAGGGATACTGTTGTCCATTAAGTCTTGGCTGGGCTGTGGGCATTCGACCTTGTGGTGGACCCGGTAAGCGCATGTGGTGAGAAGACGCATACATTGGGGAACTGGGTCCACCATTCATACCCCCAGGCCCTCTTGGTAGCTGCTGCATATTAATGAGCCTTGGAGGCTGGTAAAAATCATACGTACATGTATTGTATGAAAATCAGTTTATTGAAGTTATTTAATTATTTGTTAATTAATTCATCTTTTAATTAGTTGCAGTAAATATCTGCTTATTCTTAAGTGCAGAGGTAGGTTTAAGAATACTGTAAACTTGATATTTTACTTGATTGGACAAACCAAGTTATCTTATCTTGAGAGCTCACATTAGGTTTTACATATAAAGACTGAAACAGAGATCAGTCTAAAGCTGTGTGTCTATGTAATTTTACTGTTGTGTGACACAACAGTAAAATTACAGCAATAGTAAGCCTGTATTCCTAATTGTCTGTCTGAGCTATGTATTGACAAAGTTCAATTTGGTATACCTCTGGGGAAACCAACATCTAAACCATGAGGAGGAGGTAGTCATTTTTAAAAATTTATAATAACAATGACAATAAATCTTTATGTTAATAATAACATATTTTCCATACTTGCTGCTGAACCATTGGTGGACCAGGCTGTCTGCCATGCTGCTGGGACATTTGGGAGGCGATACGCATCTGTTGCTGGATTTGCTGTTGGTGCTGTTGCTGCTGCTTCTGCTGTGCATAGGCTGCCTGTTGCATGTGCTGCAGCCGAAGCTGGGCCAGGTTGATCTGTCCTGGATGTTTGCTGGGATGACCCTGGCCTGGTGAAACAGGTGAGCCTCCTATCATCGCACTGGGCTGTTGCGCAGATGGAGGTGGTTTCTCGATTACCAAATTACCTATAGTTAGAGAAAGATGATTCAAAATATGCGTAATTTTAAAATGTGTACTGGCTCTCTAAAAGTAATATGTTTCCTTTGGGTTGTCCCTAAAACCTGCTATATATTTGCCAATATGTGTGAAAATGTGCAAGAAATGTTTCGGAGTCAGTAAATCTAGCCAAGAAGGCACAAAGATATGGACATTTGCTGTAAAGAGCTGGCTTCATGGTTGGAATCTCACCAAGATTCACTACATTTTTTGCCCAGAAGGTTGGGTCACAGAAGAAGCGAACAACTCCATTGGCCTGGGGTGCTGGCTCCATTCTAGCTTTGAAGAGCTGGTGAAGCTGGAACAGGATCTACACAACCAAAGATATAAAGGTTTTTCCATTTAGTATGCCTTGTTGTATTAGAACAACAAAAACCAAAAAAAAGGTTAAGCCAGCACTATACTCAAAACAATATATTGTGTTTGTAGGCTGCTGCTTAAATTGATACTTGGAAGGGAGAAAATAGTTAGTACACTAGATCTCACAGATAGGTCGGAAATTATGTTTCCCAAATATTGAATGTACAGCAAAAATTTGAATATTGGTGATCCCCCACCATCATTAACATCAGATTTAAGGAATTTTCAATGATTTTCTAATCACAATCCCACAGAATTGGGAGACAGCAGGAGATGCACAAGCATGATTTCAATGACAGCTTTAGCTCCTTAAACTGCTGAACATGTGGAGTTCAGGTGTTCATGTATCACATACCAGCCTCTTGCTGTAAAGGAGTGCCGTGCTGCTGCCAGCTGTGACTGCCCAATGGCAAAAATTGAGAACATGGTGGATCTGTTGGGCGAGCTGAGTAGTATCCTTATGCTGAGCCACAAGCCTCATACTGCGCTCTTTGGTTATGCTCTAGACAGAAGAGATTTACAGTTAAATGTCAAATGCAAAAGAACCACCTCTTTCTTAAAAAGTGACTTGAGACTTCTAATAAAAAAATCATCTTACCTCTAACTGCTGTAGCAAGGACTTGCCTTTCTTGTTGATCTCATTTATAAGAGTAAATACTGCGATTTTGATTTCATGCTCCACCTTCCTGTGTGTCTCATTCAGCTCTTTTAATCTGAATGAAAGAAAAACATTCAGTCAATTATTTTAGAGACACTGGCAATTAACAGAGCCACCTGTATTAATTAGCCTTCTACATGTAAAATCTGGAGATGAAAAAGTCACACCTGCTTTGCACCTGAGACACAGAGAAATGGACATAGTTTTTCTTCTCTTGCAGCTTGGCTATGCTGTTTTCAATCATGCCTTTCTGGTTTTGGAAAGCCTCTTCTAGGAACTGATACCTGAGAACACAGGGTAAACACAAGAAATCACAGATATTTCTCAGCATCCTGCTCGTGCACACTTCTCCAGGGCTACTGAGGCAAAGCCTTAAGCTTAACTTCTCATGGAAAGTTTCCACAAAGTTAATACTCATTTAGATCCCTGTTGCTAAATATGTGTAGGTCTTGCCAATTGTTCCTCAAGATCACAAAGAAATTTAAGTGTAGCTGTTAAGTTTGGTTAGTTAAGACACAAAAGTGTCCTAAATAACGCAACTGCCACTTACACCAACAATTTTAATCAGATAAACGGTACAGTGCTAAGAGGGAAGCGTCAAAGACAAAACCCAAGACTCTGAAAATGCTGGAAAATCTGTTGCCTCTGGCAACTGGGAGATGCCACTGAACTCAGGTGCAAGGTTACAGACCCACTTACTTAGGCTGTCACCTGAGTTCCAGTCAAGGTAATCTATTGCACAGTAGCTCTCATTCCAGTAGGCTAAGTCCAAACCTTCAGCTCTGCTATTAATCATTTGGGTTGATGTTCGGAAATATTACCTTAAACTATAAACTTGTCTTCATAGATTTAGGTTACGGTCTCTGAACCCTATCATTATGGTGCCCCACTTAATTGTATTAGCCATCATCATTACCCAAATAATGCCATAAAATGACATTTACCATTTCTTCATTAATTATTCATGTTGTTAATTCATTCCATTGCGCATCACAAGTATTATCATTGCATTTATACCCCTGTTAGATTAGTTAACATATAATTATTTTTTAATCTGGTTTGCCTGTTTTTGCCCCTTTGTGAAGTACAGAAAGGAAACGCCTTGAATCATAATTCATAGCTTTAACGGCTGAAATTGATAAATTTGAACAAGCAATTACTTTTTGCGGTAAAAAGAAGTTGGACCAATTTTCTTCAACAACAAATAAGCCATACTGTCTTAATCCTATAGGACTATTCCTCCTCTGATTTTGTTTGAAGGCAACCTACGTCTAGGTGCATCACAACCAAATTAGCTGAATTAAAGCACCATATATCACATTGGACTACAGCACATCACATTACTCTACATTAAATTACATTACATCCCCAGGCTGAAGGGGGTTATTACCTTGACACGTCAAATTACCATACCTTACATTACATTAAAATACACACATTACTTTTGCTCTGGCCTACTGCCACATCCCGGCAGGCACCTTTTAGGTGCATTTCTTCTGATGTTGTTTCATGGTGGTTGCCATCCAGGTTTTATGTGCATTACTTACTAATCATGTTACATTATATTACAACCTAGGGGCTCAAGTCTTCTTCTTCTGTTGTTGGTTATTGGTAGTTGGCAGTGATGAAATCTTTCATCACTGCTAAATCACATTACATTATTTTTTAATTCCCTAAGCATCTCTCTGACACACACACACACGCACACGCACCTTAGTTTAATTTAGTTTTTTTATTGGCTGATAGCAGACAACAACACACATTTATGTTCTTAACATAACTATGTGGTTCAAGTGTCCTGTTGATAAATGATCTCACATAATCTAACGCTTACATAGATAAAAAATAAGTGTTAAATCTGAAACTTATGTTGTATTGCCTAGTATGATATCCTTATCATTTCCGTTCATACATTCATACTCGCAATTACACAGAAATTAAGGAAGCATATGATGAAAGTTCTGAATTACTTGAAGAATTTTTGAGATCACTACAGCTTATCTTCATAAGATACTAAAAGAAGCTGAACTCAAAGGCTGTCTACTGTGTGGGCAATGAATAAAAATGTTATGGTATCCTGTGAGTTTGTCAACAGCAACGTAGAGTCTATTCTAATTGTAATTAAAGTTTACGTACCTGTGCTCTTTGTGCTCTAGCAGCTGGCAGTCCCTACAGGTTAAAGTGTCACAGGTCTCACAGTAAAGCTTCAATGGCTCCTGCTTGTGGATGGGACAGAAAACAGGCCTATGTCCTGATGTACCTACAGACTCTGTAGACACACAGCAACAAAAAATATATATTCAAAATTCACAGACAGAATTAGAGACATTAAAAAGCTCAAAGAACCTGGTAAGAACTTCAGGATATGGGGCCTATCTACCAAAAAGTACAATGCAGCAATGTTACCATGGCAACATCTTAGCAGCCGCAGCACATTCACAGTGCTGAAACTACAGGTTGCCCTATTAAGTTTTTGTTTTAACAAATATTAGTCTATCCTCGCCTTCGGGGGTAACTCATCTTACCAGAGGAAGCATCGGCATCATCCTTTGTGCGAATCTTATGGTCCTTGGTAATTTTGACCCTCTGGTGGGCTTCCACGCAAGTCTTGCACAGCCATTCTGCACATTCCACACAAAAGCCAATAGTTCCTGCATTGTCTTCGCAACTTGTGCACACCTTGAGAAGAAAACAACAGTAAGCATTTAAAAAGACTCTGGAACGAATCAGAATATGGAACGAATATGTCTAGAATATGCAGTGTTGCTGAATGATGCAGCTCATAGGCTCATGTGCTAAAATCATCAATACTAAATCCCATTCTGTTGCATTAAAGCCTTAAATGACCAACTGACTTGAGCATAGTTATGCTACAAAATACAATAAGCAATATTTAAAATACTTTAATGCCACTACAGTCTAACTTTATTATAACACAAAGTTTACAAATTAAAGGAGGACTCCTTATTAGGCTACCCTATTATCTGTTTCTACAACATACATGGCTTAAAGCAAAGAAAGAATAAAAAAATATGGCTGAAGACTGTAGAAAAGTATGGATATGGTCTTTCTCAGTTGTTTGTTTGTGGTTTGGAGGTTTATTTAATAATAATAATCCATTTTATTTACAGGAGCCTTTCCGAACACTCATGGTAACTTGCAACAATAATGAACAAAATAAAGCAATAAATAGATACAGTAAAAGCACAATTGAATAAATAAATACAGTAAAAACACAAAAGCACAAACAAAGCAGTTGTGAAGGAGGTAATAAAGTCAGCAAAGTCTTTCCAGTCCCATATCAAAATATACAAAATTTAGCTACATTTGTAACCGAATCATGAACAAATAACTGTACGCTATCAAAAAACTTAATATCAGATTGGCAATGATATGAAAACCCCTCTAAAACATACAGGGAGATTTCAAAATACTGATGAATGTCCAGTATTTTGACCTATGTGCATTCCAACAAGGCCAACCTAACAGACATACCTGTGCAGATTTTTCATCAGCTGTGCTGGTGGCCTCTGAAGTATCTTTGACAAAGTAGTTGTCAATAGTATCACTCTGCTTGTAGTCCTGGTGGCATACTGTACACCGCATAACATTTACTGAAGACAGAGACAGAGCAAGAGCAGGGACATGAGTCAAATACAGTGAAGGTCACAAAATTGGCTACAAACGAAATGCTTAGTTGTATATTCCATTGCTTATTTATCACTGAAGAAAATGTTTGATATTAGAAGCCATAATAACAAGTAGTCGCTAAAGGCCCCTCGACTCTCAACTAACAATCATCCTGCTTCAAATTAAAGAGAATTTATAAAAAAAAAGCCCCTAGCATGAATAACAAGCTTTCAGAAAATTTACATAATTTCCTTTAGGTCAAATTCTGTTATTAAAAATCCTTGGCACCATGTGACACCCAGTGCCTAGCTGTGGGGGGATATTGATTTAGCACTCGTCTCCTATAAATCTCATCATCCCTGGCGTTTTATTCGAATATTAAATCACACAGCCAAACATTGAGGACTGTATCACTTAATCACTTTAGTTGGACTTTTATCTAATTAGCTGTATTACGGGTGTAATTATACACCCTGATAAATAATTAGTTCGGCACATTAACTTTGTCACTTATTCTCTGAAGTCTTACAGGCAGTACCAGATTAAACTTCACATATTTTTTTAGTCAGCATAATACGTTGCCCGTCCTTTACCTTATAAACCCCCCCACCAGCCAGATGAGGTAAAAACCAGTGTAAGCCAGTCTGAGCTGGTCTACACTTGACTTGAGCAGCACACAGCCGGTTTGTGTGAGCTCCAGCTGCATGGATCCCTGAGTGATTGGTTGCGAAAGCAGCTGGAGCTGGATTGTACTGAAAACCAACATCTCTACACACAAACACACACAGCTAGCCCTTTAAATAATCCTGCAAAACAGAATAAAACACACACACGTGCAATTAAAACTGTATAACGGTCGTGTTCTTCTTTTTTCAAATTAGATTACTGCTTCTGTTGCAAGAACCAGCTGCAACTGGTATAAGTGATGGACTTGAGCCTGAGCTTAAACTAGGAAATACCGCAACCACATCGAATTGAAATGCTGTAAAGAAAATAGAAATTGCAAATGACAACCATAATCATGTAGAATTAAATAACGGCATTTCAATCTCGATAGAATCTTTGCGTAAATTTAAATCCACAGACTGAGGTCTTTTCACTATCCGAGATGGCCTGTTTAAAACAAGAGGGGAGAGGATTTGCACGGCCGTGGCCTTGAATCTGCGGAAAACATACCCTTGGAAACTAAACTATCAATGTCATATTTCACGTCACCCTTTAATACCTTGGTCTGCTAGAAAACATTCTATGACTTAATGGGCTCTGTTATTATTTAACAGTTTACTTTTATATTATTCCATTAATTTAAACTGCAGAGTGGGCAGTTTAAATTAAGTCCCCGCTTTTGTCGTTGTTTTTTGTCTCTCAAAAGGCACAGTTGTTGTTGTTTTGAAAATTATTATTACTACTATCATTATTAGTAGTAGGCCCTCAATTCCCCAGGCCTCTTGTACTGTATGCACTGTATGTGGCAGCCCACTGCTCACACGTGTGTGACGGGTTAAAAGCAGACACCAAATTTTGTTGTATAGTGTACTGTATAAGTGTCAATGACAAATAAAGCTTCAATAACCCCAGCAACCCCTGCCTAAATATACTTAAAATTCCAAAAGAAATGGCAATAAATAGTAACCTGGTCAAATTGATTCATCCTTCAAGAACACTTTACAAATCAATGAAATAAATGTTATGAGAAACACTGGAACCACAAAGTGTTTTGCAGGTAACACACCATTCTAACTCCTATGCAACAGATGAAGGATGTCTTCACAACTACTTTAGGATTTTCTGAAACATCACAAAAGAGAATCGAGGTAAAGAAGATGAATTCATGACAGACGTATGAATTTTGAATAAGACTGAAGTCGTTTCTGTGACATTGTTTCCAATCCTAATTCCGTGGCACTTTAAATAATTATCAATCATATAAATGCTCTGCCACTGACAAGCAATTCTAGTAACTTCTCTTTAGACGACCTAATTAGGTAAAGCACAGTTTTACACTCTCTTAATCAATATCCCGGATCTATCTTAATCATGCAGACTCTCAATCAATTATTCTAACCCAGTGACTAACATACTTTTTGTAGAATGTAAGTGTTGATGCAGAGGTAGTAAATTTACACTTTCCTGAGATGTAAGGACTTTCACAAAGTCGGAAATTAGTCGGAAAAGACCAGTCCCGGTGTTGTGTGATTGATTATTACGTTAATTGTGAGGGTGTGATTGATTGCATCACCTTCCAGATAACTAAGGTGGGACTATGTGTGGCAGCAATTGTGGCCTGGTGTGTGAGAAGTGTTGTGTTGTTGAGATGTTATGACATGTTTGGAGGGTGGCAGTAATGCACCTAAAAGTTATTTGGAAATTGGTTTTAATGTAGAGCTATTAGTGATGATATAATGAGACTGGAATTAATGCTCCTAAAAGTTGTTTGCCAAACCCCCATGAAACATAGAAAAAAGCATTTTCAATGAAAACATTTCTCCAGTCAATTTCAAAATGTAGAGCTGAGTCAGATCTTATTATACAAATAATATTATAAAAGGTAAATAACAATATCATAACAATTTAAAATATGAGATTTTGACTCTCTCCTGAGATCAATACGAATGCCATTCCCAAAACTTTTATTTAGAACTTTGATATTAAAACTCTAATCTGAGAACAAAACTACGAAAAAAAATATATCAAGCTCTGTAGAATGTACACACATGACTAAAAACTAGAGTGTGAAATGTGATTGCCACATGACGCTAATTTGTGTAGACTGTCAGTGCTCATCAGTTTCCCAGCGATGTTGTGGTTACATTTACTGCTACAGCCCACGATAAAATTATTCTTGTATCGTAAGGGTACAAAAGTTTAGCTTCCCACCATTCACTCAGAAATGAACAATTGAATTATTTCACATTTTTATACATATATTTTGAAAAAAACTCCTAATTACAAGAAAATAGCTTGCAATATCCTTGAACTGCATATTGACAGTTGCCATTTAGATTTAAAAAAAAAATAGAGCATGTATAATACTGATCAGAATATCTCCAACAGTGACTTCAAGAAAATTGACTTTCAAAAGTGTAGCTCAAGTTAAACATAGATGGGGTGTACTCATAAAATAGATATTTTCAAGCCTCTTTTGTTTCAGTCTTAAAAACTTACACCTCCATCATAACACTGCAACATCCAATTGCATATTCTGAATTTGAACTGATTTGAACATTTATATTCATTTAAATTTTCATATGCATTAAGAATTAACAAAATATGATAATATTCTGTGCAGTATTTTATGTGGGTGCTTTCTGTAACTGTCCTATAATTTCATTGTTTTTCTAATGGGAACTATAATATACCGGGTACACGGGGTAGAATAGGTCCCTAGCAACCCCCTGCTGATGTAAGAGGCAACAATGCGATGGAATGTGATGTAAGGTAACGTAATGTAACTTGCCAGTACTACATCTAGTTGTTTGGCCACCGCCATTAAACAGATGAAGATGAAGAAAAAGAAAAAGAAAAAATATATACTATTTGTCAAACTATAATTTTTTTTTTCCAATTATTGTAAAATGATCTCGTGATCATTGCAACATTCATCTTAGGGTGCTTAATCATGCAGATGCTACAACTGCACAAGTCAATAAAACATTATGATTTTATTTGTATAGCTCATATTCACAAACCAGAATTTGCCTCGTACGGTTGAATAATATGTAATAATATGGGTGTGACACTTTCCATCCTAAACCCCCAACAAACGTGAGGAAAAACTGCCAAAAAAGCCCTTTTAACAAGGTAAAAAAACAGACCCCACCTGTAGTGACACAAGTGATGGACAGAAGTGCAAAAGATGCCACTTGCACAGAGCACATCAGCAAAATACACTGAAAACAGTACTGTACGTCTTGGATTGCATTAGTAAAATGGTTTTGTGGCTAATGTTGGTAATGGAAGAACACTTTATTCCATAAAATGTGCAATTTAGAACAAGTTTAGCTGAGAGGCGATAAAAAGGAGCTGAGTAATGAAAATTCTCAGTGTCACAGAATGTCATTAAGATGGCATCATTGGATCCATGCAGTATTGGACTTTTTTGAATTTTTGAATTGGGACATACTGAAGGATGCCACAATTTGTATTGTACCCAGACTAAAAAAATGCATCTTCCTGAGTATGTAGAAATAGTCTCGCAAATAGTCTGAGTGTTATTGCTGACTGACTGATTGAGTGATTAATTCAGACTGATCGAATCGCTGACTTAATTGATTGAGATGAATACAAAATACATGCTAACATTATTCTGCCTTTAAATTTGTTCCTAAATATTATCATATCTAAAACCTTTACATTTACTTTTACACACACGCATAATTTGCGGGGGCTGCTGATCCTGGCCACAGGTCATGCTGGGGTTGCATTCAACACATGACCACATCCATGTTAATTGTGGGAGGTTCTGGTTTGTTTTATTGCCGTTATTAACCAAATGCTAGCTCTGGCGTTGGAAAAGAAATGCAGGTATCTCGAACACATGGTTTAAGATCCCATCACATAAATATATATATGAATGCAAGTATATACACAATACCATAATTTCTTTTTGAACAGTCGTCTGATCTCTGCAATTTTATAGTGCACCTCATAAAGGCCTTCAAATATACTGCTGGAGGCAGTCAAATCCAGTTATTCCATTGTACATAGAATAACTTTACGCGCCACCATTCCAGACCTGAGCTACCATCAAGCTTGGGAACGTGATGGTTGAAATTGGAGAGGCGCCGCCATCTGCCGTCCACCAGATGGTGGACCTTGAGCAAGGCCCTTAACCCCCTCCCTGGGCGCTTCCCTCGGGGGGGGGGGGGGGGCGCGACCGGGGGGGGGGGGGCAGCCCACTGCTCTGCATGTGTAACAGGTTAAAATATCACCTATGTATAATTAAAAAATGCATGTAAGATGTATGTGGAATGCAGTGACCGAATTTCCCAATTTGGGATTTTGGGATTAATAAAGTATGTTCTTCTTCTTCTTCTTCTTTATTGTGTTGCTTATTGGTGGCAGTGGTGTATTGTTGCCTTCTTTGAACAGCACCCACGCGTGTTCATGTGATCTCAGTGACATTTAATGTGTACATTTCCCACCGCAAACGCGTCAGATTATAATTCACATCATGCTATTGACCACTGCAACCTAGACGAAGGACAATGTGATGCTTGTTGCTCGGATGAACGTTTAGGTGAGAGGTTCGCGGATTTACAGCCTTGACTAATGACAGGTTACCGAGGAAAACGGGAGTGTGTATAACCAGACAAACCAGACACCTTTGTGCACTGCAACAAAAATGCATCTCCTCTGAGCATCCGTGTGTAGCGTTATCTTACATCAACCCATTCCAGTTTCCACCACAAATCGATAAAAATCTCACCTGAACACCTCGCGTCAACTCACCTATGCGTGTGTCAGTTTGCCCGTGCAGACCAGACACCTGCACGCTGATCTGTCGGTCTGGTTCCGGGATACATTTTCGGCAGAAGGAGTGCAGGCAAGGCAGAAGTTTTGGTTCACAGTCACGGTTCTGAAGACTTTGTTTACACACTGCGCACGTATCCAGCAAATTAATGGGAGCGATAACCGGCGTGGCTGCTGGAGCCGTAGGAGGGGGGGACATTTCAGTAGTGAGTCCACCAATAGATGCATCCCCGGCGTTTAAGGGTTCGGGTGCCGGCTCTGTGTTGGTCCCAGACGGGCTGACGGTGTTGCTAGCGGTACCATTGGCTTCCCCTCCCGCACTAACAGTCTCACCGCTGCTAATGTCCCCTCCGTCGCTGGTGGGTGTCGGTGCCTCGTCGGTGTTATCATGGGGCTCCGTTTCTTCGCCTCCCTTTGTATTTGCTTCTGACACCACTGACGCATTTTCCACTTTTGCCTCTGGCTGTTCGTTATTTTGCGCTAAAGGCACTAACTCGGAATTAACAGACGGTTTCGTATCCTCCCCGTCTTTGTTGTCCGCCATCTTCCTTCCTCTTTGAACCGCTGCACGTCCGGCGTAAATTCTCGAACCAGGAATACGTAAGCGTGCGCGATGACGTCTGCACAGACTTTTGCTTCATTTACACTCCGGTGCCTTCACACATAGCTTATTTTGGTGTTTATTTGTGGTGGCTTACGTTTGAATAAGGGCTAGGGAATGTTTTATGTATGTTTAAATGTCTGTATTTGTAAAGTCCTTTCTGGTCTTGACAACATTCATTGAGCTTACACTGTTTGCCTTTCACCCATTAACATCCACATTTGTGTCTCCCATCTTGTGACCTGTATTCACAGATTGGGCTATCAAGTGCAGAGAGAAGAAAGTCCCTCTTTTTATATTTGATTGAACCTGTCGCCTTTTACTGTAAATCAAATTAAATAAATCATTTTTGCGCTCTACTAAAGGCTTTTAACCTGATAAACAAGTCTGAATTGGGAGCATAGATGTAAATCTTATGTTTTTTATATGAAATCTACAAAAAAAATAAAATTACAAAACAATTCTTTAAAAAAACGATTTTACCTAAGTATTTTGGGTATTTGGGTAATTCAGCACAGCTCCCGGTTGGTTTAACGAAGTAGTATTTTTACTCCATTCCACTAGATGTCGCAAATCAAAATGAAACAAATCGTCACACAAGGGTTTTATTTTGAAATGTCGGTCGGGACCGGAAAAGCGTTATTAGCCGCCTAGAGAAGTGTTTTAAGCTAATAGAAAGATAAATCCAATAGTCTCCTTCAAAAGATTCTAATTAAAATGGCCGGAACGGCTTCAGTAGCTGGTGAAGTGTTCGTCGATGCCTTGCCATATTTTGACCAAGGTTATGATGCAGCAGGTGTCAGAGAAGCGGTAAGTTTTGTTTTTCGTTTGTACCAGAGAGCGTGTATCTGCTAACACGCAGCATGTTAGCTTGGCTCGCCATGCTAAACTGGTCGCTATGCATGTCAGTGTTTCCATTATGACTGAGAACGAAGCTGTGAGAGAAGAAACAGCATGTGTAATCCACAGAAGCTCTGGTCTACGGGACACTAGACAGTATTGTTGACACATAAGGTTTGATGGATGTTTCAGAGAATGTGCCATCCATGCAAAATCATTGAGAAAATGCAAAAAAGAAAATGTAGCTTTTGAATTTACTTAAAGTAAATTAAGAAGCCATTTGAAAGGCTTCTTTGATAGTTAGCATCGAGTTTAGTATAAACTGAAAACACTTGACTCTATAGTATTGTCACTACTTTTTCTGTGCAAAGAGTTGATTCTCATTTTGCCTACAGGCTGCAGCACTGGTTGAGGAAGAGACCAGGCGATACCGACCGACCAAGAACTACTTAAGCTATCTGCCCACACCTGACTTCTCTGCTTTTGAGGTGACAAATGCCTTAGAGCAAGGCTTGAAGGCTTCAAACAGCATGACAGAAATAACAACATATTTTATTTCTTTCCACCCTTTAGACTGAAATCATGAGAAATGAATTTGAGCGGCTTTCAGCTCGGCAGCCCATGGATCTCCTGAGCATGAAGAGGTAATCCAGTCACTTTGCAGTAGAATGTCAGGATAGTTTAAATAGAGGGTGTGCCTTTTTCCTTATATGCCTCGAAGCTGTATTTGCTTAAAATTTCAGTTTTGATTATTTTCTTCCCTCCCTGTGTAGATATGAGTTGCCAGCACCTTCAGCAGGACAGAAGAATGACATTACTGCGTGGCAAGAATGTGTCAACAACTCAATGGCCCAGCTGGAGCACCAGGCAGTTCGTATTGAGAACTTGGAGCTCATGTCACAGTATGGAACCAACGGGTGGAAAGTCTACAATGAGTATGTGACAGCAGCCTTTTTTCACAGACAGTAACTCCCTGTAGGATTAGACTAAAATGGCTAACCTGTTTTTTTTCTCATCCTCCTGTAGTAACTTAGCCTTCTTGATTGAGATGGCACAAAAGGAACTTCAGAAATTCAGGTGAGTAATGTCTATAACACTTTTTGCTTATTGTAAGTGTTTTTGCAGTTAGCAACCTTTATTTATTTATTTGGTACACAGGAAGCAAATTCAGGATATTAATTGGCAACGTAAGAACGATCAGCTGGCTGGAGGAGCCAAACTACGAGAGTTGGAGTCCAAGTATGTTTTTTTGAAAAGTTCACATGTTGATATCAACATATGTAAAGTATACCCTGGTTTGATTTTCCTCTGTTTTAACATTATTATCTGTCCCTCAACAGCTGGGTGTCTCTGGTCAGCAAGAATTATGAGATTGAGCGGGCCATCATCCAGTTGGAGAACGAAATGAGTCAGTTCAGACAACAGCAAGGGGACGAGAACAAGGAGAATATCCGACAAGACTTCTAGTCAGAAGCTATCAGCCTTGCAAAACTGATCTACAGCCATCATGTTTCATGAGGCTTACTGGACTGAGAAGCCAAAAGAAGAAAAGTTACCTGTATGGAGGAGATGTATGTGAAACAACATAATCCAGTAACTTTGACATTCAGGAGAAGTCTCTTATTCTTCTGTACAAACAGTGGTGGAATACAGTCTAAAGCGACTGAACTATTTTCGCTTCCTGGGAACATAAAGCAAGACCATGTACAGTGTGGAAAACACAATTACCCTTTGACAAATGGAAAGTACAGTACAGCTTCACTTGGTCTGGTTTAACAAGTAGCGTACTGCAAACGTACTGGTGGTTAATGTTTGTTTACATGAAATGAATATTGCAGATAAATATTGTCAACAGTTTTTTCTTTGTGCGCTACTGTTGTTAATAATTTCATAATACTGAGTACACAGTCTGGTTTTGAAATGTGATTTGTAGGTTTCATATTGTAAATAGTTTGTCAAAACCTATCAATGACAAAATATCTAAATTAGCCCTGCCTTGATTTCCATTAATTATTTTTATGCTGTTTAATAAAATAAACATTTGTTTTCTATTCTTGAATTTGATTATTTTTCAAACCCGATATTGCTTTCCACATAACCTCACTTTAGAGAATGACAATTCTGCTTATGTAAAATCCTTATGTTTTACATTTTATAGAAGGACTCTTTGGTATGTTTGGAAATCCCGTCTCTGCATATATTTCTTTTCAGTTATTTTGATAAAGCTCAATTAATATTTTTTATAATAGGGTATGTAACTTAACTAACTAGCTCTGGACAGGTTGTCAGTCAGTCACAGGGCATACATACAGAGATAAACAGCAATTCACACCCTTTCATGCCTATTTTGAGAAAGCCACACAGACACAGGGAGAACATTAAAAGTCCAAACAGAGGGACCCCCAGTTCAACTGGGATTCAATGAGGGGTACCATCTTCCTGTGAGTTGCAAGAGTTGCCACTGTACAACCACGGTGCAGAGTTAGGTCACTGCACCAACATGCAGACTGAGTTGGAGTTTCTCCCAATACTGTGGAATAAACTGTCAATAATGCATCGTTGTTTCTGTGTTGTGGTATTGTGTTTTGTTAGCACGCCACGTTGATACATACCGAATTACTAAAGCAACTTTTTGAATCGTGTATATGCTAATGTCCAGTTGTTGTATACAAATTATAATCAAAAATATATCAAAAACAAAGTCACTGCAAAGATTCTGAAATACATTTTCTGAGACATAAACAGTAAATTTTAATTTTATTGCCACATTCCTTAGTGTGCATTACGATCATTCACCTGCTGCTCTTTCTTCAATTCATTCTTCGGGCAAATCACACATACAGAACTCTTTGAACATCTGAATAAATGCAACCCCACTGTGTCGCAAAAAAAAAAAAGCCCAGCTGCATGGAATTATCTGCATGGTTGTCATGGAAATCCAGATGTCCAGCACAGAAGTAGCATGGTAGGTAGGTCAGCGCTAGGAGGTTTCTACAATTACCAACACCAACCAGGCATTGAACTAAATCAAGTCAAACTAAAACAAAGTCATTTTCTTTCACTCTTTTAACCTTACTCTCTCTCACTCACTCACACACACACACACACACACACACTTGCAGGCACTGTTATGCACTTTGCAAAGAAATCAGGTTCTCTTTAGGAAACATCCACTGTGACTGAATCATATCAGACTATGTGCAAATTGCGGACATCATCAGCCACTGGTAGCGAGAGTAGCAGTAGGTAATTTTGGCCATTATCCAGTCTATATACTGAGAGTGTTGAGAGCAGGTACCAAAGTAACAGCTTCAGGAAGGTTCTGGTCTTGGCATCCTTTGCTCTGGAGAACTTTTAGCCGATGCCTCTCCTCCTGACGCTTCTTCTTTTCTTGCCTTTGCTGCTCCTTCCTCTGCTTGTTAGATATCTGGGGGTGATGGCAATCAAATGTTTCTTAAAGTAACTTCATCAAAAATTTCAAATGTATGAAATAAAAAAAAACACACAATTAAGAGGAATCCCTCAAAAATTCCTCCACTGACTTTACCTTAGTTTTTTGTGTATTGCTGCTCTCTGCTGACTGTTTCTGCTCACTGCAGTCTGTTGCTGCACCTCTGCAGGCAGAGCAGGTTCCTGATACACACTTGCTTTGGCAGGCTTGGCCCAGCACTGAGCCAACAAGCCATTCAGCATTAATGGTTGCTGCACTCAGCTGGAGGAGATTCTCTTCATCGCCTAAAGGCAGAACAAAGGCACAGAAACACAGTAACAGAACGAGTCAGTGGAACAAAATCGTCAGTGAGATCAAGAAAACATTTGAATCATTGATGGATAATGTAGGATAATTGTTAAGCTTTAATGTTTTGATTAGAATAATAGCTATGAAGTCTGATGCCTGGTTATTCGTTTTTGCTCTGACAGTCTAAATCTAACGGCAGCTAATGAGTCAAGTGCAACTTCTGACCCTGTATTCCTCGGTTCTTGATGGAACTGATGATCACGTTGTCGTCGTCCAAAACTACAGGGGAATGGTTTTTCTGCCTGTCCCTCTGACCATCCCCGAACTCACGCTGCTGGCCTCGCGAATTCTGCATATTCTGGTGACAACAACGGCAACAAAACTTCAGAAACGAATCAATGAAGAGTAACTTCATAAGTTCACCGTTATAGTGCTTCAGCTTGTACATGTTAAGCATGGCATGTCACACTTTTGACATCTAAAGAGGCATACCTGGCTAGATAAGAGATACATTAAGAGATACATAAAGATATATTACTTACGATTGTGTAAAATTAAATGGATAATAGCCAATGTTCCTAAATGCTGGTGCTCTTTGTATCACACAGTATATACCTCTATGCGTAGCTGAGTTGGACTCTCAGAGTTGTCTCCGATCCGCCTCACACTGTCATAATGATCTCCATAGCGGTAGGCAATGTGTAGCTCCCTGCACACCTGCTTCTCTGCACCATTTATCTAAAAAAGAACACAAATTAACAAAAGGGATGTACACAAAATTTAAGCTATCACAGGGTAACTGCATATTAGACTACATGGTGTCGTCTGAAAGCATTCGCCTGTCCCTACCTCCCACAGTGGCGTGTTCAGTTGATGGATTACCACTTTCACCTGCTGACTGCGAGCAAATGCTACAATCGCATCATTTCCAGCAAATGTACCAGGTTGTGAGAGGTTTGACACTGGGCAGAAAGAAACAAAAAATTATTCAAAAGATACATTTTTCTCGCGCTTATTGTTACTGAATAAAGTAAAACCATACTTCAATGACTGCATATGTCTAAATATTCCTATCAATGTTAGAGTCATATCCTGAGGTCTGAAGAGCGAAATACGGGAGGGAGGTTTGAAAAAAAAAAAGCAATTTGTGTAGCAAAAATTTGTGCAGCAAAACATCTTGAAGCTGTTGACACTGAGCAGGGTGGATGGCCACCAGGGGTCAGTGCGTAGTTGCTGGTTAGATCAAAACAGTCCTCCATTGGGCTACCATGCTGGGTAAGATCACAAATAACTCTGGTATCAGTATAAATCTCCTTGCTGAACACAGCTAATTGATTATTTCCTTAACCAATTAGTCAGTTAGTTAGTCAGTGTCTGACAATTAGTCATTTTCTTACAGTGCTTTGTGAAAGGAACATCATCTTCAACAAAAGGTTCAAAGTCTTGTCGATTCGACATCATATACTGGACAGTCTCCTGGCGAAGTCGCAGGTGACCCCTGGAGTGACCCTCTAACTGGTCGCCTAAAGCTCTAAACAAACAGTTCCTGCAGGATAAAAAGAAATCCAAAATGTTTGTTTCAATGTGTTTAAACCAAAGGCTTATATTACATAGATGCAGGACAATAACAGTGACTTAAGTCCTGCAAAACACAAGCTTCCTTGACCTTCAGCCCAGTGGTAAACATGAAAAAGGTGACAAACTTTGCTATTGCTATGCAGCAGCCATGCATCTATGGGTCAATGACAAACAACGCTTCTAAAAAGGTATTTTTAAAAAGTATTTTCAATATGGATGTAATGCATATGTCTGAGTTCAGAACAATGTGTTTAAACAAATCTAATTTATTAAATATCTTTTAACTCATATTTTAACAGTATTTTTAACTTCACGATGAAAAAATGTCAGGTGGTACAACCAAATATTTATAAAAATATATAGATATTCCTAATATTTATTTTAAGATAAATCTTTGGCAAGCATCCCATAGGGTGTATACACACATATTATTTCATGTTTTTTTTTGTTTATACAATAATTTAACATGTTTTCATTGGGTAGGTTAGGTTTTTAAGTATCATTAGCATCTAATTTTGCATTTAAAGACAGGAAAAAAATATATTATATATATATATACATACATATATTCAGAGCAATAATGACACACAATAATGTGTGATTATTGTGCTGAATAATAAGTGTCCTTGTATCAGTGTACTGCAAACTGCAACTAGACAAAGTGCATTTTCTTGAAGCAGAGCATGTGGGAAATGCATAAAACCCACCTGGCAAACAAGCTGGAATTACACAGAAACTGTACAAAACATTAGTTTAATATTTTGATAATGAGCAGCAGGAGGCTTTGCTGAGTACATACATGTACAATTTGTGTATATAATGTGAAAGATGGATGAGAAATGGCAGTTTTAAAAATGACGGCAGATTCTACAGTAAGCTTTACGGAGGATTGCACCGTAGGCTATACAGTGGAGATACACACACACACACACACACACAAACGCTGTAGTTTAATAATACATTGTATCTGACAATAAGATGGGGAGAAATTAGCACAAAGGCTGGAAACATTAGGTTAGGGTTAGGGGTTAGGGGTAGACTATGGTTCCTACCCATCTCCTGGAACCTCTTTGAGCTTGAGCCCTAGCGCCTGGAGCTGATTGGAGAAACTGACAAACTCGGCTCCTTCATCATCATCCTGAGGCCGGTTCTTGCGGTCTTTTACAATGGCCTTGCGTGCTGCCCGCTCATCCCTCTTCCGTTCCAACTCACTCTTCTTATTGCTCCGCACAGGTTTCGATGTCTGTTTCCTGGACATGCTGGCTGCAGTTGTTCCTGCAGGCCTGTGACAACTGATTAAGCCCTCTTACTGTGGTGATCCGACTCCTGCATCAAGCGCCGCCACACATCTGAAACCTAAATAAAATACACAGCAATATAACTGTGTGTTTGTGCATGTGTGTGTATTTGGTGTAATCGTTTAAGGCAACGTGTATTCTGTTTACAACTGCCACAAGATAAACACACAAACGGAATACAAATCTTTCCCACCGAGTGAATCAGTGATAGCCGTAAAAACAAATACGCTTTTCAAACCGAAGCTTGCAAACGTCGTAAAGTAAACAGGCTTTGATCTATGTGTTACATATATCTTCTTAAATAAAGGAAGGGCGCTGTAACCGCAATAATCCAGGTGTGTTTACTAAACGTCCCTTTCAACGCGAAGCTAAACAGATCGAATAGATTCGTTATGCAGCTGTCATAGTACTAACATAACTTCAACTAACTAGTCAGGACTGCCTACTTAAGCTAGCGTAAGGTTTTGCAACGTGAGGTTCGGCAGCTAACAGCTAGCTGGCTAGCACTCACCACATAACGTTACATAATAAATCGTGTCTCCTCGGTTTTAGCGGTCACTATATGGTGAATAGCTTCAGAACGTCTCGTTATTAGACTGATACTTACTTTTGACGAGCTGCACTCGACCAAATGTTTCGTTTCGTTACCTCTTTTGGCTAAGAACAGAAACGTAGCGGGTTTGTTTACAACTGGAGTTCCGCATACGTATATAGTGTGCGTCAAAGTGTACGGAGGGGGGAATGGGTCAAACAGCATTGGCGATAAAAATGTGATCTATCTATCTATCTATCTATCTATTTTTCTGTCTGTCTGTCTGTCTGTCTATCTGTCTGTCTGTGTCGCAGCAATCCAATTTTATTTATCCAATTTTCACATCCAGCAATTACAACAGTTACCACCACTTTTGTACAGCCTTCCTAACGATGAGCTTGACAACAACGAGGCGCCTGGTCTGCCAAGTGGTATCAAAAGTACCTTTGCTTCTTTCTTGATGAAGTCCATTGCACCCATCTTTTGGCTTGAGACCACCTCATAGCTTTATCGATATCGTTATCTTTGATTCGCTACCATAATGTTCCTGGAGCAGCCCTGTGGCCTCATGATAGCCCCTCTCAGCTGGCTTAAGCTCACACATACGGACAAGCTCCTGTGGTTCACACCTAGTATACTGTAGCAAGTAGTCCAACTCTACATGACTGTTGGTTTTCTTTTCCACGACGTGTTCAAATGTTTTAATGTTTGATTTGTAGGTGAGAGGATCACCGTTGAACTGGGGAACTTCCCCAGGGGGAGATGAGAACTCCACTGCCCCACAATCACCTGCTTTGTGATCTCCGTCTGTAGTTGGGCGGCAAGTGTAGCATTTGTACCCCCAGACAAAGTGAAGTCTATGTGGTTGTCACGACCCCAAAGGTGTCACCCATTAAAGCATTATTAAAGCCACATTACAGGAACATTGCATCTTCAAAGGAAACCTATCGACTTAGCCAATATGGCTCCTACACTATCTTTTTCGTAATTACCCAAGTCAGGAAGCTCTGACTCATTTTATATTCCGAACAAAGGAGGAGGTTACACTTACAATTCTAAAAGAAATTTTGCATCTGAAAATCCCTCTGCCTTCACACACCACCAACATCCTTCTACACACCACCAACTCCTTCTGATGACTCCACACAGTTGGCATGTGCGTGTGTGAGTGTGTGTGTGTCTTTGTGTGTGTGTGTGTGTGTGTGTGTGTGTGTGTGTGTGGAGTGGGCCATTAAGCTATAAACAGGATGTTTTCTGTGTAAAAAAAAGACCAGCAGATGCACTGAGACAAAAAAGCCTGAAGACATAGAAATGCATCAGTTGACAGGAGGAAGACTAGTTTATACTATAACTAAAACTAGAACTAAATAAATGTATACATTGGCAGTTAATGTATTAGAAAGAGGACTCACATCTGCAGATGTAAGTTGGCATGTGCTTTATTACAGACCACAGTGAGTGATGGCACTGTGTGTGAGCAGATGTAATCGCCTGAGGGGTATTCATGCATGTGCAGCAATCAGTGTCAGTCACCTGGGTGGAACAGGGAAATCAGTCAAGCATAGGCAACATATCATTTGTACTGTACATGTATAGTACAATATGTCTGTGTGCATGTGAGAGCCCAGTTAACTTCAGTGGTGATTGCTTGACCACTTTCTTAGCTAATAAATGTCCTATTCTAGCAACCCTGTGTTTGTAGCAACACTCAGATTAGTTTTTAGAATTGTTCTTTTCAAGTCTTTTTTACAAATACAAGTTTACATTAACCCCTTTCTACCCCCTGTCGATTTTTTAATTAGTCCAGCTTGGCTGTGTGGTTTCACTGGGGGAGGTCAGAATGACTAGAGTGCCTGTGGGTGACAAAAGCAGATGTTTTTTTTAAGTGTACACCATAAAGATAAGGAATAGTATAAATATGCTCCCTGATTATTGTTGCCATGTTGTTTCAGTAGTTATCACAACGTGCATGTAAAATAGAATTGTTTTTGACTTTCTAAAATTGCAGTCCACGTTTACAGGCTGCTTTATGGCTGCTGTCCATGGTGCTGAGGCTCATACATACATCCCTGCTCACTGAAGCAATTACAGCAATCAGCATGAAGCACTTTATTGTCAAAGTGCTGTATATTTGTTAAATTGTTCTCTGAGGTTGATTGATTTGGCTATAGGAAAAGAAATACTTGGGGGAATATTTTATACACCTGGGAACTGTTGACCTAGATCTTATTTTGACTTCTCTCCTTTGGTTCACATTTCTAGAACAAATTATAGTTTGATCTGAATAATAGTAAAACAAATACCTATTGGACATTAAACATGCAGGATATAGTGGGAGCAGAAAGAGCTGAATATTGTGGAATGTGAAACAGAAAGCTCCAGTGTTCAGGAGTAGAAATGGAAAGCCGTTTCCATTTCTCTTGTGTTATGTTGTCACCCATAAGGTAAATCATTTAAGGGTTGGGTAACGCTCAGGATTGACAAGAATGGACGACGTGATGTCCTCTAAGGTCATAAAGGCATAGTGTGTGTGTGTGTGTGTGTGTGTGTGTGTGTGTGTGTGTGTGTGTGTGGTAGTAAAAGGGGTTAAGCATCTGGATAAAAAGGAGGTTGAATCATAATGAAGAGTGTCATTCTTGAGGCCTGCTCCAGTGGATCTGCAGGTATCCACTATAAATAATAAGCTATAGGCCAACCCCCCCCCCCCCCCCCCCCCCCCCCCCCCCCCCCCCCCCCCCCCCCCCTAAGCTATAGGCCAACCCCCCCCCCCCCATACCGCCCACAACGCACTCTGTCTCTCACGCACACACTCGCGCGCACGCGCACACGCACTGAGGTGGGAGTGCGCGGATGCTCTCTCTGCTGTAACTGCTGGGAGTCAGGATGGGATAATCATGCGTGTCTGGCGTCGGGCGTCGATGCAGCTGCTGTTGCTGGATCCGGACTGGACTCGGTCCTCGGGGTGGGTCTAGTTCCAGACCGGAGCCGTCGGGACCTCATGTCGACAGTACCAAGTACGCGGAGAAACAGGGCGATGGCCGCGAGAGAAGAAGGAGTTGATGCAGCTTTCTGAAACGTCCAAGCCGGAGAATCGGACAGTTTTCGCCCATGGAGGAGAGAAATCGCCGGCACCGTTGAAGCGCAGCGGCGGTTTGGAGTAACTTGGAGCAGGGGAGGATACCGAGGCAGCCTTTGCGGGATATTGGAGGAGCCGTTCGCATGTTTTCCGTCATGATTGTCTAACCCGGGATAAGAGATCTGAGACGCGCCGGGAAGATCGGATCACTTGTGCATCGGTAATTAGGGAGAGGGCTGCCTCCTTTGGAGAAAGCGGCAGCCGCATCCGACACACCGCGGGGTGGGTGGGTGGGTTACTTGGATGGAGAGGGCGTAGAGAGGGCTGAGAGAGAGCGGCTTGCCGAGTGTAGGAGGGGACGGAGGGGGACCGGGCAGTTTGAAGGCGCACGGGGAGCCAGGAGCGGCGTGGCGGCTCCATGAGCGGCCCCTGCCGGCACAGAGCGCCCACAGCCCAGCCGGAGCATCTCCACCGCCGCGGGTCAAACCCTGGGCGACAGGACGGCGGCCACTTTTAAAAGTTTTTGATGCATATGATCACAACCACCATGATTTTTATGATTCTTGGTGCTTCAGTTGTAATGGTAAGACACATTCACCTCCCGCAGCCACAATATGGTTTTCTGATTTCCTCACCAAGGCCCTTCTTTTTTATTTTTTTATTTTTTAAATCATAGCTTCCAAATGTGCCATTAATGTATATACAACATTTTTTTGGGGGGCGATTTACTACCATCTAGCAGGCATATCAATGGCAATCAATGTGGAAGTAGGTTATAGCCCACCTATAATTACCTGCTGTCATAAATAAATAATCTAATCCGTTTTTTTGAGGCAAGAGTCCCCCCTCTTAGGGATCGGGAGGATCCAGCAAAGGATCCGCTCTGTCCATTTCTCTCTGGGTCTCGCTGTTGTTGTTTGTCTTTAGGATAATGAAAGGAGATTGATTCGCTTGTCTGTAGGGCTATAGCCTATTGCCTGACATGTCCCAGCTGACTGGCGTGGTTCTTTGCAGGCGATAGCCTGTTTAATGGACATGAACGCACTACTGGATCGCTTTCACAACTACATCCTACCGCATCTACGAGGGGAGGACCGCGTCTGTCACTGCAACTGTGGGAGGTAAATGCCATCACCCTCGCACGATATTTAGGAGAAACACGGCGATGCGTGTGTGCGTGCGTGTGCGTATATAGCGTATATATATATATATGTGTGCGTGTGTGGTCACGTTTTTTTTATTTCCCCTTCACTCGTCTGTTCCTAATTGCTGAGGAGGCCTCCAAGATTTCTGGCGGTGAAGCTTCACCGCGACGTCTGTGCTTTTACATAGCAACTGATGTTTTCGTTTTGCGACGTATATATATATATATATATATATATATATATATATATATATATATATATATATATATGGCTGCGAGGATCTCGGCTTTGCAGCATGTAGCCTATGAAGGTGTGTGTGAGCCATAAAAAGGTAATGAACCGTGAGCCATATCAGAAACAATCCGAGCATCAAGTGCGCGTGCGATCCGCGAATATAAAGCCACCACTGGGACAGCCATGAGCATCATGGTCGCTGGAGTGAGGTGGTTATGGGTGTAGAAGTGCTACAGGGCTGCTCCTCAGCCTATACCTGCTGTTCGCTGTCACAGTGTGAGCAGGTTGGAAGTGGGGGAGGGGGAGGGTGGGGGGTGGAAACAGCAGCAGGCCACTCATTAATATATTAATTCAGATTTAACCCTGCATTATTATTATTATGCATTCTCCATCAACACTTAAAGCATGTGATGATGTGATGCAGCAGACAAATGTGGAGCCAGGAGCAACAGAGATGGAGGTGGGCCTTTTTTTTTTTTACAGTCTTTACTGTGCCTGAGGGTACAGCAACAATGTATTGGCTACATGGACTCTCACTCTAAATGTTGCATTTAGAGTGAGAGTCCATGTAGCCAATAGATTCACCCCCATATTGTCCTCACATATTGGATCCTGATTGGACCATGCCCTACAGGCAACCTAGCTACAGCCAGGAGAAGTGATCGGTGGTTTGGGAAGGGGAAGTGTCACTGCTCGTGTTGCTGCAGGCTAAAGAGATGCACATGAAACCAAAACAGCAACATGTAGTGAGGATACTGCAGTGGGATTGATGGAGCCCACTAGCACTTCATTAGCAGCATTAACTGGACTGTTCCACTGTGTTTTTTTAGCCTGTGAATCCAGAAATCCTTCTTCTTAGGCGCTATTAGAATAAATTGGTCAGATAGGTGGATGATCTGAAGTTTGAAAATGATGATGAGATGATGCACCAAAGTTTTGTTTTAGAATATTTTGACTATTATACCATGTTTGGTTTGCCAGGAGAAAAAAAATGCAGGTATATGAAAGCAGACTGTTCTAAACATATAAAACAATATAATATCAAGTTAAATCAAATTTCTATTACTATATTTACAGTTATATTCATCGAACAATTTCTATTCATAAATCACTGTTTGCCTCAAAGGTTTAATGATCTGTACAAGATGTGACATTCTCTGTCCTAAACCCTCAACAAGGGCGAGGAAAAACTGCCAAAATGTTTTGAATTAAGAGGTGGGAAAAATGCAGAAACTTCATGGAGGATCATAAATGAGGGACTTTCTCCCAGCATGGACACAAGTAATCATTGTGTGCACAGAGCACATCAACAAAATATCAATGAGTGGTTGTTGGTATGACAGAAATATGTAGATGTAGTTGTGTTACTCATGTCAACAGCAGCTATGTTGTCAGAGACTGATATACCATAATAATAAAAATAGTAATACAAATACTCCTACCCCTACCATTATGACTAATATTAGACTCATTAAGCAGTGACGCCTTTATCCACAATGATGAAAATATAGTTTGTCATCTACGTAAGCATTTTGTTTAATGCACCGGCATTGATTATATAAAACATCCAACAGGACAATCAAACCTCTGATTCCTCTTGTTAGTTTTCAGGTTACTGTAACCACAGTGTCTTTCACTGACCTGCAGACGTTCCTGAATGAGAGTCAGTGATCGGCGTTCACGTAAACAGCAGAAACGTGGGCTACGTGGATGAACGGGGTGAAGCTTGTGCCTTTCCATCCACGAGGCATGGAGGTGTCCTGACTCCCACAGTGTCATCGGGCTTCAGAACAAAACCGGTGTTGTTTTATTTGGCACCCTCTGTGCTATGATTTGGATGCAGTTGTAGCATCTCTGACAGCCCAAAGCCTGGCAGAGAGGAGCTCAAGGAGTGAGTTGTCCTAAGATTATATAAAGGTGCCCACTGAGGCTTTTCTATCCTACAATCTTTGCTGAATGGTTTTCATACTATATTCAGACATTGGACACAGGTGAACAGGACATAAGTTCTTTAAAAGATAATTGCATCAATAAATATATTATTATATTATATTATATTATATTATATTATATTATATTATATTATATTATATTATATTATATATAGTTTCTGTGCAAAAGGCCACCACAAAAAAGGAAATCTAGGGAAATATTTGGTCTAGGTGGGCCGTCTTAATGGGCCGTCAATGGACCTCAGTGGCAGCGTAGCCCAGGTCAGTGAGTTTTAATATTGAGCTTTGATCCCCACGTGGTCATACTTCTTCAGTAGGATACTTAAGGTGCTAGACTGCAAGATATTTTTTTTCTCCTCCACATTTAGTCCAAAGTTCTGCTATGTCGCCTGTCAGTCAAACTATGTTTAGTGATTTTCTGTTAATGACGTTGGATCTCTGTAGGGGCAGATTTATACTTACTGCTGGTGACGAGTCTCGTCTTCCTTATTTTACACCAAACAATAACTTGCAATTAACTAATAATAGCAGATTTCAGACGTGCTTTCTGTCAGCAGTAAAGATCAGCAAAAAAAAAAAAAAAAATAAAAAATCAAAAAAAAAAAAAATCAGATCTTTATCTCCACATTCCAAGTTAGTGTGTGATAAACTTGGGGTGTAAAGTTTCTGCAGCGTGGGCATTCACAAGACAGGGATCAATAAGTAAAATATTCCATCATGTTGCATTACAGAAATTAAATTTTTACCATACATTTTCTTTAATCTGTCTCCTCCAAGTCCCTCAACTTTTCGAAGTGCAATACTAATTGCAGGAGTACTCTTCCATAATGAAAATTCTTGTTAATGGCCTTCAACACTCTGCGTCAGTCCATCCAAATGTGTCAGTGTAATATCCCAAAGTGTGGGAGTGTGTTCCTATACGGACAGTTGTGCGTGTTGCTAGTGTTAAAAGCTTTCATATCTCTCAGGAGGGCAGGTAATACCAGAATAGAAAGAATTTCATATCAACTGGATATATTGGTTTTACAGCAGAGTGGAGTCAGTGTGGATGATTTCTCTGATTCTCCGATTTACAGAAAACAATGTCTCTTTAAATAGTCCTACAAATGATTTAAATTCCTAAATGACATGAAAAATATTGGCACACAAATTAAATATATATATATATATATATTTGTCTCTAAAATATGAACGTTTTTATTGAGCAGGCATCTGTTTGCATGTGGGAATCAAGTCTTTGCTGAAAGGCCCCTACAACAGTAGCTACTGAAATCACAGTCACAAACTAACAATATACTCCTCTGCACCAAGGGATTTTCCAGCATAGTGTAGATTAGTTATTGTTATATTTATTATTATTATATCCAATGGTGTCCATGGTCCTCAGGGTCAAAGTTGGTAAGTAATTTTAAGGTTAAACAGACAAAGTGCTAAATTAAATGAAACACCTGGGTAAAAAAATGGAGAAACATAATAAATGCTTTAATGATGACAAACAGATGCTGTTATGCAGGATTCAAAGGCTCCCAAAATGCTTTAGTGGGTAAGAAGATTATGTCAAGCATGTGTTATAGTCACCGCATTTCGTTGATACCAAACACTTTGGAGAGAAATCCGGAGTAAAGTGCTGAGCTGTGCGCTCCGCAAGCATCATCCAAAACACCAAATGTTGGAATGTACTTGATAACAACGCTCACCTCGCGCTGTTCGTTTTCCCAGCGATTTGTCCCCCGCCAGTCGGTGTCAGTTAATGGCTCATTTGCATCTTTGAATCGTAAAACTAAACGTTGCTTCGAGGACTGTTTGTTTAGATTTCCCATTTATACTTACAGTATATCTAACCTTCCCATCACCTTCCCCTGTCTGTCACCAGACATCATGTCCACTATGTAATCCCATATGATGGGGACCATTCCTTGGTGGACTCATCCGAGAACTACTTTGTGAGTGACAGTGTGACCAAGCAGGAGATGGACTTGATGCTGGGCCTGCTGCTTGGCTTCTGCATTAGCTGGCTGCTGCTGTGGCTGGACGGAGTCCTACACTGTGCCATCAGGGCCTGGAGGGCGAGCCGCTACTATGGTAAGCTGGATGTTGCTGTATAGACACTCTAAAACAACACAAATCTTTCTCCAGGTTATTTGGGTTGTATGTGTTTTTATGTGAATGTATGGCAGCACAAAAGGATAAAACATGGCAATGTTTTTTTTTTGTTTGGCAAACACAATTTTTAAAATTTGTATTTGTCCATTGAGAAAGCCCTGATTCAGTGCCAGATTTGTGGTGTATCTGTATTAGTAAAGCCTTGCCAGCTTTTACACAGCAGCTGGTGGAGCTCAAAATGACCTTCCCCCTATTGCTTGGCCTACTTTTGGCTCTTCTCCTAGATGCAGGTGCAGGAGTCATCAACCTTCACGTTCAGTAATGATCACGTCGTGGAACCATGATATCAATGAACATGCTCAACCAATCAAAGAGTCAGTCACTTGTCAATTTTTTTTAAACATGTGTATCAGTAGGTATTGGATCAAACTGAATCCTGATACTTAAATTTGGACTGGGACAACAGCTATTGGTATTAGGCCATTTTCTTAAATTAGATCATAGCACTGAACAGAAAAGTTGATATCCTTGCTTATCGCTTATCAAACCTTTTCAGGCCAGGTCTGACTTCCTGCAAAAGCAGGAAGCAAAGCATGAAGCAGCAAAGTAAATAATGGAATGGGAAAAAATGTACAATTAATTTACTTTATATTTGCGATTACAGAAAATATGGTTCGATGCCTACCTAACTTCTTAGTGCTCGGAATTTTCCATTTTTAAATATGCTTATGTGTATGTTTGAGTATAAACTTTTTCACAGCACTAAAATGTTGCATGTTAAGATTTTTAATTAAATCTTCTTAATAAACCTGTTAGCTTCAAGAAGTGACTTTCATGGCTGATACACGCGGAGGGTAAAGACAGGTCTCCACTGGTTACGAGGAGTGACGTGGGGATCATTATTAAATTTCCAAATCTGTTCTACAAATGACAAGTAGCCTGTGAAGCAGGACAACGACTGAAGTGATTTGGCCACCTCTCTCAGAGAAAGTGGTTTGGCTCGGAGCGCTGTTTCGAATTACCTGTAGTATGTTGATATTTTTAACTCGAGGAGCACAAGCACATCACAGCAGTCAAGCCCGGGGACTATAAAAGCATGAATGACCACTGTGCATTAAAAAGAAACGAACCTCAGGTTCGTGACAATGCCCGAGTGAAATAAAACATGATTCCCTTGTAAGCGGGTCGGGTCCAGGTTGGCACCATTTCAATGATACCAATATAATCTTTTTGCCAAATACTAATTTCCACTTGTCAAAAGCCAACGAAAGGTCAAACAATATTAAACTGGGTGTTTTTGGGTGCAGGGGCTTCCCATGGGTATCCCTAGAGTTGCCTAGAGAACCCACAATCATAACAAGACACCGGTCATGGCACTTGATACAAAAATGAATTCATTAGCTTAAGTGACAGAGGTACATACATTTTTGAGCTTTGGGCAGAGCTGTGCTTGATGCTGGCTCAACAGTGACCAATACCCATCTCTACCTGTAATACTGAAAAAAATATAAGCATTATTTCCAAAAAATGTCAAACTCATGTACTTATTGTGGAAACCTGTTTAATCTCTGCCCACTAAAGCTGAGCAGTGTAAAACCTGCACTGAAGTGTTGACCCATTTACAAAGGCAGTTAGTCTGCGTCAGTGTTGAAAGTGAATACAAGCATCATTCTTTTTATTATTTTATTAATTTGTTATTTACAGTGACACATCATGTCATATAAGTGATTTCTTTTTAAGACAAGGGAATATACATGCGTGTTTGAGTTGTTTGCCATGCTGCTGGTATATGGGAAACTTTGTTTACTTGTTGCACAGTGCTGTGATTTGCAGTGAGGCCACATGTGTTGCATTTTGAAAACCATTATTTGCTGTGTTTGATAAAATGCGCTGGGGAGACATGTAGCCTTGACAGCTCAGATGATTCATCTCAGTCCACTGGCAAGATGGTCACTGATGAGCTGAGTATTAACGCAATTACAGTGTTTCTCTTGATGTTTCGCAACTTTCTTGGCCCTCAACACTCAAGGACGCTCAAGTTTGTCTTTTTATAAACAGATCCTTGAAAAACAGGAACTCGGGTTGAATATTGTGTGCTCCCGGCCTGTATAATAGAGGTGGCCTGGATCCTCAGTTTTCAAGCTAATGCTAAAGTAGGTGATATGTGACCTGGATACTTTGGGAAAGGATGGGGAATATAAAGCGATGGTCAGTAGGTTGTGAACGTTGGTTGTCACTTAAGTTAAGTTATTTGACAGTGTACTAATATGGGGTTTGTGTGATGTAGAATTTCAAGTGTTTTTATTTTATTTTTTAAAATTATAAGCTTTCATAGTTGCAGGCTTCTACATAGTGCAGGGAGGTGGAAGGTGTTAGCAGCAGGTGAGGAAACACAGTTTTCTCTAGTGCATTAGTACAACAAAGTAAAATACATCACCATAAAAAAAAACACAGATAGGAGGAAATCCATATTCAGTAGCTGTAGACTAGGGAATAAAAGCTTATCCTATTGTGCTGCAAGGGAATATCCCCACAACTGTGTGTGTGTGTGTGTGTGTGTGTGTGTTGGCTATGAAGCTGATGTTGGTTCAGACTGGTTTACCCTCCCTGGGATGAGCAGTGAAGGTGAGGGTGACAGAGCCGGAAGAGGGTGTGTGCATGCCTGTGTGTGTGTGTGTGTGTGTGTGCACGTATTGGAGGTTGGGGGTGCAGGATGGAGATGCTGTCATATCCCCACCCCCCACTTACACGCGTTCTTCCTGCCAGAGCTATAAATAGAATGAGAGAGAGCAGCTGGAATGGCAAGTGAGAAAAAAATAACACACACACACACACACACACACACACACATTGCGCTGAGATGTACGCTCAGTGATTCCCATTTTTCCCCTCTAATTTCATCTCCAGCCCCCCTCCCTCATATATTGAATCTCCTCCTGGTCATTTCCTTTACAGCGCTTCCTGCTGCAACTCCTTATGGCCACATCCCAAACACAAAAAACTACCTCAGTAATGGAGAAAATAAAGCCTGGGCATTCAGCATTAACCCAACCTCTCCTCAACGAGCACAACAATTGTGTCTTCGCCACCCATTTTCTGCCCTGCTTTATCATTTCTCCCGACTCCATCTGCATCCCTTTATTCAAATGAGAAAAGCCTGTCTTCGTTGCCTCGTTTCCTTTGGATACCCTTCAGAGCGGTCCTTGTGGACAGCATCCTCACTCACGGCTATAAATAACTCTCCCTCTCCCTTTCTCCACACCTCCCCTCCACCCAGCACCCCCCCACCCCTTCCCTCCCAGCCCCCCCACCACACCTCCATTTGGTGCTGGGTTTGCTGTCTGGGGCTGTCCCCTTCTTCTCTCTCTCTCTCTCTCTCTCCGTTGTCTCTGTGGATCTCGCTCCGCCTCGTCAGCTCCAGTTTATAACCCAACAAGCACGAATGTCTGCGCTGCCTTTCCCCTCCTCACATTATACGCCGCACATTCATGAAATGCCACTTTGCTCCCAGACAGTCTCTGATTTCAAGGCCGGTCAGACTCTCTGTTGTAAAGCCTGCGTGTTCAGTATGTACTATCAATAATAAAAAATTAAGAGCTTTTAGTGATAATCTTGAGTGTGTGTGTGTGTGTGTGCACGTGTGTCCTCTTGACTGTCGAGAATAGGAACGGGTAACATGTGCAACAATCCACCTTAACGCAATAGTCAAAGTAACAAGTGCAGCACCACAGTGCACTTGAAGAAACTGTTGCTATTTACCTTTGTCATCCAATATTTTAATGTCCCAGGCTTTTATGTTGTCCTCACCTTTTATGTCCTCACTTGAGAGGATTCCCTATTACCCACAATTCAAAGTTGCGATTACATTAAACGTTTGTTTTTCCAGTCCGTGGTGGAGTCTTTTAACTGGTTTAAATGGCCCTTCTTTGAAAATACTGAATCTTGACAGTTAGAAAGCATATGACTATACTCTCCTCAGGCAAAACTTAGGCCACCGTGGGGCCTGTGTTGATGTCATCTCTCCACTGAAACAGGAAATGACAGAGAGAAAATGCATCATATCACATTGCAGAAGAACCTTAGTAACACAGAGTTGCTTGAGATTGGAAAAGCCCAGTTCACAGCACAGAGATTAGTCCTGTGTTGTTGGTTGTTGTGTCCTGTCTGCCTTTAACTGGATTTAGAGGCAGAGACCAGACTAGGAGGGATTTGCCACTATTGTGTGTTTTGATCTCATGAGTGTGTTATATACTTACTTGGCTCAGGATTCTTTACCCATGTCTGCTCAGCTACACAAGGGAGATAATGTTGCGTAACAATTACATAGACTGTAGTTACACACTGTCATGTAAACTATTGATTAAGACTTAAGCACAGAATCAGAACATAAAATAAACAATATTGTGATATGTTGTGATTTAAAAAATATTTAAAAAAATATTAATACTCACAATTAGAGGGGCATATTTATCACTTACGACAGTATCGTCAATGTTGTTTTGTCGATATACTATCTGGAAAAGAAGACAAACGAAAGACGGTAAATGAGAGTTGCATAAAAGTTCTCATTTGTCAAATTCACATCACATGAATTATAGATGGTCCTCATGTCGTCTGGCATGGAGGAAACATGCAGGAATCTCCACTCTCAGTTATGAGATCAGCGGATCATTTACTGGCGAGACTCGGCTCTGACTCACTCGCCTGGAAATGGTTCGGTGCCTGGAAATGGTTCGGTTGGTCCAAATAACTTTATCTGCAACATATGCGGAAAGACTGTTGCCGTGAAGAGCAGCTCAAAAACCAATCTGTGTCATTTCTTAGCTCCTGCTTGTACAGTGTTTGAAAACTGTGGGTCGGTAACCTAGCAACGGGGAGATGCTCCCCCGGAAGACAATGTTGAAAAAATAACCCTGTAAACGGTGACGTCTGGTGAGTTTTGTGGAATGAAAATGATAAATTAAAGTAACAGTATATGAGAAAACAATCAACAGACTGTTGATTGGCATCGTCTGACACCTACAAACTGAGCTGCTCCATCTCGGGGCATGAAATGGAAGTTAGGGGCCTCACAGCTGCTGTTTAACCCTGATGGAGCTTTCGTTTCTGTGACCAGAGCCCGAACCAGAAGAGCATGCTTCTGTTTTATTGTTAACATATAGTCTCTTTTTTCTGTTGTGTTATCGTCGTTTAGTTTGCTGCCCTCCCGTGGTAACTACATGTTGGGGTCTGTTTTGTTTCTTTCTTTGATTCAATAAAAATTTTTATCAGTCATAATGCTGTAAATAATTTTATTATACTGTATCATAATGATGATAAAGAAAACAGGAAAACTATATAATTAATAATGTAGTTTAGACTAATCGAATAATTTGAGAAAATAATCTCTCTTTTTTTTTGCCCATATCTTACAACCCTCACAATACTGTGTTGTTGATACAGAGGTGGCACAGTCTGACATGGTTTGTTTCCAGACAGTTTCGTCTTCCTATGAGAGACAGAGTTCATTCTGTCTGTCATTGAAATACTGGCATGTGTCCCACAAACTTGTCTACAGCCTAATTCCAGCTGTAGACATTTCATCACTAGCAACTGGCAGGTTATTGCAATATATATATATATACATCTATATATCTATATGGGTGTGTGTGTAAATATATTTGTGTATATATTTATATATATTTAAAGGTCTCAAACTTATTATAAAATTGATCATCGGGTATCCAAATTGAATTATATTATCTTTCTGATGTTCTGTTGATATTATGGTCACTTTGTGGATTTCCTTCTCCGTGACAGTCCTGTTGCCTCCCATCTTCTTCCTCCAGATACCCCGTCCTGGTCATGGCTGCCCCAGTTCTGCAATCTCCGAGATCTCCGTCGGCGAGCCCAGCTCCGACAACTGGAGGACTCCAGTGGCAACATGGTCCACATCAAGCAGAAGCTCTACCACAATGGCCACCCCAGTCCCCGCCACCTCTGACTCTCAAAAAACCAAACAACAAAATCAGCAACAAAAAGATCCACTTCCTTAAAATACATTCTTTTCTTCTCTAAAACCTCCCATCCCCCTTCTCCGTGGCGAGCGGTTGCCTCAGAGACCCTGGAAACTGCCCTCCCACTGTTCATAACATGGCCCCCTTAAAACTCTATGACAGGATTAAAACCTGGCCCCAGTCAGAATTTTAAAAAAATCCCAAAATTGAACAAGGTGATGTTTCTTTGTTGCCACTGAAATCTTGTCTTATGTCCATGTCCACCATTGTGGGAGGAGAAATGAAAAAAAAAACATTTTTAAGGGTGTTTTTTCTGTATAGAGACATTTTCTGTGTTCATTGTTAAACTTGGCATGCTCTTTTAGAACAGGGTAAGATGCGGACAGCGTATGGAACAGGGTGGCAAGACAAGTGACATGATATTTTTTTGTGGGTGGGAAGGGGGGCTCTGTTGGCGTAGGGAGGGGGCGAATGACACTGGAGGATGGGTGGGTTTTTGTGATAGTTAGATTGCTGCTTCTGTAAATAATTATAAATAAGGGGTCTGACAGACTTTGGGAGGGCGATTCTGGTCTGAATCGGGTGATCAATAGAAAAGGATGTAGTGTGAGGGTAAAGGTAGGGAATGGGACAGAAAGGTGAGTCCGTGTGGAAACTGGATGTGAAACCATGTGATTTCTGCTAAAAAAAAAACACAGATTAATTAGCTTTGTTACCTAGTGAATTAACTGAATGTATTAATTTTTTCTGTAAATAGGTAACGGGGAGGGGAGCGGGAACAGTTGTGGTCAGGGTTCTCTTTGCTGTATTATCATGCTATAGAAGACACGAGAGAGAAGCCAATGCCAGCCAAAATGAGTCATTTCAAAGCACACACATGCACACACGCAAACACACACACACACACACACACAGATGCCGCTCCATCTTGCCCGCACTGAGCTCAGCAGCACAGTTCAATTTTCTTTATCCAATTCCCTCTCACTTATCAGGAGCAACCAGCCTATCAGCAGAGGGAACCCTCACCCAGCACCACCACCACTCCCCCCCCCCACCCCCGCCCCTCTCTGTCCAGACATTGCTGTTGTGAGGATGAAATGTCTGTTTTATTAAAAGTGCTATTGAAGCACAACAGTGACCTCTGATGTTTGATTGTGTCATTTCAATCGCATGTGCGCAGGCGTAAAGGCGTTCTCACTACGTTAGATGTTTGCAGAGCACCAACAGCAGATTAAAGAGACGTCCTGCTGACTCTTAACTCAGTTTATTATGAATTCAGACAATAATCTTTTAAGCAGTGGCCAACAACTCCTCTGACGCGACTAACAATGCCGATGACATTTAGATGTGACGACAACCGTTGTCATCCACTGGTTGACTAGTTGAAATTTTTCATAGACAGAGGTTCCATTTAAATTGCAAAAGAACATATTCACCTTGGTTAATCAGTGTCAGACTGGATAGTGCCAGATAGTCTTTGAATATACGAAACCAATTAAAACATCACAGTGAAGGAGCTGTAAAACTGCCATTTTCTTATTATCCCATGTGTAGTGTGTTTACACTGCTTAGACAATATTTGACAACTGATACATATTCCAGTGCTACTTCATTAAACAGTGAAGGAGCTATTTAAATTGCCCTAACCTCGCTTGCTGGTCCTGGGCCCAGTCAAACACTGCGTGCATGGATGTGACTCCCTTGGGGGCCAATGGGTGTCCCAACGTTCCCAACCTGTGTTGATACCATAGAATGTAAAACCAGTTTGTGAAAGTTGATTAAAGAGTATTGGTCCCCAAAAAAATCTGAAAAAAACATTATGCAGAATTTGGCCTAAAAACCCTTCAGGTGGAAAAACCAACAATGTTAGTCATGACTTAACACATTAAGCGCACAAACAAGAGGAAAACTCTAAATCCAGTTTGACTTTCAGTGTTTAGCCTCTGCAACCTTTTAGACAAGTGAGGACATCCTAACCTAATGACCTGTGAGGTTAGGGTTAGGGTTAGACCACAACTGAGGGTATGTGTGTATGTATCAGTTATGAAGACCGCTAACTCCCATAATCCCCTCCAGTGCTCCTTAGGCGAAAATGGGACAAACCCTGACAGGTCTGACATGGATTTCCCATGGCAGTGAGTTTGTCCCAGTCAGAAATGGAGGCCATGAATCTTTTCTCCAAACAATCTCGCTCTCGCTGCCCTGCCAGGACCAAAAAAACAATTATCACCCCGACTGCCTCCACTGTGGCAGCTCAACTCACCGCCGCCCTCTGGGATCTTTGTTTAACAGCCACTTACAGCCAAGACAGACAGTAGAAGATAACATGCCAGTTGCTCAGAGGATTAAGGCAAGGGGAATGTCATTTTTCCCTTCCCCTATAGAGTCAGGGACAGTTTGACAGTGTTCAGCAGCTTTCAAGCGGATCTATTCCCTCATCATATCTGCATTCTCCCATTCCACCTGGCCCTGATCTTTGGCCTCTCCGTCAGCCACAAGCAGACAAACATGGATCTCAGCTCAGTTTTATGTTCAGCCGTAGCCGGGAGGAAAGCAAATATTAACAACTACATGCTTATGAGCATTTTGACAGCACCGTGCTTTTTGACCTACTTTAAATCAACATGGTTTGACTTAATTTATTACAATGTAGATTGAGCTGGTTTAAAAATACAGCCATTTTGTGCTTATCACTCTACACTTATGGATGCTCCAGTGACCACTGGGTGAGAAATTATTTTCATAAGACAGGAATTGTGATCAGTAACAATAGGATGGGTTTTCTCATAATAACATTTTCTTGATTTTGACATAAAAACCTGTACTGACATAATACAAGGAGTTGCTGAATAATGAGGAATTTTATGACAACTTCAATCCAGCTGCTTTATTATCTATTAAACATGCTATGTGCAAGTTTTCTCTGCTGTCAAACGTGTTTTACTGCCTTGAGCAGACGGTGGTAAAAGTCACGTACCAAGGTTCTCTAGCCAAAGCGACCGCACTGTTTTGTCAGAGTAAACTGTACAGTACAATGATTCTCCATTTGAAAGTCAGGAGACAGGCTGACTGGCCCCAGGCTAGATGGTGGCAAGCTAACGTCAGCAGGGACAAATAAGTATAATATATATATATGAGGGAAGAAAGATATCGTTAGCTATATATATATATATATATTTCCTAGGTAGTTTGCTAGCAAACCACCTCTACAGAATAACAAATAACATGGTTAAATCTGCGTTTACTGACATCAGAATTCTTCTTCTGAACACAGTGACAGATGATATCAAAGAATCACCCCAGGGGTGCTATTTAGAGGTAATATTTGAAATTAGCTGCCAATGGTTTGTTGACCTTTGGCCATCCAGATGCCTAGCAAAGATTAGGCATGGCCACATCATGCCAATTTTTTTTTCTGTATTGTAATATCACCACACTAAAATCCAATATGTAAAGTAACACTGGAAAATATAAATTCTAACCAACCAATATGAGTTCAGTATCATCAAATAAAAGCTATTAGAAATAAAAAACATAATTCTGATTATTTCCCAGCTAAACTGTGCAGATAGCACAGCCTAACACAGTAGGCTTAAACTGTAACTAACATCGGTTTGCAAAGACAGTTGTGAAAGATACTGTTATGTATGGTGCTTTTGTGTGTTATCGGACTGTTCATATCTTCATTCTCTACTCACTGAAGTATAAACATTAACATATATATATTTAAATATATATATATGGGGATGTGACATGCTACATATTTATGCTTAAAGCTAAATTTGTTATCACTCCGCTCTGAGACCATATACTTTATATTATATGGCCATACCATCCACCTACCTCTGACTATACTGTGCATTCTCTATGAAGAGGTGGTGAAAGCCGGTTCAAAAAGCTCGGAGGGAGCCCGTGAAGGCAACGGCTATGACGAGCGTAGTGGGCGAGGCTTCACAAATTCATTCAAATGAATGCAGACGGTGAGTGACTCGTGCAGTCCACACGTTGGTCTACTGAGATAAACACAACCAGTCAGAAACATGTCGGTTGCTTGTGTTGCCCTGAGTCGGAAGGTGTTGGCTGTGAGGAATTCTGGTATGATAGTGGTAAGTAGAAAAAAAAATGTTAGTATTAAAACAAAAACATATGCCTCGTGGCATTAAAATTGCTAACAGCTGAATGTTTTTGTTGCTATTTCACATGCTAGGAATGTGGTATTTTTTGCTAGGCTACAGTTTATGGTGTAAAACTATTTAGCAGTTTGTCTTTAAACAAACTCACCCTCTTACCCCCGACGTGTGTAAAATTGACTGGATGTATTAGAAACAAAGTGTTTCACTGTATAAGTTGAATTGGTACGTTGGACATCTTCGCTTTTGTTTCATTTTCAATACATTATAGTAAATGTTTCCCAAACCTGTCCGCCACAACCACAACCCCTCCTTCTTATTTGGGACTGAAATAGCAAAATGAATATTTGAACAGTGCTTGAACTTACTGTACTGAACAAATATTTATTTTCGGTTCATGTGTTTAAGTTCGATCTTTCATTGTCCTGAAAGTCGGTTGGGTAACAGTGACTGCAAAGTGATATAACACTGTCACGACAGTTCACCATAACCACCGCTAGAGGGAGTCGGTATTCTTCATGCAAAGGGAGTTTACTGTATTACATTGCATAACCTGTCAAAACATAATGCAGCGAACAGAGTGCACAGATAACATGATACAGTGTAGTAAGGCTGATCCATTACACGGTTAATCCGTATTCCGTTTTATTTTTGATGCGAGTTTTTGTTATGTTCATAATATGATTGTAATGGTTGTGAAATGATTTTTTTAAATTATTTTATTATTCTGGGTATGTAGAACTCATGCTCTCACAAGATCAGTAATACTATTGTCGTTAATATGAGGATGTAAACATATTTGTAGTATACATGTTACATGCTTAATATATTTTTGTTAAATAGGCAAAAGTGGTAGAAGAAGGAAATGTCTCGAAGAAATAAAAAACTTAAAAAGATACATAGTGTGTGACAATGGTGTCTCCATTTTATACTTCTCTGACATACAATATATGAAATGCTTCGATCTGCCTGTGATCCAGATGGGGCGCTGCGTTCAAACTGCAGCTGCTACGGTTAAGGAACCCAAACTCAAGACATTCCAGATTTATCGCTGGGACCCTGACACCCCTGGAGACAAACCAAGAATGCAGACATATGAAATTGATCTTAACAGGTAAGTCACGATAAGGTAAATTATTAGAATATTGATAGAATGTAGTTTAGTTTTATGGTACATGTATTACATGTAATACATTTTGGAATTCTTGCTCTTAATACAGCTGTGGACCAATGGTCCTGGATGCACTCATCAAGATTAAGAATGAAATTGACCCGACACTCACATTTCGACGCTCCTGCCGTGAAGGCAAGTAATAAAAATCATCTGGAGTCAACTTACACATCATGATATGAGTAACACTTTGCACTCAGAATGAAGCAAATCAAAATCAAGAAACTCGGTACCAAATTTGTGACTGTTTGTCTTCTCAGGTATTTGCGGCTCATGTGCAATGAACATCAATGGCGGCAACACGTTGGCATGCCTTAACAAAATCAACGCAGACACAAGCAAACCAACCAAAATTTACCCACTCCCACATATGTATGTGGTTAAAGACCTGGTGCCTGTAAGTATTGCAATTATAGAAAAAGACACATTCACTCCATTGCCAGACATTGTGGCATATATTGCATTTCTTTGCATCCCTCAGAGGATATTGCGCTTTGCACAGATTGTTAGCCCTCGTGAGACAACTTACAATTTGTGAATACATGTTATACAAATCAAAATTGTGAGGATTTTCATGTGAATGTGCTATTGTAGCCGTTAATAAATGATGGCTGTAAGAACCATGACTTAATGAAAATAATGAATAAATCAGATATAATATATCAACTGTTTTTTTACTCTCAGTGTTTTGACTTTGTATTATTTTCACCAGGACATGAGCAACTTCTATGCACAGTACAAATCTATTGAGCCCTACCTGAAAAAGAAGGACGATACTCAAGAAGGGAAGGAGCAGTATTTCCAGTCAGTGGAAGATAGACAAAAACTGGTATGAAAAAAAGAAAATGCAGCAGAATCATTGTTGTGATGATGTCATGACTTGCCTGTGGTGTCAGAAAACAGAGCAGAAACGGTCAGAATATGTTGTTGTGAACTCCACAGGATGGTCTGTACGAGTGCATCCTCTGTGCATGCTGCAGCACCAGCTGTCCAAGCTACTGGTGGAATGGAGACAAGTACCTGGGACCTGCTGTTCTCATGCAGGTGGGAAAATACACTTTGGGAACTCTGATCTTCAGCAAATTTAGTAATGGAATGTATTTACTGTCATTTGAAAGTAAATAGTTTATTAACAGACTAAAATGCTATTTTAGGTGGTGTACCTGAAAATATTCATTCATAACAACACGTGCATTATCCTGCAGGCATATCGATGGATGATTGACTCCCGTGATGAATTTACTGAAGAACGTCTATCTAAACTTCAGGACCCTTTCTCTCTGTACCGCTGCCACACAATCATGAACTGCACCAAGACGTGCCCCAAGGTATTAACAGTAATTTTTTCTCACACAAACACACTGTCTTATAGCATAAAGAGACTTCAAAGTTCTCACGGTCTGCTCGGCACTTGACTACACAGGGACTCAACCCAGGAAAGGCAATTGCAGAGATCAAGAAAATGATGGCGACTTTCAAAGAGAAGAAAGCAGCTGCCTAATGACTGTCTGAATGTCCAGCTCACTCAAGATCCACTAAGAGTACCTGAAACAGAAAGAGGCAGAAAGAAGCAGACAGCACCTGACATTTTCATGAATGTGTGAGTGGGGATGCATTTGAGTGTGACTATTAGAGAGAAGGAAACATGAAAGAAAAACTTAACTCTTTCAAATTTCTGGAGGTCAGGGGTATATTTGGCCAATTCGTATTAGTTTTGATTTTACCTTTATATTTCACCTTAAAGTGATAGGAGGAAACCTCAAGTGAAATATGTAGAATGATAAACACGTTGGACTGCATTTCTGCTATTTGTGTGCTAAATAAGATATAAAAACTGTTTCTGTTGTAAATATTCATTGAGTACCTAATTTAAATAAATAATGCAAATACACAATTATCATAATGTTTGCTGAACCCATGATTGATCAAACCTGTGGTTTGGATGAGGAAAAAACACAGTACTCCTTTGTCTCCCCCTCCCTCTGCTATGCAACTTGCGTTCCATTAAACAATACTGAAGGATCCAGTAAGATGTTGTTATGTAAATAACACTAAACACTGAGATGTGAAAAATAAGTCTCCTGAAAAGAAACCATCCCTTTTGTTCAGCAGGAAAGACCAACTCGTCAAAGCACAACAGTGACCACTGGCAATAGAATCAGAATCAGAAGTACTTAATTAATCCGTGGTGGGAAATTCAAATTAGTTGATTGAATGATTGACTGATTGTCGTTAGACGAAACTTATTTTCATATTACTAAAGAATTCCCCAGAGACAAAAAAGTGGGGGTTCATAATTATTCTAATCGAGGTCTTCAGGATTTAACTTTGACCAAAACCATAAAGTGAATGGTTGAAAAAGAATCCATTAGTACATTAGTGTGTGTGTGTGTGTGTGTGTCTTTTAAATTTAACTGTAGCAGTGTTTCATCGTGAAATTTCAGAGCAAATGTTTTTTTTAAAAGCTTATCGACTATCAGTACAGTGAATACACCGACATACGCCTGGGGGCTCTGTACACACACGGGCATAGTGATGACTGGTTTGGACCACGCTGCTTTCCGTAGAATGCTGTAGTTTGTAGCTGTGGTCGCTATTTGCTGGACAGAAACTTTCGGTTTTGAGAGGACAGCGCGTCACAAACATCACTATGCGCAGACTGTCGTCGTGACCAGACAATGGACAGGCGTGGTAAGAGATTTTCAATGTTATGAACGAGACTATCCACCCAGAGATTTAGCTGACAGTCAACGGATGCTAAAAGGTTAGCTGTGACAGCCTGTCCTCCCAAAGGCTGCTCAACATAAATTAACCAGTTCCTTTTACTGTTTTTCCCCATTCAAGCAAACTCAATCAAAATATTTAAGATGCGATATAGACGTCACATTATGCTAAGTCATTTTTCCTTTTTAAATACAGACCTGCTGATAGGGCGGGTGCTGTATACTCAGTTATTTCAATATTTACTCGAGTTGGAGCTCCAGTCATAATACAACATAATACTTGCTGCTTTACAAACTCTGAAATTCTACTTTTTCCCCCAGTGTTGCTATGGCAGGTGTGACAGGGTTGCACAGAATCAGATTTTAAAAGCAGTCACGAAAAGTGGCCTATCATTGTAATGTTTTGCAGCCTCAGCTCAGATGACTGTCTTGTGCCTGTCCACTCATCTGTGTATACTCATTTCCCCTTCCTTCAACGGTCTGAAGTTTCGCTCTGTATCTCAAGATGACACCGGAATTGATGATGTCTGCCTCAGATAAGGGATATCAAGCATGTGATTAAAAAAAATGTGGTGACACAGATTCGTAATTACAAAACACATGATACAGTTCTTTTTGTTTGTTGCGTTGACCACAATAACTACAATTAGGTTTTGAGCTAAAATACACACGCAAACATGAAAACATACAATATGTTACTTACACCTAATTGAAATACCCTAAATAATGTTTGATAATAATTGAACACACATGGATAAACCAGCACTATTCGTTCGAGCGTTTATGTACCGTTTGGCTTTAAGATGAACAAATCCACTCACTGTTTTTTACGTCATTTGTTGACACCACGTCATAATTGGCAGAGGTGGCGCGTGCAGGTGAGTTGATGCGCTGCGTTCGTTTGAGAGGAAGGAGAAGTGGAGCTGCGGTGGTAGGGGGGCGCCGGCTAGCCCACAGCGCCTTTAGCACCGAAACTTACCTTCTTAGTTCCCACTCTGTAACTTCATCTTTTCCATGGTATATTTAATTTAGATTCACGTTGTCGAGTTGACGGTAAGCTAAGCTTTTTTCCCCCCTATTTGGTGTTTTGATACGAATGACGTTTTTAGGTTTTATGTCCGTGTTTTCCCAGGCGTTTGGAAGCGGAAGTATCAGGTTATATACACCTCACCTTTACCGCACCGGTATTTGTTTTATTGCTGGGCTATAGCCGCTGATAAACAAGCATTACTAGCTTTTAAGGCAAACAAACCAGACCAAACTCCATGAAGATAATCTTTCTATAAGGTATACGATCATAAACAGACGTGTTTAGTGGCCTTATCACGGTTTATGGTTGCTCTTGACTCTACCATTGCCTCACATAGTCTCTTAAACTGCTTTTATTTGTATGGCGTCTTCTTTAAATACACAAGAATTACTCTGGAGCTATGTGTGTCTGGGTGCTTTCTGTATAAAACATCCATAACCACTGTTCTAACCATACACAGACCAAGACTATAAATGAATTGCTGTAAATTGTTGTATGAAACCCCATAAAACATCCCTGCTTCCTAAAATGTTGATGCAGTTTGCATTGTGGATGTTCTCGTTTTGTCAATTTTGACGAGAGGTGTGTTATTCCCTGGCACTAATGTGAGTTATCCCAGAAGAGATCATGTGTGAATGTTTCTGAAACCTGTTTTGTAGGTAGTGGGGTGGAGCCACAGAGTGGACTCCCATCACCCAGGCCACGGGATCCCCTGCTCAGTCCTAACTTCAACATGGTAAGCAAATGTCTAAAGAACTGGACAAAGAAAGGACAAACAGTGAGGACAAATTTGGAGAAATACAGAAAGTACAAGCATCTGAGCTGACAGTCGAATGTGTTACAGCTGCTGGTATTTGTTGATGTATAACTTTAAAAAAAAGACATGGGAAACCAGTGGTTTAAAAAAAGAAGAAGCCTCATTTGCTTGATGTTGGAAAAGCAGCTCGAACATAAAAGCAAAACATAAAAAAAGGAACCTGTGGTTGAGTCTTAATAAACTGAGTCTTTTGTCTCACCAGGATGTTCAGGGGTATAAATGGGTGCGTTGGCGAGTGTGGTTATGTCATTTGGCCACCGTGTTGTCCTTGGGTCTCCTTCTGATTGTGTTTCACTGGCGCCCACGGCTTGGAGTCCTTGCCCGCTGCTGCTCCTGTCCTCTGGCTTTGGCACATATTCTGCTATTAAGAGTAAGAAAATAAAATTGTTTCTACTCAAATATTTAAAACCTCCTCTTTGCCTCTCATTAATAGTAGCTATGTCTTGGGTGTGGAAGAGTTCCCCCTGAGCTACAAGTCACTTTATCTCACCTTAACTTTTTGTCTTGTTTTGCCGTGTTCTGTCAAAGATACATTTATACTTATCACCAATTTTAGGATGGTTTTGGGCAGCAGCATGTCGTGGAGGTCCTTACTGAGGAGATGGACGAAGGCAGGTCAGCTCCATGATATCATCCTCTTCAGCTGTTATCAGCTTCTCATAATTATATACTTAATCTGACAAATAATTGCAACTGTTGCTTACTTTGCATTTTCTTTCCAGTTTGGACTTATTGGGAGAACTGGACGTCACTGAATGGAGAGATACAGTTCAGCTGTACAAGAAGGAGGTAAGCAAAGAGAGAGTTGTTGAGTATTTGAATTGGTGCACAATATGGTGCCATGTCATCCTCCGAAACGAATAATGACCTCTGTAATGTTACAGAAAACACTGCTGCGCTACTATCTCTTTGAAGGTCTCCGCTATGTCTGGCTGGAGAGAAAGGGAGCTTTCTGTCATGTTAGGTATAGAAATTGGATTCTGAAACCACAGTTGTTGCCTCAGCCAAGGGGATTCTTTTGCACAGCAATGTTTAACCCCCCCTTCTTTGTTTGTAGTGTCCTCAATGAGGACTGGACCTGCAAGGACTTGTATGGCTTCCAAAGGGGCCTTAGTCACCAGGAGCAGAGCTTTAGGTAAGGAAGGATGCACGAATGGGGAAATAAGCTGTTTTTTTAGTCTTATAGTGCCCTATTGAGTATTTACATTGTAAGATTTCTTTCAGGAGACTTATTTATGGGCCAAACCTTATTGATGTGCCTGTGAAACCTTATATAAAACTGCTGTTTGAGGAGGTGAGCTGGAAATTGGAGTATTTCAAAGTAGTACCCCAGATTTATTGTTTGTGATGGTTTAGTTTGTTGGTTTAGAAGTAATATTCCCTTTCTTGCTGTCTCACTCTCTTTCTGATTCTTTAGGTCCTCAACCCATTCTATGTGTTCCAGCTCTTCAGTATCACCCTGTGGATGTGTGATGAATATTATTTGTATGCGCTTTGTATTTTGATTTTATCCATTCTGTCTATCAGCATCTCTCTTTATGAGACACGCAAAGTGAGTCTGAGCGGGATACATATACTGATGATAATTAATATGTTTAACTCTGCATATTTGAGGTAGTAATTGTATATAAACCTACCCCACAGCAAAGCATCACTCTTCATAACATGGCCAAGTTAGTCACAAATGTTACAATACGCAGAAACTCAGGAGGTGAGTATTTTGTTTTTTTTGGGAATGTGTTCAATCAAATTAAGATCTAAACATTGTTGACACAGAGTATGTTAAATTGAGGCAGAGTGAGAGAACTGTTACTTGCTGCTAACAAAACAGTCTGGGCCATCTTCATTTCCAGATGGGTTGGGGGTATATTTATGAGCCATAGTTTCAATTATTGAAAAATCACCAGAAATCGAAGTTGCCAGGAATAAATATGGTTTTGATTTGTAAACTGCCCAAGTATAATTTGATGTGACAAAAATATTTTGAAGTGATAAAAACAACTATAAGTGTGTCTCTTGCATGGTTCAGCTCCCCGTTTCTGAGGACTTACAGTTATCTGTAGATCTGCCAGTTTAATATAATGTTTTAAAGTTTAACAAGGACATTCATTGTTTGTTGGGTGCTTCTCAGTGGAAGAGTGTGTGAGCTCAGTGGAGCTGGTCCCTGGTGATTGTTTGGTCATCCCTCAGGAAGGTCTGCTGCTCCCATGTGATGCTGCCCTGCTGGTTGGGGAGTGTCTGGTCAATGAGAGCATGCTCACAGGTGATCACCAAACCTCAAGAACCAGAAGTTTCTCTCATGCTGGAAAAAGATGGTCAGTAGACAAGTTTATTAACTTGTTCCTATGTATCTCTTTGCGCAGGAGAAAGTGTCCCAGTGCTGAAAACCCCACTATCAGCCAGTGAGGTGACGTACAGCTCAGAGACTGAGCGTAGACACACTCTCTTTTGTGGTACCCAGCTTATTCAGGCCAAAGGTGGAGGTGCTGTTGCTGTAGTGACAAGCACTGGTGAGAAGAGAAACTGATACTACGAGGCATTAACATTCTAGTGAGATGTCTGTTAATGTTTAGGAATTGTTATTTGTCATCCTCAGGGTTTTTCACAGCCAAGGGTAACCTAGTCAGCTCCATTTTGTATCCTCAGCCAATCAACTTCCGCTTTTACCAAGATGCGATCAAATTCCTTTTCGTCTTGGGTTTCGTTGGTAAGTCAAAGCCCCATTATGTACGATTTGCTCGTGGGGTTCCTCTACAGTTGAGAAACAGTGTAGTCTCTATCAAATGTCGTAAAATCTGTATCACATGAATTTGTTGATAAAGCAATGATACGAGCGGAATTCCTTCCTGAGGCAGGACTGATGTGCGATCAGCCATGTCTTCAGGTGAGGTAAAGTAGGTTAGCCTTACAGCAAATACTAGATATAGATGGTAGGCAAATAATGTATACTGTAGTGTCCTCTCAAAGGAGTTTGAGCCAGCCTGGCACCTCTCCCCCCTGTCAGTCACTGGCCACCAGCATGTACGTCAGTCAGTGTGCAGAGTTGGGCCGGGGCTGGCTCTGTGTGTGAGAGAGTGAACCTGCAGCGAAGCTAGAGGGCAGCGATAGTCTGAGTGAAGTCTTGCCGCTAACAAGTTTTGCTGGATGCTGTGTACCGTGTACTTATGCGAATGATAAATAAAGCAGTGACCCTTCCTCTTCTTTCAGCTCACGCCAGCGAGTGAAAGCAGGGGGGGAGGATGTGACGTATGCTGTAAAGCAATTTTGTCGGGGGTTTTTTGGGTTATTTTGAGTGGTGATATGGTTCCTACCCGAACCATGATGTTACATAGTGCCAGTGTCAGCAATACAGGCGCTCTCAAGCGATGACAAAGGTCTCATTGAACCTATTGTGAGTTGTTGTACCATCAGAATGATTTTGAAAATATAGTTTGAAGGTTGAAAAACTACAAAGTGGGACTCTGCAGCTGAATTGCTCTGATTTTGTATTTTAAGATATCTGAGCAAATTGTGATCATGCATGAACTTTTTCCAATATTGTCCTCCTCTGTTTCAGCTTTAATTGGCTCCATTTACAACTTTGTGGTCCTCTACAGAGCCAATGTAAGTGTTAGATATAGAGAATTGTAAAAACAAATTTGTTGTCTGGTCTGGTTTGATTCAAATTTCAATTGATTACAATTTGACATTATTGTATTTGTTTATACTGACAACAAAGCTTATTATTATTGTTGTTGTTATTGTTATCATTATGATCATGATTATTATTGTTGTTGTGTGTGTGTCTCTGTGTGTCTCTGTGTCTCTGTCTAGGTGACTTGGGGGCAATTAGTGATCAGGAGCCTGGATATTGTGACCATTGTAGTGCCCCCTGCCCTGCCTGCTGCCATTACCACAGGCACTATCTATGCCCAACAAAGACTGAAGCGACAGGGCATATTTTGCATCAGTCCACCACGAATCAACATTTGTGGCAAAGTTTCAGTCTTCTGCTTTGACAAGGTGAGGGTGAATCTATTAACTGAACTTTACTCCTTACAGCTGTGGTAAACAGCTGTGGCTACTTAAGACGCTGAAATTGTTGTTTGTCTGAGCACTTTTGTTCGTACTAGACAGGAACTCTAACAGAAGAAGGTCTGGATGTGTGGGGAGTGATGGAGGGGGGACCCACTGGTTTCACAGAGTTAGTCCCAGACCCCAGATTCTTGGCCCCAGGGCCCATGCTCTCAGGTCTGGCCTGCTGTCATACTGTGACACTGCTGCGAGGTCAGCCTATTGGAGACCCACTGGAACTCAAAATGGTCGAGTCCACTGGTTGGGTATGATAGTATAAAGCTTTTTATTTAAGTATTGTGGGAATGTTTAAAAATAACGTACTGTAATACTATGAAAGTAAGTTGCCTGCAAAACCATGTTGTTTTTTTGAAAGAAAAATCTTTCAATATTTTTGCCAAAATACAAAGTATAAAGTTCAAATTTTAAATCTCAATCAATCCTGTTAGTGTGAACAGATATTAAAGCACTCTTAAAGCCTCTTCCTTTAAAATAAAAATGATTGGCAGAAATTTCCATCACAACAATAATGTAAATCAACAATTTTGCATATTTATTTTATATTTCTATTTTATATATTTCCAGACCCAGCAGGAGCCAGAGGGAGATGGGAACATGCTTGATGCAGTGTTTGGAGGACACAAAGTTTTGGCTGTTATGCAGCTTCCCTCTGAACAGCTCCACGCTCAAGGATCTGTGAGTGTTCCATTTAGACTGTACAACTGGGTGTTTTGTGATATTTGTGTTGTTTGAACAACCACTAAGCTACAACACTGGTAAACACTTCAGGTCCTGAACTCAGTTATATTTTACAGCTGTATAGTATAGAGATATAATCAAGATATTTCCAGACCAGGAAATAAATGTAAGCTGTGCGGTTTTGTCTGGAAAATCTTGTGACCTGTAATAAGTCAGTTTGTCTGGAGCTCTCAGTTTCTCTTTCTCTTTTGTTTCCATCAGTCCATAAGTGAATCAGTGGCCATTGTTCAGAGGTTTCCCTTCTCCTCTGCCCTGCAGAGGATGAGTGTGGTCACAGTGGCCCGTGGGGGTCACTCAGCTCTCGCTTTTCTCAAAGGATCCCCTGAGATGGTGGCTAGCCTCTGCCGAGCAGACACGGGTCAGAAACCTCATACTAATAATTCATAAAACTTTCAGCATGACTTTTACCTAAATGTAAACATACAATAACTTGTCCTTTTAAACATATATATTTTATTTTGGAGCAGCATTTTTATTGATTTGGAATAATTTATTTATACAAATTCATGTCAACAAATTATTGTCAGTGGCAACTTAAATATTATATATAGAAATATATAGAAATATATATATATATATATATATGTCATATCTGATCTTTGTCATCTATAACAAGACGTAATGTGAACGTGTGTATTTCATGAAGAGACGGGGGCCAGACTCTCAGCTTAATAACAACACTGACTTGAGGAATATTAAACGGTGAGCACTTTCAGGCTTTTTTGTGACACCAAAGCATCTTTATAATCTCTTAAGTTTTTATTTTATTTTTTATTTGAGCTTGTAAAAGTTTGTCTGCCCACAGAGAGGAAGTAGAGAAGAACATGCAGTTCCTGGGCTTGCTAATGATGAAGAACTTGGTGAAGCCTGAGAGTGCAAGTGTTATCAACATCCTAAGACTGGCACACCTTCGCAGTGTCATGGTCACCGGTGAGTGGAGTATTGTTTTTACCACGATGACTGTTGCAGTGCAGTATTGCAGTTAGTTACATATATATATATATTTAATTTTTTTTTCTTTAATTTCCTTAATTTTGCAAATCATGTTTCCCTTTTACATTAAAGATTATTACATGACATATTACATCTTGTCAATTTGTGTGTTGTTCCTCTATACATAGGTGACAATGTCTTAACAGCAGTAAATGTAGCAAAAAGCTGTGGGATGGTGGGATCTGATGAGAAGGTGATATTCGTCAATGCCACTCCCCACACTGCCCAGGCCACGCCTACCCTAAGATTCACCCTGGAAGAAGAACTGACACCTGGTGCGCAAAGCTCTGTAGAGATCTGCACCAGGGTTGGTCCTACTCAGACACTACACTGATCCTTAGGCTGTTTAACACAGTCACAACATCTGGGCAGAGAGAGAAGACGAGAGAATCAGGGTCCCATAGTGTCCCATTGTCTGATGACTGTTAATATTTCTTTTCCTCAAAGGGCCAGTACCAGGGTGGTTTTGGCTATCACTTGGCCATTAATGGCAAGTCCTTTGCTGCTCTTTGTGACCACTTCCCCGAGGATCTGCCAAAGGTAATCTAAGAGCTTTATGTGTGTGTATGTGTCTTGAAATTCCAATTTCATTAGACTATATTTCTTTGAAATGTTGTCATTTCAGATTCTGATGCGAGCCACAATATTTGCACGCATGACCCCCGACCAGAAAACCCAGCTTGTCAAGGAGCTGCAGAAACTGAAGTGAGTTACAACCTAATGAAGGAAAATGTGAACATGCAGGAAAAACAGAATTTATAAAAAAAATGCAGTGTCAGTTTTATGAGAATTGTGTATTGGATGTAAATAACCTATGATTAAAATACTGGATTAACACAAAATGGGTTTAATAAATGTCAGAAAGTTATAATTAGTCAATCCAACAATTTAGTGAAAATATATTAAAACATATCCAAACTATGGATATGTTAAACATGATTATTTAACATAGGACAAGGACCACAGGACAAGCACTCTGTATGTGTGTGATGTCTACATAAAATGTTGATTACAGTGCTTCTCTGCTTATATGATTATTTAATTATGAGTAGTATAAAATTAAACTATAATGCTGTGTTACTGCAGTTACCGAGTGGGCATGTGCGGGGATGGGGCCAATGACTGTGGGGCCCTAAGAGCTGCTGATGTGGGGGTTTCCTTGTCTGACGCCGAGGCTTCTGTTGCTTCACCTTTCACCTCCAAAACTCAAAACATCAGCTGTGTGCCATTACTCATCAGGTGAGGAAGTGGGAGGGGTTAAAAGAGGTTGTGGTTGTGGTACTGTGCTGGAATAAATAAAAACACATTTCCCCTTTGCCCTGTTGCAGAGAGGGACGATGTTCCCTGATCACTTCCTTTGGTCTCTTCAGATACATGGCCTTGTACAGCCTCATTCAGTTCTGCTCTGTCCTCATCCTTGAAACAGTGAGTAGAAGTGGACTCAGCACAGTGACAAAGCAGCCATGTCCATCTGCTCAATCCCCCGTCCAACATTCATTTTTTTCTGTCCGGTATGTGATTCATATGGATGACATTACAGTCTCTTTCTGCTTTGATCAGACCTGACTTTCTAAGGGGAACATCAGGCTGGGTTTACCTTGCTGACAGACTGACTTGATGCTATGCTCATTCAGTCATTAGTTTGGACTTCAGGGGATGTTATAAAAAAAACTGAAATGGCACTTGATATGAAAAAGTTTGTTCTAAAAATAGGTATATGATTTTCAGTGAACTTTGTAAATGTATCTATAATCAATCTTGCAAACAACAACAGGTTGCCATCCTGCAGGTTATTTCCTCAAATCTCATAATGAAACAGGACTTCTTGATGCATTTGTCCAGGTGAAGACAAGTGTGGCTGACCTGCAGTTCCTGTTCTGTGATATTGCTCTGGTGACGCTTCTTGCTATCGTGATGGGAAAAGGAGGCCCCAGTAACCAGCTGCATCCCTGCAGACCCCCAGCCAGCCTTCTGGCCTTGCCCGTCTTGGGTAGCCTCTTCATCCACACCTGCATGATTATCCTGGGCCAGCTTGCTGCTCTCTTTATCACTACCTCACAGGATTGGTCAGTTTATTTTGTCAGATTTAGGAAATGATTATTATCCCTTCTTGGCTAATGCATTGGAATACACTGCAAAACATTTTCTACGGTATTATTATTGCAGGTATATTCCACTCAATTCAACAGTCTTTGGAGTAGCTAATCTGCCTAACATGGAGGACACCAGTGTGTTTGCCTTGTCTGGTTTCCAGTACATTATCATGGCTGTGGTGGTCACCAAGGGCTACCCTCACAAAAAACCTCTCTACTACAATGGTACGTCATCACTAATGTCCGTATACAATGTTGTGGGGTAGAAAGGGTGATGTATTTAGACCCATGCTGGTAAACAAGTAGGCTCATTATTATTATTGATTCAGGCCCCTGATATGTTTCTCGTCTTTCGATCTTGTATTCCCAGTGATTTTCCTCAGTCTGCTGGTTGTCCTCTATTCCGTGATGACTTGGCTAGTGTTGTATCCTGGGCCAGTTGCTGGCCGAATACTTCAATTATACGACATCACCGACATGAACTACAAAATGCTGCTTGTTGCCTTGGCTGCTCTCAACTTCCTCATTTGTTTCATTGTGGAGGTGAGAGCAGATATGACTATTCCTCTTTGAGACTAACTGACATCACAGTTCCATGAGCCATAGTTGGCCCAGTCCTCGATGAGACTCAAATTCTTTAGATATAACAACGCAAATATTCAGCTAATTTTTGCTTAAGAAAATAGATAATTAAAATCTATCAGGTTCTTCTACAGGCTGGATGTTGGCTTCATCAGCTCCATCTGAGGCTCCCAGTGTATTATTTATAGTTTATTATGTTTATATTTATTATATGATTAGTTCATTATGCATTGTTCAGGATTAACATTAGAAAATACATTATCTGCATATTGCAGTTTCTTTGAATTGTTCCTCCATCACCCTGATACGTATTTCCCACCACTGTAAACACTGGCAAGTATAATATGCTAATGTTCATGTATACTAATACTTGTAGTTTTTCCAGTAGAATCACGGAAAGGGCCTTTTACAAAACATGAGCATACTTGACACTGGGTGACAACAGGCTGCTTTTAAATAGAGTACAGAGGTTCGAAATTTGAATTTCACATACTGTTTTTCCTACTGAGTGGGTCACTAACAGTTACAAACACTTTAAAAAGAATTATTGTCTATTTTCGTTGTTAATATATATTAACGCTCACTGAATATTCTGAATGGTATATAAAACAGTGGTATATAAAACAGTTTATAACACAGTTGTTTGCTTTTTTTCATCCAGGCGCTTATAGACGTAGGTCTCCTGAATTGTTTTCGGCTCCTGCGTGGGACACGTCCATCAAAGAAACTGTATAAACGTCTGAATCACCTTCTGACTGACTCTCCATGGCCACCCCTTAATCAAACACTGTCCCCCACAAATCACACAGTCATTTGCTTGTCCTAGCACTTGTCCTCCCCTCTGTTGGCCACTTATGTTTCAGTCAGTGCTGCTGATGTGAGTCACATCTGCAACATGACCAACAATGCAAAGTCACGTTAACCTGTATTAATAAAAACTATTTTTATTTAAGCTCATGGGTGGGTGTCTTGAATTGTGTTCAAATTGTTTATCATAGTTACTGGGACTACTACTACTACTGAAGAGAAAGTATCACAAAACTTTTTTGGCAAATTATTTTATTAAATCAGTATTTACAGGCAGTTTGTGTTCAATCAGAACTCAGCTACACCCAACTGTCTCCTGCTCTGCCTCTAGATTTCCCCAACTAAAATCTATTACCGTTATCGTGAATTCTCCATCATATGTTCTCACATTCTTTGACTACACAAAATCAACAGCTGCAACATAATGATGTGATACCGGAGGCACAAGCTGAATTCAGCCATTGTTAAAAATCTACTACTGATGTCCACCACTGAATATGGCTTTATATAGATCTCCATGTGAATAACTTGTCTGTGGGGCACAATGGACAGCCAGCTAGTTGCTACCTCAAGCTGTGTTACCACTACATTTCAGGACTGGACCATCAGTCACAGAGCAAAGGAGTGGTGGTACAAATTCATCCTGCACCCAAAATGGTAGAAGATTTGACAAAAAACACTCTTTCATTCATTTTTGGAAGTAGACACTGTTTTAGTTACGTTTCACTGCACACTCTGCATAGCAATGCTGCAAACAAAGTGCTGACCCAAACTTAAATATGGACCTTTGCACATCAAACCTGCAGGAAAAATACAATCTTTGTTCATTTCATTCATTCAGTCTCATTTACTTCCCCCTGAGAGCCTACATACTTTACAACAGTGGACAGGATCGGACGAACACACAAGCTGACGGAGGTGGGCTGGAGATACAACAGAGCAGGATTTGTGAAGTACAGCAGTAAATTTATTTCCCCCTTGAGTAGCTGCTGATGCCTTCAAATAATGACATCTGACTTACCTAATACATTTATAGGTTGATTTTAAAAAGGGCTTTTGGTTCATTTTGATTAAAATACTGCTATGACATTGCTGCCACCCAGGGTCCTGAGAAGACAGCTGCAAGGCTTAAAAAAACAAACCGTAAACAGAACTCGTCAGATATACAACTTGAACTCAATCTGTTAAAAAATGACAATTTACATAAAAGGGATGCAACAATGTTGCTAACAGTTCAGTTACTCAACAGGTACCACTTAAATATTGAGTTTACAATGGAAAATCTTGACAACAAAAGTTGTGACACATGTCTGTGTTCAAACTGTAAAGAGGAACCAAAATGTAGAATTTGGTACAATTTAGCCCAAAGCTCATGAGGAAAATTTCTTTTCATTTCATTAAAACTGCAGATATTCTTTTAAGTATTAAAAAAATCTTAACATTAAATGCTGTGTAACAGATTCTTGGTGGTGCACTGAAGTACTTTCATCTATACTCGGTCGAAAGCATCCATAAATGATAGAAAATTTTGTGAGCCAAAATCTGAAAAATTAAAAACATTAAAGATGTGAAAAGTGATGTGTGGTATTATTGCTGGAGGAGCTGTACCAGCTCATCTCATTTTGCTATGTCCCGTCATGCCTCCTCCTCTCTTTGCCATCATTTAATAAAGTCTTTGCTTCTGCCTTGCGGGCATCCAAGACAGAGCCACTGGGCCATTAAGGAAGAGAGAGATGGAGATAAGGGCAACTCTTAAAGGGATCATCACAGTGAGTCCAGAATTTGTCCATGATCACAGTGTCAAAATTACCACACTGGGGAGAGGAGAGAGCATATTCGACTTCCTCCTGGAGTTCCTTGCTCCCTGTCAGTTTCACATGACTGCTGGTGGGAGGAGTGGGGCAGCGGCGCTGCTGTTTTCACTGTCCATTTGATATGATGGAACTGAAGGATGTTTACGAATACAATGCTGTCTTTGCTCTCAGGAGGTCCTTGACCTCTCCCTCCTTGATTGCTGGATGGCCCTGAGATCCACTTATCTGTGCTGACGGAACCCATGGCTGCCGTCTGGACCAGCAGGCTGCCGGACAGTGTGATTGGTTGATCTGGTGTCCTCTGAAGGCAATGTTGAGTTATTGCGTCCTGGCCTGTTAGAAGGAAAGAGAAATGAGTTAGAGACACCATGTGATTATTATCATCACAGTGCAAAAAGTAAACAAATTAAAAGTGCAGTTTTAGCAAGGGCTTCATTTAACTGTCAATAAAACATCCAATATGCCAATATTTAAGGTCCAATACCTTTCAGTGTTGGGCTTGTCCTGAGGCGTCTCCTCTGGGCAGGCACTGCCCAGTATTCTCTTCCTGGCCTCTGCGTATTCTGCTTCACGCTGAGCCAGAGACTTGACCTGTGGTGTAGGCCTGTTCTGATTTAAGGTTGATCCTAGCGACCCGTTACTCGTAGGTCGCTTCAAAATGCGTATCTGAGGTGGGGGCGCTGCTGGTAGAGTGTCATCCTGTATTACCATGGTTGTCTTTAGTGGAGATTGTGAAGAATTATTACTGGACACCCTAGAAGGACAAAGTTCACAAAACTTACTGATGCACCAGACAGAAAGGGGCTGTTTACAGGGAGACATTTAACACAGGGAGGCAGTGCCAATAACAGGTCATTGGCTGGCTAGTTTTTCCTTGTTCATCATTGAAGTTACTAACCCAGTAAAATATATCTTTAAGATATTAATATGACTTGTTAGTGTCTGTTATTTAAATAAGTTTACTACTACTACCCACTACTACAATTAGCAAAGTGTATCATTAGCTCACCTACATAAAAAACCTATAAGAGGCTTATAATAATTAGTAAAACATCTTAGACCATGTTCATTGGTGTAAGAGATAAGAAAGAAACATAGACAAAGCGAGACAATTGTTATTAGGAGTTCAGCCTTTAATAGCCTTACTTTTCTTTCTGGCTGATCCGTAGCTTCTCTTCTAACCGTTTTTCCATCGCCTGTGGGGTGAAAACAGCTCAAATGTGTATTCATGTAAACAACCAACTCAGCATATCGCAGATGGGAAGAAAAGGGCGACAGGTATGAAACATGTAGGAGAGCGGATGGAAAAGCAGGATTCAGTTACAAGCTATTTATACATGTGGAGGACAGCTGCCAAGTCAAAACAGAGGGTCCAAACTAGCTAACATTAGCCGACAGATGTTGACCCCGAAAATTGCTTGTTTTTGTGTTTAATACCAAATGACCAAAGGAAGAACGTTTAAAGGATTAACAACCATATCCCGATAGACTGGTTCGTGACGTTACGGTCAACTTATTCTCAGAACTACGTTCTTTACGTCATGAGCTAAAAATGGTCTCCCGGTATACCGTGACGCTAGCTTATGTTAGCTGCATGATGCCTAAATGTTATCAACGTGCCAGTTTGAGGACATAACTAACGCTCTGACCCAACACTGGTTGATAACATGGCCGAAAATGTAATCCACCGATAACGTGGCCTCGTAACGATACAGGAAGCCACCAAGTTAGTATGGCACGCCAACATTCAGCTAGCTAACCTTTAAGTATGAATAAATTAAGCCAGGCTACATGTTGTAAACCTCAGCTAAATAAAAGTAAATAATCTTACGAATTTACTCTTCAGCTCGTCAACAAAATCTGGATTGGATGGACAAACTGATTTAGAACAGTGATAGCCGTCGCCCCAGAAATGAATAGATATTGTAGCAAATGGTTCAAGTAGACTTCCATAAAACAATAATGATTGCCATTATAAATCTTACCGTTCGAATTGAACAAAAGTAACGTAGACGTGGTCATCTTGTCCGGTGAGGTAAGTAAATTAATATTTAATTGACAAAATTTCCTCTTTAGCCATGTAATCGACAGCTAGCCTAGCATTTGCAAACACCAACTTTAGCATTTTACCGAGCGACACCGCGAATCCAGTGGGTTCACTTCGTATCTTGCACATATGTTAGCGTTTAAACGGCACAGCACGTCATGTTTTTTTAATATGCTGGAAAAAGTCAATACCATTCAGCCCGTCGCACTGGCTAAGCTACATGAGCCGCCAAGTTTCTTAAACCTGGCGTTAGCATTAGCCACATTGTTAGCCCCTTGGTGTCGTTAACGCGGAAAAACGTGACGAGAACCCCTAAATCCAACTGTGGGAACATAAGGAAACCACCAAAAAACGAATATATGTAATTAACCGAAAGCATATCACGTGCTTAGTTATTTACCCCACTGTCAACAGCTTCTTCCCAACTTTCGGCGACCTCCTCATCCATGTTTCATTTTGCTCAGACACGCTGTGGAGGTGGCCGTCCTGGGCTGCTCCGGCTCCAGACCCGCCTCTCGGCTGTCTGCGGCCTGTGACGTCACACTGGCGGATTCCCCCACAGCATGACACCCGTCCACCCAGCGGATCAGAAATGGGTTTATCGTGGCGAACAAGGAGTCTACACAACAAAACACAGGACTCATGAAATTATTTTACGCTAATTTACGTTAAGATTTGTTAATTCAAGTTAAAATGATCTTTACAAATATATTTGAGCCAAAATAAAAAATCAATATTAAAAAAAATCATGGTAGTATCTCTAGCAAACGCACAACAGTTCTACCAATATAAATTTGATACTGATCCATATGTGGTGGACTCAAATGTATGAGTCAAATTACGCGTGATACTTTCCTTTGGGGTCATGATGACCTCATACACTTCACATCCACATGGATGCATGTATATATCATCATCAGCACAATCTTAGGCTCTCATCGTTGTCAAGCTTATTGCCAGGGAAGCTGCACAAATGTGGTGGTGGTAACTGTTGTAACTGATGAATGTGACAATTAGATAAATAAAATTGGATTGAACAAACAATGCTGCTACAGTAGCCCTGTTGTGATGGACACATAAGGGCAGCATGGGCAGCATTGTCAGACCATAGCTGACATTTTAATAATTTAAATTAAATTTAAACAAAGTTTGGAAGATAATATTGTGCTTTGCAGGTCATTTGGACTGTCTGCTTTTATATCCCTGGCTTATTTTATTTTACATCTAGACTAAGGGAGGAAGTGATATAACCTATGTTTTTTTCACAGGTGAAACAAATCTGTTCTCTGTGAAGTCATACAACATTTTTGCAAGGTTGCTACTGCTCACACAAAGGACTTGAAGAAGCTGTTTAGAGTGTGTTTAATGAGAATCAAAATATGGTCAGTAGAGTGTGAGATGTTCCATAAACCGGCTGTTTTAGTGTGTTGGTTTTGTTGTAAGACTTTGTCCGTGAACTGCCAAACCAACTAGGACTGCTCACACACATAAAATGTTGGTTTATTACAACTGGAATTATGACGTCAAAGTCATTTGGATGTTGATCAAAATGTGTAGTGACCTAATTTCCTATTGGAGTCTTGGGGTAGAATAGGTCCCTAGCAACCCCTTACTGATAGCAAATGGTGAATGTGTGGAATGTAATGCAATGTGATTTTGCAGTCATACATCTAGCTGTTTGTCAACCACCATTAAACATCAAAAGAAGAAGAAGACCAACGTGATATGCCCTTGCCCTCTACCAGTAGAATTAAGGATGGATATGTAGTTGGTGAAGAATTAGGACTCGTTTTATGAGATATGTGCTGTGCCAATTATTTCAGAGATGTAACAAACACAAATGCTTCTATGAGATCAACATCTGTGCTGTCTTTTATAGCTTAATGAAAGGCACAAAAAAGAAGAAAAAAAAACAATCAGTAAAATTAATTTGATTTGTAGATTTATTTGTAAATCCAAATGAACGTTTCACCGCAAAGCAAATCCATTTCAACACTAGTCAATTCATTAGTGTGCTTTTGTAAAAAAAAAAAAAAAAAAAAAAAAAAAAAAAAAAAAAAAAAAAAAACTTGTATAGTGTTTTCAGTTCACTGCTGAGATCCCCCAACAGTACTCATGTAGTTTGGGCTAAAACATGATGGTGACGCTGAAATTCTTACCTGTAGGTGGTGCTGTTTTCCTTTCGTAGCCACAGTGGAAGGAGGTTTGTGTGGTGACTCCGATTCTTCTGATCACCCGTCTGTTATATCAACTGTTAAACAGACTAATGAGATCAGTGATTCACATAACTAAGTGATAATTAAATCATTATGAAGGACTCTACTTTGAAGTCGATGTGTCAGCATCTGAATTTTGCTTATAGATCAGTCTCTGTTAAAATGATAAACCAAGTCATCAAGCCAACCCATGCGGTAGTGATGTATAAGAAATCAGCATTGACGAGAGAAAACAGTAATCCATGTTTATGAGAATTAAAGAAAATGAGTTGCATCTTTTTGTTGCACGGGATGAAACAAGATCAGGAGTTTAACGAATGGAAACATAAATAAGAAAATCAGTGTAATTATATTCTGAAATATGCATTTCTCATACACATGTTTAATTAATATTTTTATATTCCGCTTTTTTCAGTTATTTGTGTGTGCTTTCTGTATTGCAACCCTGGCAAAACAAGTTCCTGTGGTTCCTAATAAAGTTCTTATTAATTCTTCAATAGAATAGAATAGCTCTATTGTCATTGATAGCTGAGCTACAATGAAATTAGGATACAAAGCTATTTGAAGCTATTTTGTTAACTAACTATTGCAACACTTCTGGAAAAAAATCCAACAGTCTATACTGCACACTAATTTAATTACGATCAATATAAGAAAGTATCCTGATGTAAAGACTTGATTATCTTAAAATGTTTGTTTCTGACAGAGAAAATATTTCCTGTAATCAACATTAACCTTTCTCCCAGTGCTAGGGGTAGAGTTCTCCAGGACTTGGGGGGAAAACATTTCACACCGGACGTTACCATCACGTTACCACTTCCTGTGTGCCACAAGTCCGCTGCAAGTACTTCAGGTTTGTGTCACCATTTCTCCTCCTCGGTGAATAACTTCATATTTAGCCGTACTTAAGCTTTCGGTGATAGTTACAGACACAGGCATATACCACCTGGTTATATCCCCGGGATACCTGTTTAGATATTGCCTTTTATGTGACGTAGTTAGCTGCGGGCGATATTTAGCAACAGTCCCCGTGCTAGGTTTAGCTAGCTACCATGCTAGTTAGCCAATGTGTTAGCATTACTTGAGATACAACAAACAGCAGAATCAGAAGCAGTTAACTATTTTTGAGTTCAATGTATGTAATGTATGAAACGTATTGCCACTTTACCCCTTTCATCTTTGCGTAACTATATAACGTTACGTTGATGTAACGTTTTGGACATTTTCTCTCCCTCACTAGCCTGTCAGCTAAGCTCCGCCTTATGTTCAGTGTCCTCCAAAACATTCTTACCTCCATTCAGATGAACCTGTTTTAGACATGAAACCATTGAGCAACACTTTATTACAAAAAATAAATTCACTGAGTCTAAGTTATTTAAAAAACGCTTGTTATGTATATGTGTGAAACATATGCGTGTGCGACGGGTTAAAAGCAGAGACCAAATTTCGTTGTATAGTGTACTGTGACAATGACAAAGCTTCCTTCTTCTGATGGGCCAGGCGGTGCAGAGTGGAAGCTGATGGGGGACGAAAAAGAGACCTGGAAAGTAAAAACCCTTGACGAAATCCTACTTGAGAAAAAACGCAGAAGAGAGTTAGAAGAGAGAACCGATCCCAAACACCAGAAAAATGTAAAGTATATATATATTTGTATACTATACAGTATGGAACCTCATTGTGATGCACTGTTTATGTCACATAATAATAGCAATAAAAATAAAAAAATACAGCAAACAGTTTTTATCTTTTAGTTTAGCTTGATATGTTTGAATGTAAGTAACAAACCTTTATAATAAATTCATGTTTGAAAAATAATGTAAATAATAAAAATGCTAATAATAATGATGAAACGAATTCCATACTTGCTAGCGATGTTCCAAATGTTCTGGTAGTATTAATTAATTTCTTAATGATTTCTTTCTATTTTTAGCCTAAAGTTCTTCTCGCTTCCTCTCAGTCCACACAGGGCCTTGTGCCACAGGCGGATGACCGGGAGACCAAACGAGACACTCCGGAGGAAGGAGAACTACGAGATCAAAGAATGGAAATAACAATTCGTAATTCCCCGTACACACGGCAAGACTCAACAGAGGACAGGTACTTGATTTTTTTGTAGGAAACAAGCATAGAAAAATATGTTTCTGTTGACTGCTAATTCAGAAATAAAATCTTGTGTAAACATGTATGCATTAGCATGAAGTATTTGAATCCTTATGTATGCTTTGTCATTGTTTAAAGCTAATAGAGTCTACAGGAAATACAGTATTTCCTTTACATTTATGCAGAGGTGAGGAAGATGAATCACTAGCAATCAAGCCTCCACAGCAGATAGCGAGGAAAGACAAATCTCATCACAGAAAGGAGGAAAAGAGAAAAGACAAAAGACGTCATCGCAGTCACTCTGATGAAGGAGGTATGGGAAACCAAATTTATTGCATATAGACAAATGTGATTTATGTTGGAATAACATACATTCGGAACTATTATGGGTATCTGTGATTTACAGCAGGGAAACATACACGACATAAAGACAAAGAAAAAGAACGAGAGAGCGATCGCAGGAAAAGACTGTGGGAAGAAGATAAAGCCCGGCGAGACTGGGAGAGGCAGAAACGAAGGGAAGATGCCAGAGCTCATTCTCGACGAGAGAGGTGAGCACACTTGGTGTGTAATCTTGTAGAAACGTTTTGACAGAACTTCAGGTTCATGTAGGACAGTTGGCTAATCGTGGTGTATAGCTGTGAAGGTAACAGAGCAATTCATCACCATAAACTAGGGGTTTCTATGAGTAAGCTTTATCCAACCAATCTAAAATACAGAAAACAATGACAAAACCAGAGGTTTTGGTTGTCTGAGCAGACTTCTAAGGGATTCTCCTGGGTTTCTATTTTTTTTCGGACCACAGGGACCGTCTGGAGCAGGTGGAGCGTCAGCGTGAACGGGACCGAAAGCTGCGTGAGCAACAGAAAGAGCAATGGGATTTCAAGGATAGAGAGAGGAGGGCAGAAGAGCGCCGCAAAGAAAGAGGGACACGACGAGAAGGTCAGTGAATGAACCTGGACACCTGCTGGCAATGGATGGTTTTTTTTCACTTGGTAGAAAAGGCCTCCCTTTGTCTATATGAAGCTTGGCTAAACACATCCTGACATTAGTTCGGTAACTGGTACACAGAAAATGTGAATCACTGTGATTTTCCAAGGTAACCCTGGGAAAGAATACAAATATGCGTATCTCCTAAAATGCTTGAGGGTTCATTTAAGCACAAAATTTACAGCATCCAATGTCGGTGTCCCACCACCACCAAACATAAGGGCATTGATGAACTGTGTGAAATGTGTAGTGAAATCTACAGCAGTGAACATAACAGTATTTCCTTTCCATAGTGCCGTCTCATCACAGGATGCTACCCGATGAGTATGATGAGAAGACAAAGCAAAGTCACCGTAGCCGCAGTCCTTCTCGCATTCCCCGAGACAGATCTGACCGCAGCGAACAACGAAGAAGTGCAAGTGAGTTCATTAGCATATTGTAGTTCTTAATTGGAGTGTCCATTTGCTTTTGTTAAATTTATTAGCTGTGTCCTGTCATTGTTTGATGGAAAAATGACTCCCTATGAGACCTTGTACGTTTTGTAGCTCACACTTACTTTTGTCTGCAGCACTGAAGGAGGAGAAGCCAGAGGGCAAAGACCTACTTGCAGACCTCCAGGACATCAGTGACAGTGAAAGGAAAACAAGCACTGCAGAATCCTCCATGGGTAATGGATAATTTAACTTCTGTTTCCAGCAACCAGTTGATACAAAATACACAAATAGCATATGTTGCACAATGTGAAATTTCTATAGTGTTATCAGTGCATAACCCCTTTTCATTACTTTTTAGTAGAATTAGGGATGGGGTGAGAGCAGAAGTTAGAGCTCTACAATATAAAGGGGGATACGTATGTGTCAACTCATTAAGTACCAAACTATTGGGTTGGTGATTGCAATGTAGTCCTTGCTTTATTTTCTGATTATTTGAAAATTCCATTTTTGTTAAGCATCTGGATCTGGCTCTGATGAAGAGGAGGATGATGATGAAGGCGAAGATGAGTCCAGCAGCCAGAGTGAGGGTGAAGAAGGCGAGGAGGTGGAGGAGCAGGAGGAAGAGGAAGAAGAGGAGGGGGAGTCTGTCTCAGGCTCAGGAAGGTCTGAGCAGAGTGCAGGTAAACCTGTCACCTTATGTTGCTGTAGCAGGTTCAGTTTTACGGCATCATATGTTTAACACAGTGTCTCTCTTCTTTTTAGAGGATGTGAGTGAGGAAGAGCAATCAGATGAAGACTTTGAAGAGGAGAGAGAAAATGGAAATCACATACCAGCAGGTGGGTGAACCACAAATAAGGGTAGTAATGGGTTTGAGAGTGGAAACCTGTGGTATGGCTTATTTTATTAATAGAAAGACGATGCCAAACTACCTTCACCTTTGCTTCATAGTGCCCGAGTCCCGTTTTGACCATGACTCAGAGGAGAGTGGAGAGGACATGGAGGAAGAGGAGGAGGAGGATGAAGCCGGGGAGGGTGACCCGACTCCTCATTCTCAGACTCACTCACGCTCCCCCAATTCTGAAGAGAACTACATCCCAGACTCCCCCCCAATTTCACCTGTGGAGCTGAAAAAGGAGCTGCCTAAATATCTGCCTGCCTTACAGGTGAATATTAGAATTGCATTAATCTACATCTGATTAAAATGCATGCATACACTTTGAATGTAATCGTCTTAATCAGTTTAGAACTTCAGTGAGTTAAATTGTTGGTTTTCAGGGTTGTCGCAGTGTTGAGGAATTCCAGTGTCTGAATCGAATAGAGGAGGGGACCTATGGTGTGGTGTACAGAGCCAAGGACAAAAAGACAGGTGTGAAAATAAAGAAGCAAGTAGATTTGTGGTCGCAATTCCCAGGACCGTCCAAACACTAAACTTGAATGTTTTTTTTTTTCAGATGAGATTGTGGCGCTGAAAAGGCTGAAGATGGAGAAGGAGAAGGAGGGCTTCCCCATCACATCTTTAAGAGAAATCAATACAATTCTGAAAGCTCAACACCCAAACATCGTTACAGTAAGGGTGAGCAAACCTAGAAAATTATAGCTTAGGCATCAATTTGTTTATTGATGGTCAAGGAGGAAGTCTCATGTGTTTTCTCCACTCTCCTCACTATATTAGGAAATAGTTGTTGGGAGCAATATGGACAAGATCTATATTGTGATGAACTACGTAGAGCATGACCTAAAGAGCCTGATGGAAACAATGAAGCAACCCTTTCTGCCAGGTACTTTTTTTTGGTAGGCATCACTTAGCTTTGATCCATTTATGTGTGTCAAAATAAAACGAATCAAATTAATATATGATCTGTTTTGTGTTTTTATGTGCCCTCTAATCTTGGATCTTAGTTTTAGCGTTGCCATTGAGGGTCTTTTTTTTCCCGATAAAAGCTTTATTAAAACATGATTCCTCTCTTTCAGGTGAAGTTAAGACTTTGATGATTCAGCTTCTTCGAGGAGTCCGACATCTCCATGATAACTGGATTCTGCACCGTGATCTTAAGACGTCCAATCTGCTGCTGAGCCACAAGGGAATCCTTAAGGTATGCTGACAAAACACTCCACTTTGGCTTTCACTGTTCTCACAATCACTGAACTTCTTAGCTTTGTGATTGTCCTGCATTTGGCCATGCAAAAACTGCTGAGGTGAAAGGTCACAGCCACTTCAGGGAGCTTGTCAAAGCTTTTGTAATTTCTGTATAACTTTCGTGATTGTTTTTGACTTAATAACAATGATTTGCTCACTCCTTTGTCCTACACATTCTTTTACCCTAGACATAAAGAAAACACTAAAGATACTGAAGAAATGTATGTATTTCGTGTTTTCAGTCTCTGTTATTGTTGTCAATAAGTCATGTTTGCTTAACTCAAAAGATAAGTATTAGCTGAAGGTCATGTTCACCAAAAAGCAATGACCATCACACACAGGTTTTCTTTTTGCTGAGTAAGGGCAATTAGTGTCTGAAAAGGAATTTTCCTGTAGGAATATTTCACTTGTAGACTGAGAAAAGGTAAAATCTCATGTAACTTTTTGTAACAATTCCACTGGTTGCTGTCCCAGAGTTGTGATCTGATTAAATGTTACCTTGTGTACTTTTAAAAATATTTTTAGCTTGGTAGAATACACAAATTCAAAAGGGGTTTCAGTTAGTCCCATATTTTGATGATGCACAATTTTCCGTCTAGCTTGCAGCAGCACAGTTACACAAATAGCACTTGATTACTGAAAGTCAATTAGAGCATGAATTTCTGGCAATGTACAACAGACTGGATCCACATGTAAATTAACCAAGTTTGCCCAGCCATTTGTCAGTGTGAATTTTATGCAAGATGACAGCAAATAAACATTATGCTTCATCAAACTTCACAAAGGTCATTTGAGTTCCTATGAAAGGTGAGGGCTTAACAGAATAAACATTTGTGGAACCTTATTAAAACTAACGCAGTGACCTTTTTCTGAAAATAAGGCAGTTGTTTTCAAAATATTTTTTTCTGTGTTGTGCTGTAGATTGGAGACTTTGGTCTGGCGAGGGAGTATGGATCGCCGCTGAAGCCGTACACCCCTGTAGTTGTGACCCTGTGGTACAGGTCACCAGAGCTGCTGCTTGGAGCCAAGGTGAGAAGTCTGGTTCACAGTACCTCTCCATATTGCAGGAGTGAATGAAATATCAATGTGAAAATATCACATGTGATGTGCTTTCATGTGGTTACATTATCCCAATTGAAAGTTTTAACTCAGGATGTTTTACAACAAATGCTTCACAGATGGGACAACTCTGTGAAGCATTTGACTTAAAGATACAAAGTAATACAAAGCACTAAGTTTCAGTGTATGATTTCCAAAACAAGATGGCAATAGTCCACCAGCTTATCAGGGTACATGTACTTGCACACATGAAATAAATGCAACCATACCGTTTGTTTCTGTGAATCATCATTGTGTTGTCTTCACAGGAGTACTCCATAGCTGTGGACATGTGGTCAGTCGGCTGCATTTTTGGCGAGCTCCTCACCCAGAAACCACTTTTCCCTGGAAAATCTGAAATTGACCAAATCAACAAGATTTTCAAGGTGAATGGCTGCATTTTCCCTTATACAATTAAGTAAATGCTCACGATAAAGAGTAAATCCTGTCGGTTTACAACATCTACATCGTCCTTGTTGTGTGTTAGCCTGCAGTTCTGCAGTACAGCACAGAGTGGTGCTGTTGGTAGATATCAGTCGACCTCAGAAAGCTGTGGGAATGAGAGGCTCACAATGGTTTCATTTTCACTAAATGAGATGCATAGTCAGGTGTGTGGCCTGATTCACCTTTCATCTCATTGCCCTCAACAGTTAATAATTAAAATACTGAAATTCACGTAGGGCAGGTCTATTGCCATATGTCTGTGGCTGATGAACATCACTGCTAAAATGGGAATATCTGACATGCGTCTGTCTTTGCTCTAGCAGTATGTTTGCTGACTTGTCTGTGCTGACTGCAGGATCTAGGGTCACCCAGTGAGAAGATCTGGCCCGGCTACAGTGAGCTGCCTGCTGTGAAGAAGATGACTTTCACAGAGTATCCATACAACAACCTGCGAAAGCGCTTTGGAACTCTTCTTTCAGACCAGGGCTTTGACCTCATGAACAAGTAGGATTCCTTCAGACTGTCTTATTCCACACACAGTTTTACATCTAAAGCACATCACTACATCTTTTCAGTACTTCTGTACATTTGATCAAAGTGTTACAGCAGTGATTTTGTTTTGCTACACTCACTTATTAAGGATAATTATTAACTAAATAAATGTCCATAAATGCCTATTATATCCTTTTTTGTCCAGTTAGTAAAAGGCAACTATCACCTGATAATATCAGTGACATACAGCATTGGAAATCACCTCACTTGGATGAACACAGCACAGCATTGTTAGATTCTGTTATTCTTTCCTGAGTTTCTCATTCAGTCAGTGCATATCTGGCAAGTTGATATTAAACATGACAACAGTAGTGGACTGGTAATTTGTCAGCAGAAGTCCAGTTCCATCCTGCTGTTATGTTTCTACCACACACATGTCACACTACAGGACATTTTTTTTAGAAAACCCACATTTAATATGGAAAATCAGGTTTTACAGTAATATGTTCATAATTCCTGCATGCACACTAAAAAAATCAGTATTGTTTAGCAGCTGCAAAGAGCAGACAAACATATCTCCACTCTCCTCTCTAAAATCCTCACCCACCCACAGAGCCTTTTGCCTACACCTGCAAATGACAAAACCATACCACTAGCTTTTCCTCACAGCTGCAGACGATGGTAACAACATGTCCACTGTGCTGCCAGAGGGATCATGGTTCAGTGGAAGTGTGGCGCCAGGCCAGCGCTGCTGAAACCTTCCAGCTGTCAGAAGACTCTCGAGGCGTTTACTCAGGGACAGATTCAGACTGCAGGAGGTCAACACCTTAGACTTACTGTTTGAAATGCTTCAGACAGAGCAGTGCAGTAGGGGTTTGAAGATTTAGGTTGATGGGTAGATATTATAGAGCTATTTGGAATATCACACCTCTCTGTGTAGAATAGTGTTTGAAGTTAGAGGCACCTAGTATCGTCTCTGAGCAGTTGCTTTGATTAAACTTTTCAGTTGGCAAAGTACAACTTTTTTTAATCACACAAAGTTGTTAGATTCCATTACCTTTTGTTCTAGCTTTACAGAAGTCTGTGTTCTTTTGATAAAAATCAGTACAGCTCTAAGGAAGAGCAAATTCACAAGTGCAGGAAGAAGAGCACATTCCTTGAATTTCAAAACAAACAATTTAGACGCAAGTGAACGATTATGTCGTTCAAATGCAAGGGTTAGCCCCAAGTGCCCTGTGGCACAGGAAGACAACTTCACTATTGTTAGTCATGCTACAATGAGTAAACACTTAGACCTGCCCGATTATCTGCGTTTTTTTATTGAAGTATAAGTGTGTCAGCATCTCGGTATGAACTTGCTCACTGACTGTTTTCCAGATTCCTAACTTACTGCCCCAGTAAGAGGATTGTGTCAGATGAGGCACTCAAGCATGAGTACTTCAGAGAGACGCCACAGCCCATTGAACCGTCCATGTTCCCCACCTGGCCAGCCAAGAGCGAGCAACAGAGGGTGAAGAGAGGCACCAGTCCTCGTCCACCCGAGGGAGGCCTGGGCTACGGTCACCTGGTAAGGGCATTAGGCTCCACTTTCTCCATTACATACAGCTACCAGGCTTCCTGAAGTTTGTGTTAAATAAATTACAGACCTACACGCTTCTGCTTTGCGTCTGCGTATTTCCTCCTTGTGTTTTCCATGATGAGCACCCTTAAGATGTTAATGTTTTCAGCAGTGGTCTTACCCACCCTGAAGTTGTTTTTCTGAGTCTGATGATGCTGATATTTTTTTCAGTAGAGGTTGCTGGTAATTTTCGTGCTACCAATAAATTAGACAATTTCCTACCATTTCTTAAGTCTCATTTTTATTTTTGTCAGGAATAAAAAGCTTGTGAAGCAGACCATGGGGCACCAATACTTTACTGAACCCATGGAAGAAGAATAACAATAATACAACAATAATAATATTAATAATCAACATGGTCATGCATACTTGTAGAATACAATCAGGATGTCTCATTATGGTCCGTTCATGTTTCCAAAGGTAACCAGTGTAGCATTTGTCAGTTACAAAATAAATCTGTAAGTAATTGAACTATATTATGTTTAAGGTGTGATTAATCTGAATGTCCTTTGCCACACAAATAAACTTCTTTTCCGCTATCTCTCTAGGGTGATGATGACCTAAAAGACACAGGCTTTCACCTGACAACAAGCAACCAGGGAGCATCTGCAGTCGGCCCAGGATTCAGCCTCAAATTCTGAGCCTTAAACTGCAGGAAACCTGGCTGTCTGACTAAGGGAGAGAAAACTAAAAAGACTCTTTTTAACTAGACGCTGTCTTAGGTTTACAACTCTAAACCAGATTAACGTCTCATCTATTACAACCGTATAGTTGCAAATAGTCAGGACTGTCTAACAGCAAGACTGGTGACTTGGATTGTATTTTTTTCCCTTGACTTTTCAGCTCTGTGTTTTCACGTCACTTCCCCAATTCCGATATGGTCATTCTTAGCTCAAAATTTAAGCACTCATGTTTACCGTTTGTTTTATTTTCCCTTTTATACTTCACGAGAGAGGACCAGATTTTATAAATGGTTGGTATTTCCTGGCTGCCTGATCTACTGTATAATGATGCAGCACTGGCTATGTTTTCCATCAAGCATAATGTTAGAAATTGACTTGGGGCTGTCAGCTCCCTTGATGACAGGGAAACAGTGTTTTTGTTAGAAATAAAGTATGAAACTTTGTTGTGTCTCCCATTTTCCCTGTATTTCTAAACTCTCTACAAGCTATGTAAACACAACCGCACACTGCCACAGGAGGGGAAAAAAATTCAAGGGAGAAGGCGAGCCTAAAAAAATTCAGCCTTGAACCCAATTTGGTAGTCGCTGTCCAAAAGTGATGTCATCCTTTGCACTGCACACTTTGTCTCAGTACTTTGTTCTTTCGGGGAAAAGGGGGCCCAGACTTCACTCTGTCTTTGTTTTTTAAATGGTTCTGCAACTACAGGACTTAAACAAAAAATCTTTGATTTTTAGCGTTCGAAAAATAAACACTACAATTTTGTTGCCTGCAGGATCTCTTGCTGCTTTCACTGGAACACATGCATAAAAATACTTCTAGAGCCTGCGGTGAATGGAAATGTTCATTAATCAGTTTTATCTATCTCCCCTACTGCAGATTATTACACCTGATGTGTTGAGTAAGCTTGGAAGGACAGCTGCTCTTGGAGTTGACTGCTTAGTCTCTGGAGACAGACTCCTGGCTTCGCTGTGAGCCTAGTAAAGTAAGCTAGACGTCTGAGGTGTTCCATATGCAGTGTAAGATCCAAATTGTTCCAATGACTGTAGACAACATTGCTTATTCTAGCTTGCTACTTCAGTTTGGTCTGTGTGTAAATTATTTCAGTGGCATGCGTCTGGGCATGCATTCAGGCCCTAAAAGAAATGCATTAGGGACATGCATTTATTTCCCCATGAAACATCTTAATTCAATCTACTTGCAAATCCTCCAGCTATGCTCATTTCTTTTCTTTTTTTTTTAAATTAAAGATAGCATTTTTGCATGGACACCCCAGGAAGCCTTGGGTGGCTTTTGACCCCCCTTACTCCCTTAGCTTTGACGTGGTCCAGGCTCAATGATTGCAGAGTGGACGTTGTCCCAAACAGCTGACGAGGGCTGCACGGATTTTTCATCACCAAATAAAATACAAACCGCAATGTCTGCCATTGGCGGCTTTTCACAGTCAGGTAGTATTTTGACAAAAATACTACTTGTCACGGAACATTTATTTGCACATACGAAGACGCATTTACACAATGACAATCGATGACAGTTGACTGTGGAAAGATACAGAAAAGACATTTTTAAAAAAATATAGAAATATGTGCCCTAGTGAATGAGGTCTCTCGGTGACCGTGTATTTGAAAGCGTCCGGTTCAGTGTGCAGAGAAGTTGGCCTGGCCTTCAGAAGCGCACACGTACCCTCCATGAGTAGTTAGTGAGAACTTTGTCTTTTTTCTTCACAACGCAGGTATATGTGCCTTCATTGATGGCATTAGCCACGATGGTAATGTGGTCATCATTCAGGGAGATGTAGTTTGGGTGAGAGTACTCCAGCAGCTCTCCATCTTTGTACCAGCTGGAATAGGAGTCAGATGTTAGACATAGTGGAATCATACTGTAGCATCGCTGCACCTTGGTAGACCAGTATAATAGATTAGAGAAGGATACTCACTATACTTTTCCTTTCTTTGATGCTATTTTCTTCCCACAGCGAAAAGTAAGCTTCTTCCCTTCAGCGACCAACTTGTGTTTGGTCCGCGGGGGAACGGGCGTGGGAGCCACAGTGGGGAAAGGGAATTCTGAAGAACATTAACGGAACAACACTCCAAATGAAGAAATGTAAATTTCAGAACATAAGTCACCTGACAAGGTTCCTGACCATAAATGATCATCTAAGGCCACAGTGCTGAACTAAGGAGCTGAGAGAGACTACAGTGCTTCTCAGCAAATTCCATCATGTCCTCACCGACACCTTGCTGAAACTGTGTTTGGTGAACAAATGGCGTTGATCCCATCACATCAGAAATGTTTTACAACACCTGACCTACTGGTGCCACGGCCGCCTCATCAACATAATCTCCCCCATTCTGGTGCCTGACAAACAAAACAGTCAGTCTTGCGATCAACTCAAAATCCTGCTGAAAACAGTCACTCTTGTTAATGCCACAAAAATCCAAATTGACCTTGTGTGTCTCTAACCCTCAAGCCACAGTCTGAAATTCCAGTGGGTTTGGACTCGCTCAGGAATTTTCCACAGCCGTACAACATCTCCCAATCAACAATGAGGAACAGATTACTGTGAGCCAGGAATCGTCTCCTCTCGCCTCTCAGCACGCTGTCCCTTGTTGCTGACATAAATCTCAAGACGGCCATGGCGGCCTGTGAGCTGTGATGATTACAAGTCACTTCCTGTTGCGCAACAGGAGTCTTTGCACCGGCACATCACGCAACAAGCCTGATATGTTATCAATAATTGTAAATGCCATCATCTGCAAGACCCTTAGCTCTGTTATTGTGCTCAGGGCAGTGCTATTCTCTAGAACTAAGGGCAATTCCACCCAGTAGCAAGTGCAATTTCCCTTCAAATTATATTGCTGAAAACTGCCATCACAGCTCTGCATGGCTGGATCTGTTGGCCCCTGTTGCTCCATTGGCAAAAGGTTTGCAGCAACTCCTTGTGCTGCTCAATTGAGAGAAAGCTCTCTTTTTTTTTCTTCACCACTTGGACGGCTGCTGTTCTCTGCCGCTGCCGTTTGTGTTGTGTCTTACCGTAACAGAAATCACAGCTGGAGGGGCAGTGCTTCTGCATCAGCCTGCGCTTGCTATCGCAATAACCTTTCCGGGCCCAGGCCGGACAGATAAATAACCGGTCCAAACATCCTGGAAGAGAGGAGGAGATGGACTGAGGAGGAGGATCAGACGGCAGCTCACAGTCAGCAGCAAGAGGAATTTGGATCCCCGGTCTGCTTTTTTTTTTTTATTCCAGTGAAAATGACTCACCATAATACGCGCGAATCATGACTCATGAGTCGTTCATACAGTACTCATTAATGCCACGTTGGCTTTCTCTGTCAGCTGTCAAAGACAAAGACTGGTCTCTGTTCTGGTTGGTTCTGACCAAAAACCGGATCGCTGGCTTTGTGCCAGTGGTTCTCTGTAAGCGTGTCTAGATGAATTCTACCAATGTAGAATTCTTAAATTCTAACTTGACACAGAGCAAGTCTTTTAAAAACACAATACTTTTTTTAGACAGAATATGGGTGAAGATGGTCCACATGACACGACCGACATCACTCTTTACAATGTTAAACACAAGCATCGATCTGGGTGGAGAAAGGCAACACAACTGGCTTTGTTAGAATGTTGTGTGGCCTCTTAGCTGCCACATCAATATGAGTAGACTATTTGCAATTAAATAAGCAATGCGAGTTTTTGTTCCTGGTGCTCTAGTCTGTTGGGTTGGGCCATCAGGCCCATCATGCAGCCTGATCACAGCATGAGAAGGTTCTTGCATGCATAACATCTTCCTGACCAAATTAGTTTGTCTTTGAATTACTCCCTTCAGATGATTGACTATGTCCCTCTACGTATTTGCAATTGTTAACGCCAAAAACAAGAACCTCCCTATGTGTCTTCTGGGGGGAAACTTTGGAAACCCTAGGTTTTGCGAACATACCATGGAGACGGTATAAACCCCACACCTCATCCTGCGTGATTAACTTGCGTCCCGTCAGAGTTGCATTCAGGTGCATGATTGCTTTCGGGTCCATGGAGTGCATCAGTCCCAAGACGTGGCCAATTTCGTGAGTCGCCACGTGGACAAGATCCGTGAGCCAAACCCCTGCAAGAGTTATGCTGTGGATTATTTTCCTGCATAATCCATCTGAATGCGAGCGATTTTAACAAATATGATAAAGACACGTGCCTTTCTTCCAGCTAAAGCGCATGTTGCCAAGAATCCAGTATTCATGGTCGTCGAAGTGGATCTCGCCTGTCGGTGGGAAGAATGCATGAGCCAGTTCTCCCGTGATGCCGTCGAAACAATGGTGCAAATAAGACTGCAGGCAGTCTGTGTGGTTGATAGGGTAGAACCCTGCCAGAAAAGAGAGGGACACCTTTACTATTGTTTCTGCTCTGTGTGGACTTACAGCAGGGGGATGATGAATGACAGGAGATAGTCTTTTTTCTTCAAGCATCACCCTGCAGGATGAGAAGCATTCCTCTCTCTCCGTCACTGAGGATTTATGCAGGGATCATAGCACATTTGCACCCAATGGGAAAGATAAAATATAACTTCGACAGCCCCACCATGGCTCGACATGTATGGAAGTTGTTAAGCATTTCTTTTTTTCATTCACAATAATGAATCAATGCGGAATATAAGCCTGGCAATGCAGTTGTGGTCGCGTGATTTAATGAATTTGGAGGCAAACACATTTCGGCAGTGACAGCGCAGAGAGAGAGAGAGAGAGAGCGGGAGGGGGGGAAAAAAAGCCATAACCACAAAACAGAAGTCTGGAACGCCGAGCCAAGGAACATCTGTTGAGGTCTGACGCAGCCACATGCAGAGTACCCACCAATTTTAATGTCTGCTTCTTGGTCAGCTGGCACCTCTCTGAAGCTGAACGGCGAGACGTCGCTCCACATGCCAAAAGCCTTGGCGAAGCCTCGGCGCGTGTCGCTGGCGTTTATCAGGTTGGTTGGATAGGAGAGCAACCTGCTCAGGAACAACAGCATTGTGTAATTAATACTGCTCTCTTCACACATCGCCCTGCAGCAGACGATTCAGCCAGAACACAATGGCTGCAGTTCAGACAGACCACTATTCCCACAAGCACTGGGACTGCAGCTTCATTTCTGTGACTAGACACCGGATATCTATGTATGTGAATATGCATTATGTTGCTAGGATGACCCAGAGGAAGATAACAGAGCCAACACTCTCCTGTTGCATTGACCAGAGGAAGAATTAAAAATCAATACTTGTATGTCAGCTTAAACTTGTCCCATTTGAGCTTCTCCGGCGTGAGGGTGTAGCGCTTGTTCCTGGAGAGGTGAAGCACCTGCGACCTGGCCTCTTTGCGGATCCCAATGAGCAACGCGGTGGTGTAAGCTTCTTCCTTGGACAAAGAAAAACCATCAATTAATCGCTGAGCCGTTCGAATTGAACTTCGACACTGAGCCTCGAGACTTCCATAACTGGTAATGTGCTCTATTTGGAAGAGGATGCGGTCTAAAGTCACTGATGAGGCTTTTGGAGGAATTCCGCGGATTCTTTATTTGTGAAAAAAAAGAAAAAGAGACTGTTTCAGGCATTAAACCGCACTTGTTATCCTGACAGTTAAAACCGCTCGAATGCAAGATTTTCAGCGTTTTGCATGTGAGAGGTTATTTCTTCGACTTTCACGCAAGGGCATTCCATTTCTTGGAAAAAGGAAGTAATCAGCAGTAAATGTGCTGTTCAAACGTTAAACGTGATCCTTTTCTCAGATAAGCGGAATCAGATGACTCTTTGAGGATGGGCAACATCGACTCCAGACAATCACACCTGGACGTTGCTATGTTTTTATAGCTTTGAAAGCCTGTCTGTGGGTGCTTTGCATTTTAGTGCTTTCATAAATATTCTGCGACCGAAGTCAAATTGTGGTTTGTCTTGGCTGCGTTGCACCATAATTGAGTTGATAAAATCTATAACTTTTAGTGGGGATGTGTTGAAGCAGTAAATCCACTTTCCAATATTTCATAATCGAGATGTGGATTTGAAACCGTGCATGAGAGCATGATGACGACCTCTCATTCGAATTGCTAAATGTTGTGCTGATTTAAAGCTGGATACATTCAAATGGAGAACTGCCAACAGTACATGCGACCCCGGCCTCTCTGAAATGACAAGATCTCATATTTTAACAATAACCCGACGTACCCAAAAACTGATTTACATCAAATGGGAGATGAGAACGCAGGCTGCCAATGTGATGCACGGTGCAGGAAGAGTTAAGATCTCAATCAACTGTAATATAAACGCTTGTATTCTCTAACAACATTGGGAATGTCAGTTTGGAATTTAGGATGCAGCCAGTAGCAGACGATGGATCATAACCTTCCTCTTCGTACATTTTTTTTGAACGCGGGACCCAACAAATTTCTGTCAGCACTTTCATGACAAAAACACAAAAACAAACAAACATGCATGGGGGGGGAAATCCCGTAGGTGTAGTCAAAAGATCACAGCCGTTCCCTCCACTTTGCATTCTGCACCATATGCTCTGGCTCTGGTCCTGCTTTTCCCCGTCAAAACAAGTGGATGCAGCAATTCCTCCACTTCCTTCCCAAAACAGTGAAACAGGGGAAGGCAGTCTGGCAAACTCTGCTGCACTGATGTCTCGCGCTTGAATAACATTTTCATATTGTCATATGTAAAGATCATCATTTGATGCAGCGGTGGCTTTCCTGATCTCAGCAGACACACTGGAGTCTTGGGTTCAGCTCAGTCCTTCTCTGTGCCATGTCTTCTAACATCTGATGCACATCTAATCTCAGACTTCACTACTAATAAAGATGCATGGAGGTCCAAATAACAGCCTTAGATCAGATCTTGAAGCCAGTGAGTGCCGACTCCGAATATTCTCATACATCCAGAAATTTTGATGCATGCAAACAGTGATTAGTTTCAGTAGCCTTTGTCAAATATTGAATTTGACTGACTTTTTATTGTTGAATTTTCGAAGGCTTAACGCAGTTGCATACTCCTCAGCAGCAGCCTGCAGGCTCGTCATATAACAGGAATATGCAGTGGGTTGCAGTGATTGAAGTCCTGTGGCGTTAACGCGCTTATTCAATTCCACTGAAGATGTACAGGGATTCCATTCCTAAACGAATTACAGTATTCATCCAACTTCTAAATAAGACTTAACATTGATTGGACTGCGGGAAAGTGATTTTGTCTGGTAATGTCCAAATAATGATGCCTTTAAGGAAACCAGAGGAATAATTGAAATTCCATGAGTGGATGCCCAGTAAAGGTTTTTAATAGATGGGGACTTGTGAGTGGAAGAAAACTATGTGAATGAATGAAAGTGATTGTTGAAATCATTTTTCTTTTTGGTTTATTCCCAATTGGAACAATGACTGCACTGCGACCTGTTGTTCTCTACAAAATAACACTGTTATCATTTGATGTCATTTTGCTGACTCAGCTTGTATATGATAATAAAGTTGACTAACCTGTATGGGAATTCATAACATAAAGGATCCACTGACTCTTTCAATATAACTTCAATTTGGATTCAAGACTTTTACAGTGTTGGTGGTGGACAGAGGAAAATAGTTTAAACATTTTACAAATTTTTTTTATTGTTTTAAATACGCGTTGCCTGAACAAAATAAATAAACTTGCCGAATTGAACAGCGCTTAAATTAAACACGATTCGAATCGTTCGTTCATCACGAAGCTCCACAGAAACCAGTGGCACATATCAAATGGCGGAATTTTCAATGAGGCTTGGTGTTGGCGTTTTGTGGAGCGATCGCGGAAACGCCAACTTCCCCGCACAACCTCAGGCTTTTGGACGCCGGCGCGTGAGTGGACCTGGCGGTTGGAGTGCTCGCAGCATACCTCTAAGCTCCAGGAGGGGAACGCTGTGGTCTGCTGCAGCCCTGCGAGCAGAAGGCTGAGCAGCGCGGCGGCCAGCAGAGGAGCCAAAGCCCAGTCGCATCTCCGCAAACTTCTGGGAGCCTGACAGCACACCATAGCTGCAATCACACACCTCCAGGAGAAAAAAGTAATAATAACAATAATGAAAAAAAAAAAATAGAATCCCCTCAGCGAAGATTACCGTGCATACTACTTCTTGGCCATTGCGCGTTTGGGCGCAGTGTTACTGCTTTGGTTGGTTTGCGGTGTTTGAGTGCGGCAGCGCAGTCCAGCCTGCGGCCCGGACAGTGAACGCAGCGCAGACTGCATCAGCGCGGAGCGTGTGCCAGAGGGGCTGGTTTCACGTTACTACAGACGGGGCAGGGGGTCAGCGTCGAGACGACATAATGAAAAGCAAACGCTCCCTGTCCGTCAAAGCAGCCCGCCGCAAACCCGCCGAGTTAAAGCGGAATCAGATGGATTGTTTTGAACATGAGCTGTTTTTGGTTAAATAAAGGTTTTACGTAATGACGCTATGACATGCACAGTCACTGTTCTGAAGAAATTATCTCTTTAACAAAATCCACTTTTGAGATGTTTTTTATATAGATTTTTTCGGACGTTATCATCAAACATGCCTAACATTTTTTCATAGAAACGCACAAATTCTCATATTATATTTAATATTGTATTTAATAATTTACCAGAATACCCGCGATGGCCAGATGAAGCCTAATGAAGCCTTGAAGCTTTCCATCTAATTGGTTCAAATAAACAATCATTTCTCAGGCTTCATGTGCAAACAAATCCCCCTGCTGGTCAAAACCTTTATTGTCGTTTTAACTGTCTGTGAAGGCATCTTGGCTGTCTTGCAACATAATCAAAAATCAAAACACCTGCACTTTGTGTGGTTCTTTCATTCGTCTGTTTTTGATTAATGTGGGGGTGATGGTAATAGAGGTCTGTTAATGTCAGTTGCAGTGTTTTGTGACGGTGACTGTGTACATGAACAGTGGGGTGATGGTGACTATTCAATTTTATGAAGAAACAGTATAGTTTTTCTTTTTGGACATAACCTCTCCGGCTTTGGAGAAAACCCTTTCACATGGTACTAAGGAGACATGGCTGCACAGGTATCCCACAGCCTGCCTGTATATATATGCACCCACTATTCTGCCAGATATCTCTGCACTTTAACTGAGGCATCGTCGATGACATTGTGACACTACGGTTTGTTTTCTGAGAAGAAACACAGGCAAATTGACCAAACTCCACAAATGTTTGACCGGAAGTTTCGGGGAGCCATTGTGCAGCACAGTGATAATGAAGGCGCAACTTGCGCTTTATATATGTTCATAAATCACGCCAATATACGAGCCACTTCCTGAATCCGCGAGCCGTTATTCGTCACCAGTGACGTCACTCGCCCTTAAAGAAGCAGCCCTCGATACGCGCTTAATGAACAATTTTCTGAATGTCACGCAGTGATGTGTTTTTATATGACTTGGAGGTAACGAGTCATCTTGGTGAGTGAATCGTTCATTTTCATGCAGTAAATTCCCTCGCCACGTGGCGGCTGCCAGCACAACCAAGGCAGGAAACAGAACTGATTCGTTTACCACTCAAAACGGTGAGTCTCTGGGTTGAGTTCATTTGTCACGTGACAGCAACTCAGGCTACGTGGCGACCAGTACACAGAGATTCGTTTACTTGGATCGTTAATATGTCACGTGAGTGCCGTTTTTGACAATGCCCACAAAAGGGCTACCGCGCCGCACTAGTTAACGAGACTGTGTGATTCGAATCAGTAAAAAGATTCGAGTTAGCCAACACTACTGTCTTGACACATGCGCCAAAGCCCCGGCAGTACGTCACATCACTACTTCCGGTGAAGGAGGAGATGGCGTCTGTTAAGTGCTGTAGGGTGTTTAGTGAACACAAATACCTTCCAAGTTGACAAACAATCTCTCTCTTGCTTGTCGGCTTCTGTGGACAGGAAAAGAAATGTTTTTATGTGGAGAGGATTCCGGGTTGTTTCGGATACTAAGGACATAGCTGGTAAGAGTGTGCTGTACCCAAATAAAGAATATTAGCTCGGTGGCTAGCCTATTAGTGCTAATCTTATAATCCTTGTAGTTAGTCTAATTGTTTACTCCTCTCGTGTGCAGTGTCCTTCTTTGGTCCACCCCGAGAGTAGTTTGTCCAACGTTTGAGATTGGATGATTGTTCATTTCATGAAAGGCCACATGTTGTCTCAGAAGAAGACGTTGTTTAATGAGCTGCGAAACCGCCCACCCACTGTTTTTTGTTTTTATAATTGTCAAAAGTCCTTATAAGTATATATTCTGATTTACTAGTTAATTAAACTGTCAAGGTTAACATAATCAGAATTAATGCTAATATGTGACTCACTAACTTTCGTATTCAATTGTAAATGGCCAGTTTATTACTGGTCATACATATATATGGTGTTTTATACACTGCCACCTATCTTATCATTTGTCTGATTTCTTTTCCCACAGAAACACCAAACTAACATTTTGGGACCTTACTGGTACTGGTCGACAAATTGCAAAGGAATGGCCAAAGAGCAGAAACCAAGCAGGGCAGAAACATTTGCTCTAACTGGATCAAATGGTCACAATGGCCAGCAGTGCCATACTGGTATGAATAACTTGCTCAGTCAGTCTCCAGACATCAACCACATGTCCAGAATGGCCCGCGTTGCCTCAGATGTTAGGCAAAAGTGTGCGGCATATGTGCTGGCGCTGAGACCCTGGAGTTTCAGTGCGTCACTCATACCGGTTGCCCTCGGCAGTGCCTTGGCGTATAAATTGGAGGGCTCTGTGGACCTGGTCATCCTAATAGTGTGTGCTGTGGCTGTCCTTGTCGTCCATGGGGCAGGGAACCTTGTTAACACATTCTATGACTTCTCCAAGGGGATTGACCACAAGAAGAGTGATGACAGGACTCTGGTGGATGAAATATTGGCACCGCAGGATGTGGTTATGTTTGGAGCGTTGTTATATTCTTTAGGGTGCTTGTGTGCCACTCTGCTCTTCTTCCTGTCAACGCTTAGGCTGGAGCACCTAGCCCTTATTTACTTTGGGGGGCTCTCCAGCTCTTTTTTATACACTGGAGGTGAGGAAATTTTTAATTTTGAACCTCAGGATTTCAATGTTTTTAAAAGCTACCTCAGTCTTTGAAAGCACAGTACATTATTATTATTATTATTATTATTATTATTATTAGCCATGTACATTAAATATAAAATCTAAAGAAAGCTTTCTCAATTTTCAGTGGCACTTCAGGTTTTTATTTAAGAGGCATTAATTATTGTCAAATGGTATACTTTACATGTTGTATTGGCACACACAGGCCATAGGGACAGACAAAACAGCTCTTGTGGGTGTTTTTTTTCTGTTACAGTTTTTGTACTAAATAAACTCAACTTAAACTGCTAAATAAATTTACTTTTTGTTTACGTTTTCCACAGGTATTGGCCTGAAGTATGTAGCTCTTGGAGATGTGGTAATCCTCATCACTTTTGGCCCTCTGGCTGTCATGTTTGCACATGCAGTACAAGTTGGCTACCTGTCAGTGCTACCACTAGTGTATGCTGTCCCGCTTGCCCTCAACACAGAAGCCATCCTCCACAGCAACAACACCAGAGACATGGACTCTGATAAGCAAGCAGGCATTGTCACCTTGGCCATCCTCATAGGCCCCACACTCTCCTATATACTTTACAACCTCCTGCTCTTTGTCCCCTATGTGCTTTTTTGCATCCTTGCAACTCGTTACACCATTAGTATGGCACTGCCTCTGCTCACGCTTCCCATGGCCTTCGCCTTGGAGAAGCAGTTCCGCAGCCGATACTACGCTAAGATCCCTAACAAGACAGCCAAGCTCAATCTCCTCATGGGACTTTTCTACGTGTTTGGGATCATTCTCGCACCTCCTGGCAGCTTGCCATTACTGTGATTCATTAGCTTTGATATTTCAAATGACATTGTTTTAACACAGACTAGATAATATATCTCACTGTATTTGTATAGTAATGAGATAATGTTCACTGGCTTTAATTTATTAAAGAGTTTTATATTAGGTCCTCATTTGTCACTGAAAACATAATCATTTTTTTTTGCGTTGCTAAAAGTAAGAAATGTTGATGTTATTTTGTTTGACGCTGGAAACAATTTAATCATTGAAGGAAAGACTGTAAACCTACTGCTGCCATATTTTTTCTTTAAGACACAATTTGACACTGAAACTGATAAGAAACAGTTACTTTTAACAATATACTCACTTTATGGTACAAATTATTATTTTGGTTACTGTCATTTTCTTTCTGGGGAGCCAAATGACATGTGTCACATTGTTATAAAAGTCAGTTCTATGTCTGTCTGTTTGTTTTTTTTGATTAATAAAGTTGCTTTTCTTTAAACTGAAACAAATATGATCATTTAGTTTAATATGCAGGGTGGACAGTATGGATTAAATTGACAAGTTGAACAGATTTTATTAAATATGTTTCGTTTAAAAATATAAAATAACAGCTCACCAATGAGAAGAATACATAATTTTACTAAAAATAAATCACCTTGTATACAGCCTTCCAGCTGCAAACCTGGGTGTTATATTTCTGTGCATTTCCATGGATCTGCTATAGTGGATGCCTGTTTAGTGTGTTTGTCCATTAATAACCATACACACTACCCCTTTATATTTACAAACCAATGCCTTGTGTGCATTCACAATCTGTATTTTCATACAGAGTGGTCATTAAAGTTGATTCGGATTACACTCTGTCCTACTCTCTGATTGGAGTCCCTGACTTCAAAGGATCATTCAAGCCAGTATTCCAGAGACATTGCTTCCCAAAGTAGGTGTGGACACAGTATCAGAGAAGCATATATTCTGTTATGCAGACGTTTCCCTTGTGATAGTAAAAAAAAGTTGACACTGACAGTGGGCAGGATTCATACATATGACGGGTTATTACTTAAAACGCTTCTCAGTTTGAAGTGTGGTGATTGTATCTGACCTCCATGTACATGCCCTGTCAGCAAACAAAAAAAGGTATGACTGTGTAGTGGTTTGGCTGTCAGCAGGGGGCTGTATTGGACAAGCATGTCATGCCGTTGCGCCTTATGTGATGAAAAATATACCCAGATACATCCATTCCAGTGGTGGATGTAATGTTTATTTATTTATAACACATAGTCAGCATCCAAAAGACAGTATAAATTGTAATTTTGCTGTTGTGTCTCTTACAAACTCCTTATACCCCTAAAGCACCCCCTGAAGAGAGGTACTTTGAAAAAGAATAAAGAAAATACAAGCACCAAATCATAAACAGTATTTATAAAACTTCTATTAATATACATGGGTAACAAATCTTATTTCTCTGTGTTGGTATTTGAGTTCACATTTTCAGAACTTTACTGAGATGTTTCTCTCCAGGCCCTATAATTACCTGGGTGCTGTATTTTCCCACGCATAGCCCCAAGACATGTTGGGTGAATGGTGAAGGAAAACTATGACTTCCACTTTGTATATGTCAATAGTATATGTAAATATTGAACTAAAAGTAATTAAAACAAACAGATGATAGTAATTCTGTGTGTGTCTAAGAATAGGTATAACATTGAAATGATTAAACTATGACATTTTATTGTTACAATGATTTTTATGAAATGCATATAGCAGATTGCATTAATGTGGACATGGAATGTTTATTTTTTATAGGGAGGAAGAGAAGGACGAGAAGGACACATGACATCATGATGCCACCACTATGGCTGACTGCAGCCATACAGTGTATGGCTGCTTGGCATATTTCAGATGTGGCATCTGAAGGTTTTAATTTATATAGAGGTCACTTTCTGAAAACAAGCGGGTACATTTTCCATACACTTGTTTTGTCCATATTATTTGTTACACTATCTTATGTTGAGTGTTTGTGATTTATAGCAGTGATTGTGTCATGTTTTGCATTTTTTTTTCAGTGATTCCTTTTTGCAATTGTCTGTATTGCACTGAAAATACATACGAATCAAAATAATGACATCTCTCATGATATTTACTCAGTTCATTCTGCAGTGTGTGATTTACATAAAGCCTGAGCACATCTGGTTTCTTTCTGTTGTGTATTTTTTGTGCGGCGTGTAATTTGAATCGAAAACGTTTCGATTTCAGGATTTGTGTTTGTTACGAAGCACGTGAAGGCAGCACTCGTTGTGACGCAATGCATGGGCGTGTTGTCATGGCCGTGTGTGCTGCAAAACCGAGCATTGTAGTACTGTATATACCTATTGGTACTAAAAAAGTAATGTCAGTGTTTGTGGTGGACAACGACACGGAATTATACATTACCATAAAGTAAATACTCCTGACAAAGGTCCGGTAAGTAGCTACAACAATAAGGAAGTTGTGTTTTATACCAGTAAAGGATGGCCAAACAGTTAGCTAGCTAGCGTCAATGTAATTTCAACGCACAATCTCACCGTAATCTCATATTGTAAAGATGCACTGAACCGTCAGTTTAAACTCAATTTCTGTTTTTCAATGACATGTTACAGCACATGACAGACTTACGATACATTTATATTGGAGCTACCTTCCAGGGCTTCACCTATTTATTTTACGTGTCTAGGTAAACGAGAATATACACTATATATATATATGGTGGGTGAAAGGAAGCGGATGATTGGGAGGTTGTTCACGTCAGCTGTTAATTTTAGCAGCTGTCACTTGGGCTATAATAAGGAATGAATCTGGGTGGTTACTCTGTTAGTCATTCGTTCAGATATTTGTGACTGCTTCGTCTTTTTCATGTCGCTGTACCGGCTAATACCAGTAACCATAGTGCTTAAATTGCCAAATTTTGAACCGTAAGAATGCGACCTTTTATTTGTCTAGCTGGATGGCTAAATTTGGCTAGCTGCTTAGTGGGAGGAGGTGTCTGACGTTTTGTTGTGGCTAACGCGTTGGCCAGGTGGTAACATCGCGTATGGCTTGGCAGAAACAATGGATGGAGTGGAAGAAATGTCAGCTGGACTAGAGATAAAACAGGAGCAGTATTTGGCCGCCGTTGTTTCCTGGCTCCACATTAATGTGTGTCGCTGCACTGTCGTGTGGCACGAGGGAATAGGTCTATAAAGAGCTGTAACTGTGAAACCACATTAGACCATTAGCGCTTGTCACCCCCCTGTTCTTCTGGCAGTGATGAAGCAGAGCACAACTGCGGCTTGACATAGTCAGGATTGTTCTTAGCCACACCCACTTGGAAGCAAAGTTTCAGTCATTCTTTCTCTTTCTCTTGTCTCTGTCCCCTCTTGGCGTCACGTATCCTAATCACAGATATCAGGCTTTAAATGAGTTCCGGTTTACATCACAGTAATGACTAATGACGTAGAGAAACAGGTGATCAGCTGACTTCAACTGAGAAGAAATGGGGGAATTACTTTTTGGAAATTCTCAAGGTAAGATATTTAAACAATATAGATAGCTTTTGGGAAATGGGCTTGTTCATGCCTCTGTTGGTAATTTTAACGCAGCTCCTGTGATACTCGTCTTGTAATAGTTGTTGGTTTATTGGGGCTTTTTTTGTTTGTGTTTTGAGGGTTTGGTCTTTGAACAGTTGGTCCCTTGTTATGTGATGTAATGATTGTAAATTGTGTAATGTGATGTAATGATTGTAAATTATATATATATATAGTTTGTGTATCACAGTCGCCATTTGTTTCGCTGGTGAAGTCTGAGAGTGTTTCTACAGATACAGAGTTGCATCATAACCAAAAGTGATGCTTGATTACCAAAGTGCAGAAATAGCCTTTACAGTAACCAGTATTGTTACACTGAGGTTGGCACAAAAAATGGTGTTTGTGCCAAATAATCACTAGTTTCAAATGTAGTGCCTTTGTGCAGTTCTGCTTTGCAGTAGAATGTTATTCCTCTCGGGTTGGATTTGACGACTGAAGTGCAGAGATTATAATCGACCAGGAGCACTGGTAGGAAACAAAATTAAATGCTGCATTAGTGCAAATCAAAGACTCAAAGCTGGCAACCAATCATATTAAATCAGTTATACAATATGCAATCAATAAAACCACTTCAGATGTATTATATTACTATAAAATGACACTCATCATCACAATCTTGCTGTGAACTGAAGGCAGTTTTTCAAATGGCTTAGCGCCGCATGAGGTTGTTGTACAGTATGTCAACGTTTTACCTTGATGATATGTGCTTACCTTTTTTAATATTTATTCTGAAGTATCGATCCTACTGAGTTACAGTACTGTTAGGTTAACTATTCAAGCATCTTATTCTGCCAATGGCAGACAGTCCATCCTGTAAATCTGCCTTTAGTTTCCCAATTAGGTTTTTTGGATACGGTTAAGTTGCAAGTTTACATACATTTAAGCCAAATACATTTAATTGTAATTCACAATTCCTGGAATTTATTTCCCAGCAAATGTTACACCTCGTTTTCAGGTTAGGGATACAACTTCCTTCTACAAATGTGAACTGTCAGAATAATATTTCTCATGGTGATTTATTTCAAATTTGAGACCAGAGTACACAGTTGAGTAGTATCTGACCAAAATGAATGATTTGTTTTTATTGTTTTTAGTATGAGAGAGGTTCCAGTGTTCTGTTGCCTGCCAGAATGATTGGCTGAGTAGGAAGACCTTGTAACCATATCCCATCATATAATTTTGGTGTTTTTCCCAGGCTGCACAATGTCCATATTTCAGTGTGTGAATTTGTGTGAGTGTGTCATTGTATGTTAGAGGAGGAGTTGTGCGATTGAATGCCTTCGATATATGATTTAGTCCAACAAGTCTATTACATGAAAAGAAGCAGCTTTGTTTACAAGATGGGAGAGTGGCGAAATATACTTCATTATATGCCAGTGTCTCAACAACTTCCTAAGCCCCCACTCATTCACTGGCTGTTTATTCAGTGCCAGCTGTAAATTCATGCTTGTGTGCCAGCATCAACACAATGCCGGCCAGAAGCAAAAAAAAAAAACTATATTGTTGATGTCTCCCACAGTAAACAATGTCCAAAAGCTAGAAAACCTTTGGGAAACTAACCTTAAACACACTGTCACCTTAAAATGTAAAGGATTAATGTTCATGTGTATATAATAGCTTTTCTCCACTCAGTGCAACTATGTAAACAGATCAAGGTCCCTGTAACACGAGTAATACCTGAAACACACACACACACACACACACACACACACACACACACAGAGAGAGAGAGAGAATCTCTACCTCTACCTTTCAGTTTGAGCCTGGTTGTGTCACTAGCAGCAGTGGCACAAACCGGTTTACAACAAAAAATGAGCATCATGACAGGTGCCCATTCATCAAGATCACCTCCAACCCCACCCCTTTTCAATTTGCCGATTTCCCCCCCTAATAACAACAGCCAGACCCTCCTCCTGAAGTGTAAGCCCTTCCCCCCTCCCCTCTGTCCTCTCCTTGTCTGCTCATTGGCAGTAGACCGAATGGTGTCCCTGCGGGATCTGAACGAGAGGGCTGTACATTTTTGTGTAGCGCTTGATGTGCATGTTTTTACACATACTGATTAAGACAGTGTGTTGGGTTCACGTGTGTTACGGAGGCTAACATCAGAGGAGCCCTACACAGAGCAAAATACCATTTGGCTGTTTTTGTATGAGTGAGAGACGATCTGAATGTGGAGCTCCGTGGACAGCCACTCTCCTCTCCTCTCCTCCTCTTCTTCCTCCTCCTCCTCCTCCTACATGGAGGTAATCCTTGCTGACACAACGCACAATGGACTAAATGCTGGCTGCATTCTCCAGCAGCGTGGTTCTATCCTTTTCTTGTTCCATCTTTGATCCTCTACAACATGGCTGTACGCCTGTACAGCAGGAAGCTACATGCACACGTACATGACATCTTTGGAACAGTGGTCTAACTGCCCTCCTCCTCAGCCGGCTGCTTAGCATCTTACAGGGAGTGCATGAAAACACAGCTCCAGCCCCCTGAGGCATGTCTTTTTTGTTTTGATGGGAGCTGGTGGTGGCACACCAGTAGCATACTGCTTTATCTGATTGCGTTTATGTAGCAGGAGGTAGGAGCTGCTTCTTTGCCTTTCCTGTTTCCATTCAGCCTGCTGCACATCACTATACCAACAGGTAAACAAGCTAAAGAGGATATGCTATATTTAGCACGTGATTCGTTCCAGTCATGTCTGTCTGGTTGGCATCAGCACATCTTTCTTTTAGACTGAAATCCATGCCAGTGTTGCTCATTTTTTAGATACAGCAAAAATATATCCTTGACAATTTTTAATTAAAAAAAAATAGATTAGCATTTCAGGAAAAGAACTGGCAATGCAGCATACCCCTTCTGTTAGCAAAATGCAGCTGCTTATATTGTCATCATGGATGAGTTTGCTGATTTCACTGTTTACTATCCCAGAAAGGTACAATGATCATGTGCAAAGACAGCACACACGCACCCGGTACCTATGTCCATGGCTGTGTTACCATAGTTGTGCCACGTGTCACTGCAATCTGTAGAAAAGCTAGTACATGTGCCAAGTAGGTAGGCGAAACCTGGTTGGCCTGGTCGCTACTGCTGTTTGTGTTAGACTGGTACCAATCAAACAGACACAAAAATGCCTGGCAAGTAGTTATGGCTTTCAGGCAGCAGCTTAATCACAGCATGTGTAGAGCACAGTTTAGATGCATTTGAATTTATTAGGAGCCGTTTTTATAGGAGGTGGTCAACCATATCATATAGACAATAGCCACAGTGCTAAAAGAATTAGATCTTTAATCATGTAGTGTAGGTGTATGGATAAATTAAGAGATCATGTTGCTGAGAATGCTGTATAAATTTAATCTCCCAAGCACTAAATAAAATAATTCTGTTCATTGATGGCTTTGGTAGACTTAATACTTCTAATGTTTGCTTTAGATGAAACGTAGTGCTTAATGCGCATGTACCAACGTGTGATTCAATATTGACTTTTGATGTGACATTTGAATTGAGGTCATTTTGGAGTTCGCATTTAGAGATGAGTGAATCATGCTCATCGTTCAAAAGGAGCCTTAGCAAACATTAGTGATTATCAAGGCCTCCCCCCACCACTGATTATGTGACAACAATACCTCGTGTTTATACAAAGTGAAGTCTTCACCAGAAACACAGTCCTCTAATAGGATCAGAACTGCTCTTTTGTGAGGCTTTTCTTTACTCTACCCAGCCAGCTTGTGCCTGTGTTTTTTTTTTTCAGATAATACAGCAGGCTTATTCAGTCTTACAGCAACAACAACAAGAAAAAAAACCCATTCAAGCAGAGGAAAACGTATGTTCAAAATCAAAGAGCAAAGTTCATCTCAAACCAAATACTGCGAAAGTGCCAAAAGGGTTCACTCCCCTGTTAGCATGACAACTGGTTCATAGAACCACTGTTTCCGATGATTGTGCAGGTTGACTTGGAAGAGCAGCAGTGCAAGACTCGCAGTGACACAACAAACTGGAATCATACAGCAGTCAACATGTTCAAACATAGGCTGAAGATCATGGGGAGTGAGTATGATAATTCACAGTAATAGTAAGTCCATTTCAGCAAAGTGTCGAAGGTACAGTAGGTGTTCTTGGGGAACATGCTTTGCCGTGGTTCCGTTTTTTGTCAAAGGCTTCAGGCAGAAGGAAGAAAAAGAATTCTGCTGGGATGCGGTTGTATCGAATACTTTGTCAAACTGTCTAGGTTTATAAGGACTTTGTTGTACAGAAATGGCAAGATCAAAATTATTTTAAAATTGCAAAGAGTTAAGTGTTTAATTATATTTGAACATTATTAATTATTTTTCACATCCATGCTCAGAGCTTTGATCTCTTGAGTGAGTTCTTTATGACATTTATACGATATATTTGGGAAAAGCTAGGCTGGCCGAGCAGAATCCTATAATGTATTATTGTAGTTCAGTTGCTCACTCTGAGGAAATCATTGTAAATGTGTTATGTACTCAGGGTCCTTTTATTGATTTTCCCCGGGCCACCAGATGCTACCGACATGAACCAGTTGCAGCAGGCTTACGTTAAGGCTGATGAGGCTAAAGTGACAGAAAAACAACTCGAGGAGACAGTCTATACTTATCGACATGAGAGGGAAGATAGAAGCCTGTTAGACCATGCGTCACAAGACACAGCCCAAACTAGGCCTTAGTCAGCAGCGCATGTGTATTTGGACTTATTCTGCTAATATTAATACACCTGAATTGTTTTCCATTTTGTAACTGCTTGGTTCCTGTATGTGTTGAAAGAAATGTGCTTCTCTACATAAGAGTCGCTGTGTTATTGGTTTGTCATGTCCCTGGCCTACTAGGTCTTATATAACATTGGTTTGTGGGGTCATGTTTACCTTTTTATTATTGATTTTTCTAAACATTTTGTGCAATCACTTCAAACCGTCCAGACCAATTTCAGAGCGGTCATTACCACTGACTCATACAGATCTCCCTTCCTCTCCACTCGGTGGAGATTCTGTTCACGGTAGTTTCCAAGTCGAGTTTGCACATTGTGTCCATTGGTCACATTTAAGAGAAAATGTGCTGATCTGCTTTACGGCACATAGACCACAAATGGGATGATGGGGTTCAGGTTCAGCTTTTACAAATGGGCCTTAAAATAAGAAACAAACATTTAAAAAAGTCATACACGTTACTGCTGACAACGTATTTAAGTTAGACCTAAGATTTGTTGTTTATTTAATGTTCCTTTACCCAACTTAGTTAATATCTGCTTTCTACAAAATAGTACATTACATGCATTGTGTAAATGTTTAAAGAAGGCTTACACCCCCCCACCCCCCCACCCCCACCTTATGGGCCCTCAGCAGTGTGTATGATGGAATCCAGCCCATCTGTTAGTGCAGACAGAGAGCTGTAATCCTGCCTCCTTCAGACCTCAGCCGCAGATTGGCAGCGATATTTCAGCAACACAGGTGGCCTGGTCATGGCTACTTTCAGCTTTTAGCACAAACATACACACACACACACATTCAGAAGAACAGAAGGAATGTAAGCTAGACAATGAACCTCTGGAGGAACAACATTCATGCATAGCTGCATCTGTTTGTTAGTCTGCTTTTTTTTTCTTAGAATGATGACATTTCCAAAATCTGACATCTGGAAACTACAAGCTATAATTTGCAAAGGTGCTGTTAAAATGTAACCTTTGTGTGCCTTTACGAACAATTACCTTCCAGGCCTTTTCATAAAATTTTAATGGCTTGTGTTATAAAGCCAGTCTTATCCATGTACTGCACAAAATAAACACTTCATCTATTAGTTATCACGAATCCTTGATCTTCCTGGTGTAAACAAATTCTGTTCTGGTTTTGGGTAAATTTTGCCAAAATGTTTTGTCGAGGTGAAAAATTATTGTCAGGTCAAACCAGCAATGACGTGCTGAAAGAAATGTCAGTACTTTTAATGTGGTGTATAAGATTCAAGGTTTATAAGCATAAAAAAATGGCCAAAATAGACCTGGACTAAAGAGTTGTGTTAAAGAATTAGGCTAAAATTAGACTACTATCTGGACAGGCTGTAAATCTGTTATTTGTTTTTTGCATGCTAATTTCAGTGATTTTCAGTTCATATTTTATTGACTACAAAATATTGAGAACAAATTTTGGCAAGAAGTCCATCTTCAGTCCTTCAATTTGGTCTGGTTGTTGCTGGAGATAACGTTACACACAAGATGTGGAAAACTGTTCTGTTATTGTAGAGAATGCTGAAATTACATCAAATTTCCCACTAGTTGTCTTGAAAACTTTAGCAAAGTTTTTTTTAATGGTAGCTGAAAAATGCTGAGATGTGAAGTGAGACTGTTTTGATGTAGATAGAGAACCCTCCCTGTGCCGTGGCCTCTTGTTCGTGCCTGTCCTGGTCTATGTAATAACGATATTAAAGCGTTCAGCATGAATTCTCTCAAGAGCACATAGTGTGGAAGCAGAGAAGTGGGTAGGGTGGGAGGTGTATGTATGGGTAGAAGCTTTACATGTAGGTGGTAGGTTAAGTTTAGTTTCTTGTGGTCTGCGTCTGCAAAAAAGTACTTTGCTTTCTTGCAAATCTTCACTGTCTTGTAGTAAACAGTGAAATTCTTCTTCTTCCATCCACACCCAGGTTTCTGGTGTTCGTGTGCTTTTGACAGCCTCACTGTTGCAATGTTCAGTGGCTGGTTGGGATATTATTCCCCAAAACAAAAGAGGGCTAATCTGTCATTTTGGGCAGAAAATGGAGTATAAGCAGCCTGCTTTCCCTTCTTTGATCCAATACATCCCATTTGTTTTCATGCTTAAGCAGATGTCTGTAAGACGAAAATGACATTATAATTGTTACAGGCATGCAAATGTAATCTCAGCTTCATTACAGACATCTGCCTGCCCTGTTATTGAAATATTGTACAAGCAAACCCTTTCACTGAACTGTAAACCTGTATACTTAGTGAGTGCACTGAGTGACAAATGTTGTGTTTTGCAAGCTTAAGGATGTTTTCACTCAAATGTGGATGAACTTAAAAAGTGGATTGAATGTTGAGTGTTTTCACAGCAGCATTTACAGTTCATTGACATTGTATTTCTGTCCTTACATAAAAAAGTATATTGGTTGTCTCTGTATAATCATCTGTGATTCTTGTAAATAGGGACATGATGGATAACCTCCACAGTCTGCTCAGGAAATTGGTCAGATGTTTGACCCTTTTGACAAAAACAGGATGTGATTTCATTTTTTAATTTACAGTTTTTTTGTTGCAGCCTACAATAGCAGTAGCAATTCGTTTCAACACTTACTTGTAATTGTGGAAGTGTAGTTCATGAATATGTATCCTCATGTATGTGAATAGATGACTGTTGGATGCCAGACAATATTCCTCAGCACTGGTAGATTATACAGCTGACTCAAGCTCGCACATACTGTGAATACTGCTTCCTTCCTGTGTTTGCATCATGAGGGGTTATTTCAAACATGGCAGTCATTAGTCAGGGGTGCGGATGTGTGTCTTCTTCTATCTGTCAGATTTTGATGTATGAAGTGCTGAGCATTTCTTTACGTTTTTATGTAGTCGTACTGTTGGTTAATGGCTACAGCTTTCAATGTTTGCTGTGATTATACATTTCTCAGACTCAGGCTTGTTGTTTCTTCCTTTGCGATGTGTTTACACCTTTATCATATGCTTACACCTTATGATTTTCAAATTCAGCATTATGTTATGTTCAGCATTATGTGTAAAAAATTGTGTTACAAAGGAGCCACTAGACTGACCTGCTACGGATGTCAGTAAAAGTGGGGGTGTGTGTGTTTGTGCGAGTCAGGTCAGGGCTTGATTTGCTCACAAGGGCACAATAGTCGACTCCAGCTCCTCTCTCAAGGAGTGTGCTGTGACACGCAGCAAGGCTCCCAGTGAAAGATCCACCAGCATAGAGAACACTGCTCAGACACTAAGACATATGGCATGTTGTCTTACAAGTCCCTCGGCAGATGCTGACAGACAGCACGCTGGTTGTTCAACTACCTGGTTTAAAAGCAATGCATTGGCCCCTCTGCTGCTGCTTTTAAAGCTGTAAAATGTCAATTTAGCAAGAGCTGACCAGTTAAAAGAAGTGATGCCACTATAAGGGTATTGTAACGTAGTTACACCAGTTTATTTTCTTCATTTACACTAGTATTTTACTGCATCTTAGCAACTGGTTTTCCTCGTTTATATATTGAACCTTTCTCTTCACCTCTAGTCTCTCCTGATCTGTTCCCGGAAACACCCCTTGTGCCATCCCTACAAGCGATCTCAACAGTGCGAGTCTGCACCGCCCAGCATAAGTCGCAGAGGCGCAGCAGCAGAAGTGACAGTGCTGCCAGGCCCCGCCCGTTGTGCTCTGCCCCCAGGCCAGGCCCCAACAGAGGCAGCATGGAGGTGGGCATGCGTGTGGTGCGCGGCCTGGACTGGAAATGGGGAAACCAGGATGATGGCGAGGGCCATGTGGGAACCGTAGTGGAGATTGGTCGGCAGGGCAGCACTACCACACCAGATAAGACAGTGGTGGTACAGTGGGACAGCGGCACACGGACCAACTACCGCACCGGTTACCAGGGTGCCTACGATCTGCTGCTTTATGATAATGCTCAAATTGGTAAGACCTCAATTCATATTACATATGAACATATGTAATATTAATAATCTATTTTCTGATTCATACTTTAATCAGTTTACTTTATTCACTACACGTTATTTATGGCGCTTCTTGATGAAAGCCATTGGGATCTGTAATATATGCATCAATGAAGACAAGAGATTAATTCATTTGCATTTGTGGGGGTGACACAGTAGTACAGAAGTTATCGTACAGGGCACGGCAACAGCGTAAATGAAAAATATTTCTTTGCACAAGAAATTAAATAGAAAGAAAGATAGATGGGAAACGCAATTTACGATCCCGCTTGTATTCGAACCAACTCTCCTTCCTCCACAGGTGTACGTCACTCCAACATTATCTGCGACAGCTGCAAAAAGCATGGCATCATGGGAATGCGATGGAAGTGCAAGGTGTGCTTTGACTATGACCTGTGCACCCAGTGTTACATGAACAATAAGCATGACCTGAGCCACGCTTTCGAACGCTATGAGACAGCACATTCCCAGCCGTGAGTACTGCACTGCCACTTTCCCAGCACAATTGACCCGTATTCATATTATTATTATTATTATGGTGTCATCCGTAACATTGTCTCTGACTACCTTGTTTTGACTAGCTTGTTCTGTTCAGCAGATCGGAAGCAAACCTTTATAAGCATGGATACCCTGATTAAACTTCTTCTTTAGACTTTGGCAAGGATTTTGCAGCAATATATTATTTGTTTTTGTTATTGCATGCTCTCTCTGTACATCTGATTTAGATGTACTGTATAGTTCAAGTAAGGGTTAGATGATATTATAGAAGTGTCTCTTAATATTGGTGTCATTGTCGATATTAGAGGTAACATAGTGGAAAACATATTTTTAGTTCTCATCTGAGCAGCAAGTACAGTGAACTTGGATGTCACTGGTAATCAAAATGTGCTGTTAGCTTGGTCAAGACCTTGCATAGCATTGTTGGGGGTAAACATGTTAGTTATTTTATTCCAAGTGTGCAGATTTACTGGATTGAGTTCCCTTTTTAGAATCCACTCTTCTGCATCAGTTCACAGTAAAGCGCCAAACTGCTTCAGGCATTGTCTGAATGTCAGCTGGATGGCCTGTTCTCATTTTAACAAGGTGATATGTATGTCCCAGATTTCTTGTATAGTTTAGGGTGGTTCAGATCCAGCACAGTTCCATCTGTCTTTCTGTGCCTATTGTCCAGTAAAGGCTGCAAATAGATGCATGAATCATGGTGTGTCAGCTACAATGAATTTAAACTGTCAATCCAATTAGGTTCACGAGTGGTCTTGTTTTTATACTTAAGAGATTAACAACAACAACAACCACAACAACAAGACCTCCTTTACAAAGTACTTTGACATACTTGTCAAGGCAATAAGCTGACAATTTCAAAACAATAAAACGTCAAAAATAAAATAAATAATAAGAGAAAGCAATTGGGTATTAGAATATTAAACTGTCCCCCTGGTCAGTGTACCGAATAGTAACAGTGAAGTAAATCGTTGATCAGATTACAATGACGTAGTTTTTGTGGCAAGCACAGATTTCTTTTTTTTTTTAAATAATCTGAATGATATTGAAATAAAAGGTGATTAGCATTCAAGAAGCTTGTCTTGAGAACTTCTGAATGAACTGATGTCATTGAAAACGCACAGGACTAGTCCTCGGTTGCTTTCAGTGTGACTGTTTCCATGGAGTCTGAAACATTAATAGTATATCGATGCCAGTAAGTGGCACTAAGGACTGTGACTCAGCAAGTCAGTCAGGCAGCCATGATGTGAATGATATTATTCAGCCACTTAGCAATTGTGTTGCTTGTGCTGGCCCACTCAGTATTACACTTTTAATTAATTCAGTCCATTCCCAATTTGCAGTTACTTAGTCCTAGAAATTTGTTAATATTATTAACTTTCTGGCCTTAGTTCCTTAATTTCTTGTTGAGATTCTGTAACCACATACCTATGATTGGGGTGTTTGGGTCCAACGTTTTTCCAGCATAACAAGAATAAATCAAACATTTTATAAGTATCTAGGTCACTATGCAGTATATCTTGCTTACCATGTAAACTTTAAATGATCTATTCATAGCGTCATCTCCTTCCTTTTATTATATACATCTTTAATATGAATGTGAATGTTGCCCGTCACTGGGTCTGAGTGTACATCTGTGACAACATCACATGCAAGTCACTTCTTCTCTCATCAGATGAATGAAAGAGAGGAGCACTGTACTGTGTGTGGTACCAAACACACAGCACATCTTTATTTTCAGACCACACTGACCCATATTTCAATGACAGCGTTTCATAAGACCTGGTTGTTTATGATTATTATCTGGCAATCATGAGACACACTGATATTTGCCTGGGAAGGCAAATTTAGCTTGGTTTCATAATGAGTGGGAGTTCTTGTTGTACCAGCAGTGATTTATGCGAGGAGACGCGTTTGGGCTTTGCATAGTTAAAAAGGACTCCTTTAATGTGGACAAAACATGTGTGAGGCTTTAATGGCAGCTTAAACAAGATAGAGCTATTTGTAGTTTATAGCCATACTGAAAGCAAAAACTTTTTAAGTGTCCCAAGGGAGCAATGGGAAGTTGTCAACAAAATAAACTGCTGCAATAAGCTGACACTGTAGCAGCACCATCACAAACATGCTGTGTGACGTGAGCTGGATGTACAATGGATTTAAGTGGATTACATTTTCAGATTTGAAGATTAGCATGTTAACATTTTCATCTTCCTAGAACACATGTATTAGATAACTAGTTCTGATACAAAGGAAATCAAGGTGCTTTTTAAAGAAAAGTTTTTACCTTAATCATCATGATTTTACTCTGATCAAACAATTGTTGTAAGTAAAGCTGAGAGGTATTGAGGATTAATGTTTATTCTCAGTGGGTCGCAGTGTTGTGTGGGTCTCATTGTGCTTGAAGGTGTGTGCGTGCTGACAGTGCTCAAAGGAGCATATGTGTGTACCATATGTTTATGAGGAGATAGTTGGTATGCAGTTGGATAATCGGCTCTTCAGTACACAAACAACACACGTGCACTTGTTCAAGAACGTATCAGGTCAACTTACTGCCAAATCCTTCTTTCACTCCACCTGACCACCTCAGTTCCCCAACCAGTAATCATTTAAAGTATATCCAATAAAGTGTGTCCCCACTACGCTTGCAGAGTTTCCCAGTGGTTTATTTGTTTTGTAGCCAGACGTTTCTGCCTGATACATGTAGATTTTGCACTTGGTCACTTCGTCTTACACCCCCTTCTCTCATCATAAATGTTTTTGAAGGGATTCAGGGATTAGATATATGACATATGATAAGTGTAGACTAAAGCAAGATTGATAAAAAGAATGAGTCACTGTATTGACTTATTTTTCCAAAGATGTTTCTGTTCAGTGAGACTTACTATGGTCCAGTCTATATTTGTCGTTTCACACAAGTTAAAGCTGGGTAAGTGACCTTGGGCAATGTATGTTTAACATGTAAGTGTTAGCAAATACTGTTCATTACTGTTACCATGGAAATAGCCAGACTGCAAGGAGACAACACAATTTTATCTACTCCCAATTTAATAGGATTAGTAAAGAAAAGATAAGATAGAACTTTATTCATCCCACAATGGGGAAATTAATTTGTTACATCAGCATATAAGTAAGTATTTATTTGTGCGTTTGATTCCTGACAAGCAATAGTTAGTTTGTTTATCACCATGACTGACTGTTGACCTGGAGGCTGTGTCAGTAGACCTCTTATCCTGATCCTGTCTGGTCGCAGAGGTGACATTTGGTCTAGAAGGATTAGAAATCTTGATCCCTTGAAAGAGCTGTTGTGTTTTTTAGGGTAGCTTCACGACAAAACAACATGTCAAATGCTGAGGTCATCTGAGAAACAGGTCACTTCTGTAATTTTGTATTTTTGTACTTATAATAATATCAATAAGAGGAAAAATATGAATATAAATAACAGTGATAATAATAATTGTTGTTGGGTCATAGTGTCAGATCTAGATTCTGCAGCTCTGGGGTAAGAGACATATTGCAACAGTTAGAACTCACAAACTAACTATACTAACTTTATCAAAAAAGAACGTTTTAAGATGAGTCCTAAACAGATTTTAAGTCATGGTTTAGGAAAAGTCTTTTGTCGATCTAGCTCCCCCATCATATATAGTTCTCTTGGTTGGGTTTCACTTCTTCATATCTGAACTAAATATACTTTTTTCCATTAGGAAATTATCTTAACTTGCAGCTTTCTCATACCATGAGTTCAGGAAGTCTGTTTCTGTAACCAGCGTTTATTAAGGTATTATCTAAATACACAGAAATAGTGAAGCAATGCAGACAAAGGTTTATAAAGATCCAATTTACAGATCTATATGTGCAGTGTTTACTCTGAACTATTATATATAGAAATAGACCCATGTATTTACACACACCTTTACTTTGCCCTGACGTGGCCTGCTTTCTGATAGCTTTGCAGTCTAGGGATTAGTCTTAAAGCTCTGCACTTAGTTCTCAGAACTGACCGATCCAAGCTCCGTCTCACAGAGAGATTTACAGGTAGTTGGTTCGAAGAGCCAAATGAATAACTGCTTACTGCTGTCGCATCCTGGACCCTAAAGAAAATTAGCCAGGGAGGTGGAATCAAGTTATTGCTAATGCTAAGGGTAATACCCAAAGTGTTGGAGACATGTGGGGACCTCAAAGCCTCATCAAAGCTTCTTGAGGACTACATCTCTTACAGGGCTCTTCTTTTGATCACAGTGGATTTTGACTTCATCCAGAAAAGGTCCATGCGAAATGGAAGCTAGGGTTTGATCTAATCTTGACCTAAAGTATGGGAATAGGAAGCTCGTTTGCACAAAAATCTGATCAAATCTTTACCATAAGGTAGGTCATATTTAGAGGAGTCTGTGATTAAATTTGAGGCTGGTAGACAATGAGTACGGAGTCAGGTGGTGACACTAGTGTTAGTAGCTGTCTGTAAAATATATATTTTTTGTTCACAACCTTAAAATCAGAAAAAGATTTTATGTGTCAAGTAGAAGTTTTTTGCCAGGCACAATGTGGAAGTCATTAGGGATTTGGTTATTAAATTCACCATGTGGATGTGTAAGCCTGGACCGGGCAGGGTGTGAGCAACTGAGATCAGTGTCAGCAGGTCCATGTACTGTATGTCACGTTCAACCAGTATACACAGTAACACATGGACTCATGGACATTGATGTAAGAAAGCTTGTGTAAACAATTCCAAAAATCTAAAAAAGGTAGGAGATGTTATGAATTACACTGAGCGTTTTTTTGTGAAAGGTATACCTCACCCTGTGTTATATGCATAAGATCTCATCACACGTACGTTCTTTAGGTATATTTATGTCACAAATTTGTCTTACATGGTCTGAAGAACAGTTTGTACAGTGGGCCATTGTGTTCTTATCACAGTGTAAGCTTGGCACCACGGCAGAACCTCCCAAGGATCATCCTCAAAGGAATCTTTCAGGGGGTTAAAGTTGTTCGTGGACCTGACTGGGACTGGGGCAACCAAGATGGTGAGTAGTGTGTAAGAGGAAAAACTGCCAACTTAACAGAACTTTCTGTGCTTCTTCTCCCTGTTTCACTATCCACAATTCTTAACGACAACTTAGGATGTGTCGGTGTGCATTTATATTGTGACTCATTTGAATCTGTTTCACATATGTGCCTGTGTTTGTTTCTTCATTGAGTCTTTGTTTTGTCCTTGTCCAGTTTTACCTAACAAACAAAAACTGAAAACACCTGCCACTTATTGCTTGTGGTGCCAGTGATAAGAAAACAGAGAATTTGTGTTTATGCTTTGGATTGTGTTTGTCACTACAGTTTTATTATGCAAGTCTACACTGTTGTTGTTTTGGAAAAAATGCCCTGTCTCTCAGATACAAACTGTCCACAGTTTGTCATAGTTGAAATAGTTGAAATAGTATTTAGAAACATTAGTGGACTAAATTAAAACCCTTGAATATTCCCTGAGGAAAAGTGGGAATGTGAATGTGCCTTTATGCTTCCTGATTTGAAATGTTGTCTCTGATAGCAGCACTTCCTTTTCTGGGCTAGAGCTTATGAGTCAAAATGTCCTTTTTGTGTCTTTGAAATCAGTGCCCCAAGGTTGGGATAAATCGGGGTTAAGTAGCATATGTGACTGATGCATACAAGATGCTGTGAGCATGCTCAAAAAAACCCCACCTAGTGGATTTTTTTGTATGGTTACTAGGGCAGGAGGGGATGTTCATGACTTCAGGTTCTTCTCATCAAATCTGATGAATGGATCTAAAGTCATCTCAAGAAACATCATGGGTGTTAACAGTGTGGCTTTAAATATCAAATGGTATAATAGTGATTATTTTGTACTTTCTGATGTTTTTGTATTAAAATCAAAAACAGAAAACTGTGATTTGTCAAATGTTTGGTTTACGAAAAAATGTAACAAGAACTGAGCTACCTCTAGAAAATGGAGATCGTGTGCCTTACCACAAAAAACATTTATCTATGTCTGTTATCTCATATTTCTCTTTTGTCCCATTTGTCTTTGTCTTCTGTCTTGTTTAAATATTGTGGTCAATATGGTGGTTCTTCTCACGTGTATTCCTTCAAATCACTACTAAATACACTCTCTTTTTCTAGCCATGTTTTTCTTCAACAAGCTGATATGTTGTTTTTTGTCTTGAATATTTGAATATGTCTGTTTTCTTTGTGCATTTATGTGTGTGTAGGCGGGGAGGGTAAGGTTGGGAAGGTAGTGGATATTCGCGGCTGGGACACAGAGTCTGGTCGCAGTGTGGCAAGTGTCACCTGGTCTAATGGGACCACCAACGTCTACCGAATGGGCCACAAGGGCAAGGTAGACCTCAAATATGTGTCAGACGGCCAAGGAGGCTTCTATTACAAAGACCACCTACCAAAGCTCGGTAAGATAAAGTCCTATTCTCAAATTTTGCATTTATTTGTTTGTTTTTCAGTGAACGAGAGGGACTGTCAGCATTTTGCTATTGGAATGCAGTTTATTTTTAGTCTTTTTTTTAGAAGAAAATAGTGACACACTGGTCTTCACCTCGACTATTATTATTACTGTTAGTTGAAAAAAACATTATGGCAGCCTTTCTTGTTGATGTGGGTGCCTCTTTATCCAAGGAGAACATGCAGAGCTGCAACGCCAGGAGAGTGCGGACGGCCACTCCTTCCAGCAGGGGGACAAGGTCAAATGTCTCTTGGACGTGGACATCCTGCGACAGATGCAAGAGGGCCATGGAGGGTGGAACCCCAAGATGGCAGAGGTATCTTAGTCCTTCCCTCCTCCACAAAGCCAAATAGTACCATTTTAATATAAAATAGCTTTACAATGCTCTCTGTTGCTTCCCTTTATGACACAGACATAAGTATTTAGTCGCCTTTCTGGGTTTTACACCTCATTGTGTGGTAGATTTTGTATTAAATTGATTGGATTTAACGAATTAATAAAAATTACTCATATAGAAATGTGTTTGCAGTACATTTGTCGGATTGGGACTGTACATAGAATCACTGACCGAGGAGATGTCAGAGTGCAGTACAGCAACAACATCCGCTGGACTTTCCATCCTGGGGCCCTAACCAAGGTACTGAGTTACAGTTAAGTTTCTATGAAAACATAGAGATACAGTGTAGTTTGTTAATCATGTCCTAAATGAATTAGCTTATAATGAAAAAGCAATAAATAATATACTGTTTTTCCCAAAGGTTAACACTTTTGGAGTTGGTGAACTCGTACGAGTGTTGGAGGACTTGGAGAGTGTGAAGAGACTGCAGACTGGCCATGGAGAGTGGACAGATAGCATGGCTCCTGTATGCTCATTTAGCCTACTCATACTAGCTCTCTTTTGTACTGAAGCTTAAGTAAATGCTCCGTTATTCCCACGTTCTGGCAGAGGTGTGGACTGGAGTCCTGATTTAGTCCTGAGTCTGACTTGATGAGTGCAACTTCGATTTGTTTAAAATTCACATTCAGATTAATACAGGATGGTATAGTCATTATGCAAAACATTTGGCTCTGCAAAGACTAACAATTATAGTGTTGCCAGAACACATTAAAGTACACCTAAGAATTTTGGTCGTGATATTCTAAAATGTATTTTTAAATAATAACCAAAACTGTTATTACTCTTTACTCATCCATCCTTACTCTTTACCCACTGAAGTTTTAAGCACCAAAATGTAGAAACAAAAATTAGGGCTTTGTTGTGATGTGACACTTGTGTGATGTATTTATGTTTAGAGCCATTTCCTCAAATGGTGCCTGGTTATTTACATTAGATTCAAGAGCAATACAAATCTGTATTGCTCCACATTACTTACTGTTTTTTTTGTCTAGGTACTTGGTCAGGTTGGGAAGGTGTTGAAAGTATATGCGGATGGTGACCTGCGGGTGGCATTTGGCGGTCAGACATGGACGTTTAATCCAGCTTGCCTCTCGGCGCAGCCAGTAGAGGTGGATACAAACCTCATGACGGCGGAGAACCCCACCGAGTCTGGAAGTAAGGCCTCTGCCGGAATGAGGGGGCTCATCTTTAACACACCAGCTCCAGCTTTACCCTCATCGTGCAATCATTTCATCTGTCCTGCCCACTTTTCAACTCTGTCGCTGCCATGCATGCTTTCATATACAGGCTGCTCCTGTCACATGAATGGCCACAGTCATGGCCTCTGTCTGTCTGTCTTTTTCCAACCTGTGTGCAGTTCTTGAAATGTTTCTCTCTGTAGCATGTCATGATTCTGCATGTTGTCAGAGGCTTTGGCAGCACAGCAGACATTTGTCATCCTGTCAGAAGTTCTCAACTGTCTATTAACCATGACTAAATCTTTCCTGTCCTTGCGTTCAGCGGAGGGGGGGTGTGTGTTTGTCTTGTCACATTACATTGCATGGTGGGACATTTTGACTCATTCCTGTGGTTTTTGCGTTGAGCTCAGTCAAGTACGTTAACCAGTGCGATTTCGTGGGTGTTATTTTGGCCTCCTGAAACTCTTGATGACAGTATTTCTAACCCTGTTGCTCGCATTAGACAGATCAAACTAAATGTACTCATTTATCTTTCTTGTCTCACCCCTTGTTCACAACCTTCTCTCTTCCCCCTCTTTTCCCCTTCTGACTGCGTCTGTGTCCAGGTACTGTCATCTCAGTTCTGGAGAAGCTGCTGTCTCAGTCCACAGATCAGGACAACCCCAGCCGGCTGGTCATTGAGGCAGCACATGGCAGTGCCAACAAAGTGCGGGAATTGGTGCTGAAATATCCTGACAAGGTTAATGCGGCACTTCTTCTCTTTGCTGCAGTCTGCTGCTCGTTCCAAGAGCTTCTTTGACCAGGGTGCCACAACTGGGGGTGGGGAATTTTGGTGTGACTTAAGTAGCCATATATGCAAAGGGGCACAGGGAACACATGCATTTGCCAGATTTGTAAAAATAGGTTGAAAATTGAAAGACTATTTAAACTATTTAGAAATCTCATTCACTGCTGTTATCCCACCATACGGGAGCATAACAGGGGGGTTGAACAGTCTGTGTGACTCCTTTATTAAAAAGCAGAAGTCAGTCAAGAACTTTTCTCATATATTTGGTTTTTAACGTATGATATTTATGAATCATAAATATGTAAAGTATATACAGATTTGTGTGTATGACAAAGATAAACATTACAATGAATAATTGATAAAACTAATATCCATGACGTCATCAGCTTATTTATTTAAGACATTCAGCCATGTTTGTGGTCCTGGCAGGTGGATATAAAGAATCAGGGCAAGACTGCTCTGCAGGTTGCTGCTCACCAAGGCCACATGGAGGTTGTGAAAGCCCTGCTGCAGGCCAACAGCTCCATCGAGGTCAAGGATGAAGATGGAGACACAGCATTGCACTATACCGCCTTTGGGTAAGGACATGCTCCCTTTACTTGCGAACACGCACACTTTTACTGACACAAAAATGTAAAGGTAACACTGACAAACACATGGTGCCTGGGTTTACTACAACATGCAGCTTTCCTCTTTGTGGCTTTAGAAAAACCCGGTTTGACACATGTGAAGCAGAACTTTTGCCACTTTCCACGTGATGTGATAATCGATTTACAGAAGTGAAAAAGAAAGTGTTGCCTAGTCAACAAGTGACTTTTACTGTGTAAAATAACATAAGTGCAGAAAATCAGCATTCGATAAAATGCTGATTTTGGGAGTTTAAAAACCACTCTGTAATTTGCCAGATACCGTACACCATGCAAACAAGATATCAGGATTACACAAAACCTTGGAGCTTTGTGTAGCTCCCAGATTTCAGAACATGTGTGATTTTATGACCTCAATCATAGCACTGTTTAGACAGATTGAATCACTCAACGTAAGTGAAGGACAGTGAGGATTAATCTTTGTCTGTCTTGTTGCGCTGTCTTCTGGTCTAGGAATCAGGCAGAGATTGCAAGGTTGCTATTGAGTAAGGGGGCAAATGTCAACCTCTTGAACAACTCCATGTGCACACCGCTTCACATTGCTGTCAGCAAGGGCTTCACTGATGTGGTGCGGGTACTGACGGAACATTCAGCTGATGTCAATCTCCAGGTGAGAAGACCTAGCTTGCTTAATATGCTGCGCACTGACAATTATACCAACAAACTGAATATTAGTTTGGGTTAGATTTTTTTATATCCAGATCATTTCCCCACATCAACTTACACAAATTATTACAGTGATAATCAATTTCTAATTCTGTGTCAATCACTGGCTCTACGCATGACATATTCAGCTCATACAATGCCCCTTTCAAACAGCTGTAAACACACAACACAATTCAGACCTTAATGATGTTTGACTGTGCCCATTTGACGTCAGCCCTCAGGCTCATTACGACAGATTAGTTTCTCTTTATAGGCCAATTGTCAGACTGTCTGACATGCCTGCAACCAGACCTGGAATTCACTAAGACTTTTTTCTGCTTGAGTTGTGTTGCCACTCAGCCAAATAGGTGCTAGCCCAGAGTTTGTCTGTGTGTAGAAGATGTGCATGACCTCTGTTGGTGTGAGTGTTTATTCAAATCAAGTAAATCATAATCATTTTCTTATTGAATAAATCTAGATTACAACAAATTATAGTGCACTTGAATTGAATTCAGTCACTGTGTAAAAGGGCTGAAAACCAGCAGCACCCACTTTAACATGAAACAATTTTATTTTTCTGATCAGGATTCATATGGGGACACACCTCTCCATGAAGCCATTGCAAAAGATTTCCGCAATATCATTGAGATCCTGGTTGTAGTGCCCAACATTGACTTCACGCAGCAGAACCACAGAGGCTTCAACCTCCTGCACCATGCCGCCCTCAAAGGAAACAAACTGTGAGTATATTACATTGTAAAACACTTCTGATTTTGTAGCTTGGACGCTGATCCACATTGGTTGGCAGTGAAGTTGCTTCATCACGTGGAAATATCAGACTTCATCATAGATAACAGCTCATGTATGATTGCAGCTAACTAGTGTTGATTTAATAGCATATTAACTTTGTCACTGTTTTCATGGCCACAGATTTATCACCGTACATCTTGACAGGTTTAACAGCTGATTTTATTACATTATTAGGCAGGGAGAAGTCAAAGTAGGGTCAAATATGTTTCTCCTCTGCAGGAAAAATTAATAAAGTGGTAAGACACTTTTTTTGCACTGCTTGTGCATGGTGAGATCGCTGGTTTTCAGCTCTGTTGCCTTTACAACGTCATATGAACTTCTTAAAGTATAATGAAGCTGTGTAATGGAGACTTGTGCCATGCAAGAAAGGAAATAAGAATGAAATAAGAAATAAGAATGAAACTCCGCCTTCACAGTACATTGCCCTCCTCAAGAGATGGCACTTCACTCGAGGAAATTTATGTTCCAAAGAGGCAGAACAATTTTAGCCTATACCATGGTTGGATCTCAGTTTTTTTTTCACTTGCAGACAGTTCACCATTTACTTCTCCCATTACTAAACATATAATCTCAGGACAGCCCCCTACATGACTTATATGTTGGCTGAGTCAGGACAAAAATACAGCAACAACTGTGAAAGAGGATATAGAAAGGGGATGGAGTCTGCAGTCCACAGTCATTTACTAAATGTCCAATCTGTCCTGGCAATAGCATACTGTATGTGCAGTGCTGGGATATTTAGGCTGCACTCCCCAGCATTAATTTAACCTGACATCAGCTCTTGTGCCAAAAGTAGAGACACAGGATTTACAGTCTCAGGAAGAGCATGGGTCACCAGTTCATTCATATATCATCCATCAGACTTTAGATTACTTTGATGCAGTCCGGGTGCAGTGGGTTTTTATGAACGTTTTCTTGGTTTGCTTTGGCTAAAATTTTGATTCTAATCTGCTGTTAAATATGTCCAGATATTCGATTGATGGTGAGTGAACGAATTAAAGAGTAATAGTATTTTAAAAGGTTTTAGTATGAATTGCATCCCTGCCTGGGATTTTTCCTTGTCATTATTATTCTCAGCTTTGATGCTATTCTTAAGTTTCTGTCAGCAGCTGTGACCCCCCAGTTGTTTTTTGTGACAGAAAGATGAGAAGGTTTTGTTTATTGGAATATTTATTTATTCTGGGGAAATGGAAAATTGGGGCTATAGGCCAAGTTCACAAACAGTCCTGGGAAAGAAATGAAACGAGGCAAATGGCCAGATTTTTTTCTTAAGTTTTTAGCTTGACAGAAGAAGCAGACTGATGTTGAGGATGGTGAGTCTGTTTACTATATTGAAAACAGTACACTTGGCTCCATTTCCCCCCACTTTTCTAGTAGGTTCACCTCCACTTCCTTTCACTTTCCTTGTTTTTACTTTCTTCTGTTCTTTCTAGTCAGATTCTGTTTTGCATAACAAATTATACAGAAGTATAAGGGCAGGCTCTTTAAGTTAATAAAGGTTCTGTGGACAAGGAATAATATTTCCCTCTATTGTTATGTAACAAAAAACGATATAAATGCCAGTTGCATAAAAAGACAATAAATACAAAAAGATAAAAGAAAAATCTTAAAGGCAGAGGGATGTGTCTGTCGGTGATGTTTGCTATGGAGATTTATTTACTCATCCATAAATAATTTTTCAGAATGATATAATCTTAAAGACATTTTGCTTACAAGATAATATATCCTTTTAAATCAGTTTAATGTTGTTTTTGTTTGTGTGTTTTTTGGTAATAAACCTTTTAGTGCTGCATTGGCTATAATGGAATAGCTTGGGATGTACTTTAAGAGGAATCTTGCATTTACTAATAACTCAGTGGTTTGGAGTTGTAATATTGTACTGGACAGTGTATTGAGATCTTCTAGTTTATTTTATTATTAAAAACGTACAGTCTGTTTGTCTAGTGATGAAAGTCAAAATTGACTGTTAGGCTGTAGGAAAGCAGAGCTTGGGAGCTGCCCATTCATTCAACTTCATTTTGACACTGCTTACTGCTGATCCATTAGGCATGAGCATTAACTTGAGCAACACCTGTGTTTTCATAACTAGCAGAGCTATCTTTAACATGAACCTAACATTCATAGAAAGTTTTACGTCATATCACTCCGAAGCCTCCATGGTAACATGCCTGCTTGCTGGGTGTACACTAAGGCTGTCAGCTTCAATTTCACACATCATAAAGCAAATTCAGCTACAGAGCAGGGGACAGCTCAACAGCACAGCTCAGCCTCGCACTGCAGCATCAGCCCTTTGCATTTATCTGAAAAAAGATCTTACGGTGTCACCTTACTAAGTAATGCACTGCAGGTAACGTTTTCCTCTTTTGTTAAATTTCACATGACAGATAGCAGGACACAGTTTAACAAAGTGAAACGGATGCCAAAGAAGCTATTTAAAGTTTCTGTCCCTGAGAGATGTGAGCATGTTCTGTCTACAGTGGTGTCAAAAGATGAGCTGTAATGTGTTGATGTGGTGTTCAGTAGCTACAAAGATGATAGTGGTTTACTTTTATTTGCCGTTTCAATTTAAAATATTGTGACTGTTGTAGAACCACAGAGCAAGGCCAGTTCTATTTATCGAGGTTAGTTGTTCATCAGGAGGTCACTTTCCTATATTTAGTCATAACTGGCTGCCTGTTGTGCCTCAGTGATTTGTTCTTCAGCAGCTGCGTCTCTGTCCCAACTCATATGAAGAGCAATGTGAGACAGAATAAGCTCCATATTCTCATAGGTTTATGTTTTGTTCCCGTTACGCTGTCTGTTGTGGTTTTGTTGAAGGTTTTTGGTTTGTAATACTAGACTAAAATAGGATATAGATATGGAAATAACCTCTTAAATATTTAGAATTTAAATTAGATCCCAAAATGTTACTTTTTACTCGTCGCTTATTACTTGCTTAAAAGTATGTGATGGTAAGGACTGGGGCAAGTATTACAGATATAGCTGTTCTTAATTTAGGCATGAACCATGAAGATTCTCTTGAGCACAGGCTAAATTTGTTTTTTGCATTGTCTGTCTATGTGGCAGGGCCACAGAGAAGATCCTGGCCCGGGCACGGCAGTTGGTGGACGTTAAGAAGGACGATGGCTTCTCCGCGCTGCATCTGGCCGCCCTCAACAACCACAGAGATGTTGCTGAGATCCTTATCAAGGAGGTGAGCTGAGGACAGGAGCAAATCATAGTGCAATCAACCAGTTTTCACACACTGCTGAACCTGAAATGTAAATATGCTGCCCAAACTGGTTAACAGGTTCCATACTGGATTCCATGCCCCTCCGTGCACTCTTTCACACCTTTTTAATTGCCACTTATGTATACCAACAATAATGAATCCCACCGGTCACTTTTCACTATAGCACTTTATAGTTCTTTGCTGCTGTACATATAAATTCCTTTCATATTTTAATACTGTGCTGAGCCAACACTTGTTGTATCCTGAATGACAATAAAGGTTGTCTATAGCTATGTCTAAATATTTTTTCTCCTGTACCTCTTCCACAGGGACGCTGCGACGTCAACATCCGCAACAACCGCAACCAGACACCACTGCAGCTGGCGGTCACGCAAGGCCACACTGAGCTGGTGCAGCTCCTGGTGGCCGAGGGCGCTGATGTCAACATGGAGGATGAGGATGGTGACACAGCCATGCACGTGGCCCTCCTTCGCCCGCAACTGGCCAACGTTATGCTAAGCCCCACTGGAGGAACCAGCACCTCAGAGGAGAGCAGTGATGGGTGTCCCTCCACATCACTCTACTGCAGGGTGAGTATCAGTTTGAGCTGGACATTCGGTTCAGTGAAATTATTACCCTCAGCACATGTCTCTGGGATATGTTGATTGCACTTTGTTTGTCTTATGTAAGAAAAAACAAGACAAAACAGTGGCACAAAGTAGCCTCATATTTTTTTTTAAAGACAAGACAATATTAACATGTGAAAGCTTGCAATTAATGTTCCTGTATACACTGATTGGACACATCTACTATTATTAATTATTATATAATAATTATACAATAATTATATGTGTGTTGCAACTCTAACAGTGATACTGCTGAATTCTGGCTATTGTTTGGACTGACTGAGCTGAATGGGGAAATAGTGGCTAAATACAGACTAGCGAGAGGGTAATTAAAGATTTACTAAAGGAAGTGCAAACAGTTAAGGAATTAAGGAGGTATCAGTGGAATGAGAGAGTAAATAGACTAAAGGTGGGAGTAGGGATTAAAAGAGTCCGAGGCAGGTAAATAAACACTCAGAGTGCAATAAATAACCAAATAAGGCATAATGACTGAAGGGTAAACAAATCCTTAGTGTATGAGCGTATTTGCTTTAAGTTGGGGGGGTTAATCTAGGATAAAGGAGCAAGTTGCCAGGTACTTAATGGAGTTAAAGGTTAGAGGACAGTAAAGGAGTGAGTTGGGTGTGAAGACTTAAAAAGAGTGTTCACTTTTCTTTATTTTTACCTTTGTAAACAGTGCAAGAGAGAGGGACTAGGAGAAAGTTATCAGGTTGGACTGCACTGATGTGGTAATATACCTGTTACTTAAGGGAGGTATTGCACCTACAGACTTTTCTGCAAACAACTGACAACACAGTCAATTTCTGACCTGAAGTCTTCACATTGACTGTGTTGTTAAACAGAGCAGAATTATAGTAACAGTCATTTTGAGTTTCACTTTTTAGAACGGATCGTCTTCTATCTACTACTGAGGGAAACATCTGTTAGGCCAGAAGTGTACATTTATCAGAGCTGTAAGTTGTATCAGAGCTGACTGCTTCTGAGAATCAACTGAACAAAATCAAAATAGTAACCTTTTAGTTTGTAGAACCAGATAATGACTCTAGTGGTGATAAAAAAAAAAATCTCACCTGCTGAAGGATTTGTATTGTAATGACTATATTAATTTATTAAAACATCCTGGCTCTGGGTACATGTGCACTTTCAATATTACATCAGTGTTTATATCACTACACCACTAAGGATTGTCCTTTTTTAGTCTACATGACCGCAAACCCTGCAGCTCCATTCAACATCCTGGGAACCTGCCAACACACACAGAATTACACACAACCTTGAAGGTGTCGAGACTTAAGTGCTTAGAGCTGTTAGCGGGCAAGATAGGGTTTTTTTCAGTGCTGATTAGATTTTGTGTTACGTATCAGCCTTAGCTGGATTATGCTGTTTTTTACTTCAGTCATTTTATTGAGGTTCACCATCCACTGTGTCGATGCCTGTTCTTGGTTTACCATTAACAATCACGTATGTTTTATTTTGCCTCTTTTATATTCTCATTCCATCACAATCGTGTATCCACAGCTGAGCAGTTCGGGTCTTCTGGGAAATACCGAGTTAAGTGTTGGGGCAGCGATGGCCTGTTTTCTAGCACAGGAGGGTGCTGATATCAACTATGCCAACCACAAGGGCAAGAGTCCCCTGGACCTTGTGGCAGACAGCACAATGCTGCAGCTCATCAAGAGCTTCTCTGAGAAACACAGGTAGTTGTCTGCAAAAAGTATATGTAAATATATATAATTTGTCAAATAATTGATATAAAAGTAGAATTTTTGGGGCATCTCTAGATTGTTCTGCTTTCTTCAAGACTGCATTTTCAATGCCAGTGAAATCTGATTTAGGCTGTGGAAATGTATTCCTGTCTGGGAAGAATATGAGAATTGAAAAAAAAAAGTACTAGTTAAAGCTTAGTGTTGTCTCTCAGATTGCAGCGTCTGCAGGCCATCACCTGTGGACAGGGCCTGAGCAGTGCAAGCCTGCGGCGGGTCCACACTACACCCAACACCATGACGAACCTGGTTCTTCCCACACCACCAGGGCCCAGCGAATGCCTCATCTGCTCGGAGCTGGCTCTGCTTGTTCTTTTCTGTCCCTGCCAGCACAGTGTGGCCTGTGAAGGTACATGGAGAATAATGGGCCAGCATGTTAAGTCAGAGTGAAAATAATCACTAGGAACAATAATAATAATAATCGTGCTAACAATGATAATAATGATAATGATAGAAAATGTGTGTGTGGGGGGGGTAATTTTAAGGGAAAATAGCAGACTCAAATGACTCCATAATGTCTCTTGTTTTAACACTGTGAACGCGATGCTGTCGGCACTGACAGGATTTTGCATGCGCTATGTGTTATTAAGTTTGTCACACTGTACTCTCTTTGTATTTCATGTGTGTTCTTTGCTGACCTGGTCATTGTTTAAACAGAGTGTGCCCATCGAATGAAGAAATGCATCAAATGTCAAGTCACAATCACCAAGAAAATTCGACAAGGTAAAACTAAGAACCAGTTGTTGTGACAATTGTTGTGATGTTTGTAGTTAATCACCTTGTTGGAGAACAGCATGTTATGCAATACGTATTGAAACATTGAACAGCTGGGCAAGTGCATTCAAATGTTTAGTGAAGGTCAAATTAATTTCACCTTTAAAGGTTATAGTGCATTTTAGGTAAATTTCATCCTAAAGCTGAATTTCCCTAATGTATTGTGAGTAGTGTATACATGTTTGTGTGTGTGGATAGTTGTGTTTGTGTCATTGTCTGCAGCCCTGTCTGAACCAGTAGGGAAGTGAAACAGAATGTGATGTTGTACATGATTGTGTAGCATTCATCAATGTCGTTTCTGTTAACATCAGAAAGTCGTCATATACGGTTTCCATCTCTCAGTTCTGTTCTTCATACCCCCCCCACCACAGATCAAACGGAGGTGGACTGCAGCCCAGGGAACGAGAACTCAGAGCAGCACAACTTGCTGGAGCAGCTGCAGTCCCGCTACCGCCAGATGGAGGAGCGGATCACCTGCCCCATCTGCATCGACAACCACATCAAGCTGGTCTTCCAGTGTGGACATGCCTCTTGCATCGACTGCAGCGCTGCGCTCAAGACCTGCCCAATCTGCCGACAGACCATTCGCGAGCGGATCCAGTTGTTTGTCTGAGCTCCTTTTGTCCTCTCAGCTCTTAATGACCCAAAGAGGATGTCGGAGGGGTTGGAAAGAAGTGAGGGTGGAAGAGGTCAGATGTTACTGTTACAGGTTACAGGGTAACGGTAACCTGTATCTGCCTGGTTCACCCTCTTGCTAATCCCCACCACATGCAATCAAATACTTTGCCCATGTTGCTTTACTATAAGACGATGCGCTCCATTGTCTGCTGTTTGTTACATTGTCTGCAGTTTGTTACATTTTGAGTTGTTCCTCTCTTAAGCAGCACAGCTAGGAACAGATCGATAGTGTTATCAGTATTTTCTGCATCAGTGTCAGTTCTCCATCCAGCTCAACAGGAAGTAGTCACATTGAAATTGCACCTGGTAAGTCCACAGAAAAAGTTCCCACCATTTTCTTTTCTGTCTTCTGCCATTTGCACCATAATTGCTGCTTTAAGTGAATGTCTGTTATCCAGTTTCTCTCGCTGTCTGATCACTTTCGTTTACAAGGCTACGCAGAATTGGTCCCCATGTTCTTGCCCACTGGCCTGTCTTGTGAATAATGTCTGCTTTCATTTGAATCAACCTCTTAATAGCCAGTGTTAGTCTCTGCAGAGGAGTTGGTATAACTAAAGGCTCTCTCTATAGTCCCCAACCACTTGCCTGTATGCAAGGGGAAATACACACTATATATGCATGAGTATATGCATATTGTAAAGCTGAAAATGACTGTGTCGTCATGGGTGGTTTGTTGTCGTTTTATTTTGCTCTGGTTACATTTGTGGTTTTCAATGTACAGAAAAGTATAGATTTTTATGTGTGAAAGGTGGTATTACTTAGTAATGTCCTCTTCTCAGTTGGTGTTTGCTTGGCAAAAATGTCAATTGTTTCTACTGAAAATCACCCAAGCCTATGTGCTCTACTCAGGGTATCAAATTATTGAAGGCACTTGTGATATCCATGAAAGGTTAAAGAGCCCGTCGCTACCACATACACACCCACCACCACGGAGCTACAGTTTGTCAGGTCATTGTAGTGGAGGGTCATCAACAAAGCAGAAAAAACTCTCTATTAACCCCTCAAAGGTTTTTTCTCGCAATAGTAAAATGAATGTTTGCAGATGAGTCTGCAAAATAACTCACACTGATGCATTTTAATGCGAAGCAGTGTCCCAGAAGCACCACTAGGTTGTATTTCTGTTTAACTGAGGACAGAAGGCATTGTGCTAGTCTGTCTGTCTGTTGTCTGACAGGTGTGGAGACCCCATCAAGCACCACGAGGATACTCAATTTAGTTATTTATCCACCAGATGTATTGTAACATATAGAATCAGAAGGGCAAAAAACAAAAAAACAAAAACAAAAACGTGACATTGTTGTGTTGCATCTGTAGTTCCTAGTCTGCCCTCTTAGTTGAGTCAGTTTCTCCTCTGGAGTTCTGGATTGTACATCATCTTCATCCTTTTAAATGTCTTGGTGTGTTTTCTTGAAGGGCTTATGCATATGAGGAAAAAAAATTGTGTCTATTTTAAATTCTTAATTTAATTATTATTTTCTACAATAAACTTCCAGAGACAGGAGGTTTTTCGTTAGATCCCAAATGTTGGGAGAGCCAATGTTAAAGATGTACATTTGAATGTCGGGGAAATAATATGTATCCTGTCTCAGTCTGCCTTTTTATGTGTACAGAAAAAAGATGTAGGAGAGAGCCGGGGGGACTGAAATGCATTTAATATAAGGTTTACTTTGAGGAAAGAACATCTGTGCCAAATCGCATGAGGATGTGCATGGGTATGGACGCCCAGATTTATCTCCGAACCCCTCCACACTCAAGCGAGGGTGGAGTAATTCCAGAAGTGTGAAGCAAAATACAAGCAAACTTTAAACATCAATGTTTTGTTTAGTTGCAAAGCAGAAATAATATCTCTGTACAGGCACAGTACTGGCGGTCCACTATCCATCCACAATTATATTGGTCCCATATTGTTTGGAGCTTTTTACAAGTATATATCTATATATCTATATATTTATATTTTGTGACACATTATCAGTCGAGCAACGAGTTTCTTATAGACGATTCACCATTTTAAGGATTGTCCATTGGTGTTCTAAATTGATGGATTCACGTGCAAAGGCAATAATGTTTTAGAAAAATGGGGACGATGTTTGAGTTCTTTATTTTTATTGCCCTCATGGATCATGCTGCGAAGGCAGGAAACAAATTGTGCTTGACAACGCGATTAAAGCAGCAAACGTTACTGTTGGTGTTTGTACAGTTCAGCTCTTGGAGTATTTGATGTTGGCCTTACTGTCCATTCCTCCTCTGTTGATGTTTTTTTCAGTTGTATTCTGTACAAAAATATTTTGCAGTAAATAATGGAACAATTTTCTAAAGACTTGCTGTAGAATTTTGTTTTAATCATTTTTTTTTTCCTGGCAGGTTTTGAAGTCATTTTGAAATAATCTCACCAAAGTAGTCTGACTGCAGACGAGACATTTTTACACACACATACGTACACATGAAATCTGAATTAAATTAGCCTTATTTATTCTATTATTTGAAAGTATCAAAAATTAAATTTGGAAGATTTTGTCCTTTTTTAAGTGCAATATGTAAATAATTCTTGACCTATATCACAATTTGTTTGGGTAAACAAGAGGCGAGCAGGCTCTGTTTTCTGTAACCCATTTAGACTGACAGGTCTCCGTGCAGTCTCATGCTGCCATGTGCCACTTAGTCCTAATTGTCTTATGGCTCAGATGGCTTTGGCATATGACTCAGCGCTTTAGCGGTGACGTCCTCTCTGAGGACAGGATGAGAGCTTGGAACACACAGCCACAGCACTGTCAGAAATGTCCTACATTTGGGGGGATGTGACTTGTTTAGTGACCAACATAATAAGAGGCCTGTGTTTCCATAAATTGCACCTGTAGTGGAAAAACATTGTTCTCTCTGCAAATGCCCTGTTCTCTGTTGTCATATGTTTTCGGAGCTTGGGTGGTATGACAGCGCCCTCTAGTGGTGGTTGGAAAAAAATATAATGCGTTTAGTACCGTGTAGCCAAAACAGATCAATTCAAAACCAACTTTCTGTTGGCGTGCACACGCACACACACACACACACACACACACACACACACACACACAGAGTCATAACGTAATGAATGTGTGATTTCTATAATTGTGGCAAGTATGTTACAGCTGAGTGAATTTCATTATAAAGCCATTTATTTAGCTGTTTATGTTGCTGTTTTTCATAAATTCATAATTTACCAACAACACACAATGCACATCAACTGTGTTAACGTGTACTTTATTTAGTGTTGTATGTACGTTGCAGCTGTCATTTTTAACCGTCAATGCGTTTGTTTCAGGTCGACTACAGGGGGCGCACTTGCTCACAGAACTGCACTCTGGACCCTGTGTGAACTGAGGCAGCATCCTTTCACAGACGATACAGTTAACTGTATGAAAATGGCGGTAACCCTGGTTGTTCATACTGTAAACACTGAGAAACACATTTTATGTTTACTAACATACACGTACACTGTAGCCCACACAGCTGTTTATGATGATCTTGAAACCAAGAATCATTGTGTTTTCATTAGATGAGCGTATTGTTGTTGATCTGCCATGTTTAAATGGTATAATTGTACAGCAGCCTGGACTGGACAAGCACTGGCTCTTGAGAGGCCATTTGCATTTTTTTACTGGCCCCAGGCTTCATAGCAGGCAGAAAAGGAGGGGACTGTTATCAGTTGGTTACAATTCGTACTTTAACCACTAGATGTCACTAAGTCCTACACATCACCTTCAATCGAGGCTCAGACATTGACTATGTCACAGGTCACTGTCATCTCTCCCTTATTTCCTCCTATGTGATCCTGACCAACACATATTTACATGGGTATAGTGAAAAGCACTGTTGGGTGAAGCTTGTTAAAGTGCACTGCTTTATCACAGGTGGCTTGTTGGCATGGCTCGCAGTCGCTGTGTCATTCAGTCTGACAAACACAGTTTGTTCTATACAACAACAGTGATACTACTTGGTACCACAGAACAGGAACAGGAAACGGCGAGACTTTTCCCACCCTGTAAAGAGTGACTGTTCCCATCCCTGTCTTACTCTGGACAGTAAATGGAGTTGAGCTGAACGTTAAAGAGCAGACTAGTGATCCTCTGACAATCAGATGTGTGGCGCCCTGTGTTAACATTAAGGCTTTTATTGAATTGACTTTGGAGGAGCAGGGAAAAACCAGCAATTCAAGATGAGGTGGCTTTGTTTACACTGTCACTTTGCACCTTGTTGTTCCATCAACAAGTTGCGCTGCATCGGTGACTTTTCGCTCCACGTACAAAGGAGAATTGCAGCAGTTGAAGGGTTGCAGAGGAGTTGCTGATGTGGTCTGTGTCATGAAGAACGTGTTGTGCGGGTGTAGGGCGACGGCGTTGTTGTATTGTTTCGTGAATGCCGTGACTATTGGCTCCCCGTGGATCATCTTACTGAAACCGTCTGAGCTCAGACGCAGATCAGATCGCTTCAGTCACTCACACTAAACAAGACAAAAGACAAAAGGGGAGGACACGGTGAACAAAGGAATATGTCATGTGACCCACCCCCCCACATCTTACGATCAACAGTCAAAAAATATTTTGTCATTTTAGTCTGTCAGTGCAACCGATTTTGCCTCATAACTTATAATGTAAACATTGTCAATGTACAGTTTATATGGTAAACTTATGCTCATTATTCATCAATTACAGTAACTGAGTACAGATTTCAGGATGTTTACCGCTGCTCCTTTTTCCCCTTTAGATCAGATGGAATGTGTTTTTTTTTTAAAAAAACTAGCTCTGCCTTATTAAATAAAATCTTTGTTTACCATTCATGTAAATGAAAGGCATACCACACTTTTACATCTAGATCCCTGTAGATTTGCATGCATCAGGTTTATCTTTGATTGGATTTGCTGCACCACACCTTTAAAATAATGGCAGAGCAATATTATTCAGTAGCATGGGCATTTTCTACAGGCTTTGATGAAAGGAACAACTGCCCTATTGAAAATATAATCTGTAGTAATGTAAAAGATTCTTGACATTAACAATTTTAGTACATTTACAGTTGTAACGTATCTATACTAGCAGATCATACTTTATTTATCCCATTATTTAGCATCTTGCTGATGCAGAACTGTGTTTGCACCAGGGAAAGTGGCATTAATGGCCTGACTATTGGCTATAGCTGTCAGTTCTTTGTCACTTGTGGTCAATGATTAATCACTCAGGTAGATTCATTGTTCCTTGTTCCACTTTGCTTTTTCCTAATCAGAGTAGCACACTCAAAATGAAACCAACGATGCACGACACCGTTTACCTGCTGAATTTGAAATGACGAGCCCGTTCGCACTCAGAGGTGAGATGTAGACAGCGCAGTTTGTTTTTCTCCGTCTCCCCGGCTGACAGCAGGCACCTGGTTGCTATGATGGGATTCCCACTGATGCAACATTAGCCAAGCTCAGTTTTGGTCTGAGGTGTTTTGGTTTTTTTTCCCTATGGAGAAAACAGTCGTTATGGATAAGCTGCAACAGACGCTTCTTTATGTTTTCATCTCAGCATGACCTGATAATATTGTGCATATCACAGCTTTATATACAGATTTATTCCACATTAAATGATTGCACATGCGGATCACCGAATACCCATGTTTTAATGTATAGACTTCTTTTAACTCCCTACACACCCCACCTTTGTGTTCCTGCTTGACACTTCAATAGACTGCCCATGCCAGAACATGTGGGACCCCTCTCCCCGCTCCCCCCATCCTACCCTCATTGTCATCAGCCTCCTGTTGCCTCAGCCCAGAGGCCTCTGTTGCTGTTGGATTTGTTAAGAAGGTGGTCATTAGACTTCTATAGGAGAATTAAGCCCATATGTAGAAACTCTCTGCACCAGATGGGTAAACTGGATGGAAAACAGGTTAATTAATGCCTGACAACACCCGAATGACATGTGTGGCTGTTTCTATTGAGACTGCTTAACCTAACCAACGTATATGGTGGGGGTTTGGTGTCCAATCTGGCAAGTTGAATAGGAAATATATTATTATTCTATATTGTTTCAGGTGATATATCCCTTTTCCTCCAGGCCATATTTGCTCTCATTCATTTCTCCCTGTTCTATTCTATTCTATTCTATTCTATTCTATTCTATTCTGATTGATCATCTCGATCATCTCTGCAATTTGTGAGTATGGGCTACACAAACAAAATTTGATTGATTAATTGACTGTGTCAGTTTCCTTTTACAAACTGTAACTGGCCAAGAGGCACTGTCTCAGTTCCGTCTCCTGCCGGAGCCACGTTTTCATCTTTGCTTTGGTTTGGACAAAAGACATCAGGCAGAGGCCTGAGTTTGACAGAGCGCCTCTGTGTCCTGCGGCCGTTGCTGCATCTTCTCAGTCAATGCAAAGTTATTTGCATAGGAAAATACAAGTGATGCTTTGGCAGCAGGAGAACTGGAGTGCGATCCACAACCGGAGAATTCATTTCAGAAAAAAGGGTTGTATTGTGTTGTATATTCGTCTGTCCTCGTGACTAAAACCATTTGTATGAAATGTATATATATATTTTATGGTATTTTGTGCTCCGTGAACACAGCTCTGACTCTCACAGAGGCGGACCGATTTGCCTCAGATGCAAATATCAACTGTAGACACGCTGCAGAGATGACGCAGCTCAGAAAGCAAAAAAAAAAAAACAACCAACAAAAAAAACAGACAGGTTTGACTTTTGGTGTCAGTCAGATGTTACTCATCTTTCCAAATAAACCTTCAGCTCTGTTTTTCCATATTCAGTGTTTGATCATATTTAACCAAATAATCTCCGGTGGAGCAAAAGGCTCTCATCGCCCACTGCCATCTGTGACTGCGACAAGTCCAGCGTTTCATTTTCACATCAATGAACATGATACCATGTGTGCAAGGAAGAAACTCCCACTGCCTATGAATCATTGTGCTGTGCTAACATGCTAAACAAATGTGCTCTCCATACGAGATGAGGGCCATGTAAGACTGTTTACACAAGACAACACATTAAACAGGGGTATTTCCCATTATGTTGAACTCCTCCTTTAAAATGCGCTGGAAACTGGAAGTAAGCTACAGAACCTTTCAGTACTTTGTGTCAAATACAGTACTGTAATTAAGTAATATAATTGATTAGCTATGTTATGTTATGTGAATAGATATTTTGGTGCTGAATAAAGTAGAGGTCTATAACGTTAATAACAATGAATGTGATGGAAGAAGTACTGAGCTGCACACATTTTACACACACTCACGCACGCACCTTCCTTTGAAGAGAAACATGTGTGCATGCATGTGTGTGTGTGTGTGTGTGTGTGTGTGTGTGTGTGTACTGGCGTGGTCTCTGTCTGCGGTCCCCCCACATGAATAGAGTCGGGCCTTGTGCAGTCGACAGCTGTCTCCTTTGAACGGCCAAAGACAAAAAGCCTTAAATCCAGCAGCCTCCCTCTTTCATGTGTTCACCTGATACCACTCTTCCTCACCTTAATGTCACTCCATTCAGCTCCGTGGCCCGAGGCTGCGGCCTGTTACCACACTGCCTTCTTACCTGTGGAGACAGAGACAGAGAGGGGAGAGAAAAGAAGCCTTCACTTACAGCAAAGTGCTGCTATGTCAGAAATGAGGGGCGCAGTTTAATCACCACACCGTCCTTACCTGCTGATGCTAAACCAGTGAATGTAATGGGAAGGAAACTGATTCTGGTCAGTGACGCGTCTGATGTGAGAGGGTAGTGATGATAATGGCGATGATGAGGATGAAGATGGAAATGATGATGATGATCACAGCTGGTTTTAAACAACAAAACAAACAAAACAACTTGCACTAACAAATCCACACTTTGGATCCAACAACACAAAAACGCTTAGGTGATGGGCAGTTGTTGAAAACACAGCTTAATAAGAGAAATTATTTTTTTTATTTTTTTTATTTTACTAAAATTCCCCTAAGATGAGTGAATCTTGTTTTTGATGATTCAGTAAAATCTCACCCTGTTTGAAAGGTTCAGGGTATAGCAGTTCCAGATCCTACTGTTCGATGTCATAGCGTTGCCTTCAGGAACTTTCATATTTCTATTACTTTTTAAACTGTAAATTTTGTTGTCACGCAGATCATTTTTCTGATTCCAGTTGTTGTATTCAAATTGTCAGGATTGGTGTCAGGGCCACAGGGCTCAACTGCCGGTTTGTACCCTGAGACCTCGTAACCTGTTCATCTGGCCATGTAAAGCTATCTGACGAAAATAGTCATCATGTGTTTATTGTAATGATTAGAATGACAAAGTTAGCCTGCAACTGAAATGCAAAATTACAGTTTACTCAGTTTATTTATTTGGAGCTCTAGCGTTTTTTTTCTTTTCTTTTCTTTTCTTTTCTTTGTAAAGGGTAAGTAGGTGGCAATAATTTTTTTTTTAAAGAAAGTTTTACTTTGGCACAAGGTACAAAGTTATACTTCAACTTTTTTTTTCTTTACTATGCCTCCCATACACCCCTCATGCCCTCTGATGGGAAGAAGCCATAGATGAAAGCTAAAAATAGGACGTTTGGAAGAAGAAGAGGGAGTCAGGGAGTGGTGTGTGTGATAACCCGGGCAGTCAGCTCTGTGTGTGTCTGACTGCCTCCCATTCACTGAGGGTAATTAGAAAATCCTCAGGGCAGGATCTCTCTCTCTCTCACTCTCTGTCTGTGTGTGTGTGTGTGTGTGTGTACCAGCATGCCCCTGCATTGTCTGTGTGTGTGTGTATTTCGCCTTTGCAAAAGAAGGCTGAGGCCCAGCACTGTACCAGGCAAAGGTTTCCACCGAGCTGTTCTTGCATAAGTGAGTGATAACACCGGTGCATTCCTCTCAACACACATCACAGCTCGCAGCATCATTGCCTCTGCTTTTCCCGGTTTTACGGTTTAACACACTCACAGTCTCACAACCCTGGATGAACTGCACCGCCGCTCATTCGCAACCATTCAACAGGGGATAGGACTCATGGTGCTCAGCTCTCTTTGTCCTGAGTGTACGGAGAGATTGGGTGATCCGTCAGGGCAGAGGTCACGCTCATCAAGAGGTAGGTCACCTGGGCTTCAAGCGGAAGGTGCTCTTGCACATATTTAGTGTCTATGCCCTCAAACCTGATGGGAAACAGGCGGCGGCCATTGTGCACATAAAATGTAAATCTCAACTTAGTATGAAGTCTGTTTATATTTTCTCTTTAAGATGACAGGTATAGAAATAGATGTTGGCAGTTTATTAGTTTCTTTTTCTTGTAAGGATTTTTTTTGGGGATTTAGATTCTATAAACACACTGCTCTGCTCAGTTTACTGACTATCACCTGCACGACACAAAATCAGTGTATACACTCTGCGTGCAACCTCAACTCTTCCACGCCCATCACTGTTCGGTGAACAGCTGGTCTCCATGGCTCCCGCTCTCCTATAGGCTCTCATGGGACTGTGCTGCACCTAGCCTCTCCTCCCTGATTGGCTGGGAGGACTTCGACAAGCTCACGCGCCTAGTGTAGAGACTACACTGTTGACAGAGTGGCACCCAAATCCAAAGGGTGTGTTTGGAGGATTGTAAAACCCTGGCTGAGCTTATGAGAGAGCCAGTGTGCACGGTGTGTTAATGTGTAGCCCTTTACAGTAACAGGTCGGCGTAGCGCAGAGGCCCAGCTAATGTTTAGGCCTGTGGACTTTGATACTAATTTCTTTCGGAATCATACAAAAAGAATTAAGTCTTTCAATCATTCACTCGCATCCTGACCCGTATGAGTTGAGGGCGGACTTAGAGTCAATCAGGGTCACTGCTATCTATCTATCTATCTATCTATCTATCTATCTATCTATCTATCTATCTATCTATCTATCTATCTATCTATCTATCTATCTATCTATCTATCTAATGTAACTGTTTGCATGTAAACAAACACCATTAATCTGAAATGTGTTCTTTTTCCAACCCTTTTCGTTGCTCACAGTTATCTGGAAGTATGCTCTCAATGAGACTTTCTTCTCTGGATGGCTTTAGTAAAGCAATTAGTGTTTTCTTCATCTGCTTCTCATTTTGTAGGTCAGATGAGGTAGACGCTGGCCACAACAAACAAGGCAATAAACATAATCAGTGAAAATCTGTGCTTCTCCTACTATTCGAGAGTCCCTCCCTTAGAAATGTCTTGATCCTTCGAGTGGATAAGTTGAAGATCCTGGTATCTCACCTCCCTGCTCAGGTCAGAGGTACATTAGGCAGTGATGATCAGCATGACAAAGAACAGTACATTTCTCCCACCTATAAATCAAACCTAATTGCAGCCTGCTTCCATTTCTCAGCAGTAACTTATCACCAGGGCACCAATATGAGAGTTCTTTCATGATAGATTTATAGGCTGAAACTTTGCAAAAAGATAAAATGAGATAAAAGAAAGTACTATTGAGTGAAGTGTACTTGTGAGTCTGTGTTTCCTGCTTGTTTGTACTGTCATTATATGGATCCATCTACTTAGACAGTAAATATTGTAAGAAGCTACTAGAGCATGGACTTTGTTTCACCTGCATGGTGCAGCAGCTAAAGGTGCAGTCATGGTTACGTTTTATAGTATATGCACAGTATTTGCAGATGTCGAATGCTGAAAATGCAGTTTTTCTCCCAGTACATTAATCACCAGAAAAATATTTGCCTCTTAATTTTGCCCTGATCGGAGTTAAATATACAGCCACGTCTTTTTTGGATTTCTTGTGATCAAACAAGATTATTAATAACACTTTAACAAAAAAAAAGTTGTGTTCAGTTGCGCTTGCAGATCTGCTGCATTGCTTTCCAATGGAAACAGAACAGGGTGTTGGCTTTTCTGTGAACGGCAACCGGAAAATCTGTCCTGACATTCTGATTGTTTTCAGTTAAGCAAATGATGTGGGAAGGGCAGGAGAGAGTTCTGGGAAATGTGGTCGTACAGTATTTACACATGTTGATATTAATATTGATCTTTTTGAAAGCTACTGCGATATGTCTATCTCGATCAAATTTCATTGACGGTCTTGACTAGTTTTTGTTGTTGTCTGTGGTATAAAGTGATAAGCCTCCCCCAACACACACACACACTCACACACACACACACACACACAGAGGAAGTGCAGATGTACGGTACAGGTGAGGGCTGTGTTTCTTGGTAACTGGTCCCACTGGGGCTCTTCTTGAATCTGCGCTCACCTGAACCCTGCCTCCCCAGAGAGCCTCCACATCATAAACATGTCTTGCATCATTAGCGGGACCTGCTGTTATCCTGCAGCCAGACCTCATGATACACTCTGTGGGAGAGATAAGTCATTACCTGTCACACAGTGAAGCCACTCCACGCCATGACCTTATATCAAAAAATCATATATGGACAGCTGCAACAGTAGAAATTGAAAAAGCTCAACTAATAATCCATTTATATCATTATGACTTCTGTGATTTGGTATCTTTTATTACTAAATTGCGTTTCGGGAGCTTTTTAATGCTGACATCATCACAATTCTTTCACAGAGACAAATATGTCTGTGTTTAAAAAAAATCAAGACCACTCTTACACTCTTTTGCAATATAATGATAAAATAAAGTCATATTCCAAATCAGCTAAAGCCAGTTCTTCCGCTTCCATATAAAAGTCATTTGGCTTCAGAGCTTCCTAAAATGAAGCACTGTGTATTTGGGTCCTGTGTCAGAGTTGAGATCATTTTAAATCAGATTTTGATTTTTCTTGTCTGTTAGGTGCTTAAAGAGATAAAATTGTTGAGTAATTCACTAGAAATAAAAATGGAAACTGAGATAAAACTACGCCCTTGTTTAATCCTGCTAATCATCCAACAAGCTTGAATATTTTTATTTATTGACTATTAATTATTTAATTATTGTTTTTTGGCTTAGAAAAAGTTCATTGAATGTACCTGGAATAAAAAGATGATTGTAACTGCAAAAGAAATTTTGCTACTCCATGTCATGACTTTGAATTCATGCATGGCAACTGACTATTGACCCAAACGATTATCAGGCATCGTGTGATATGTGGCACTACACCAAAAAATAATGAGGTATCAGAAGATGCATGTGATGGGTGCTCACGCTGTGTGTTACTGCCATTCATACTTCTTCATGCCTAGCTGAAATCAACATTCATATTCACCTCAACACACAGCTCTTCATCTGAAAACCATTATCATTTCCCACTTGCTAATGGCTCAGTAACACAATGCACCAGGTACTAATAACAAAAGACCAAATAAAAGTCTAATGGAAGACACAGGCAGGTGTGTTTGGAGATAGTATGCACCTCATAATGCTCTCAACGAACATGCACACACACACAAAACAAACCCTTTACAGCTTTACAATGCAAAATTTTGCTGGGCAGCATACAAGGGTGGTGTGCCATTTAAAGTTGGTTCCAATGAATGATGACCTTGAGGTCGGCATTTACGCTCATTTCCTAAACAAACTTCAACGTCTGGACTGTGAATGACTGAAACTTGACCCGGCCAACAGCTCAGCAGGTGTGTTTGACAGTGACTGCGTTTTCACGTCCCTGTTTGTGTGGGTTGCGTTCACATGCTAGGTTGAAGGAAGACAGGAATCGAACCAAACCAATAAAGGAAAACATTAAGGGAAAGGCAACAATGCGTTGTTGTTATTGCACCTCATGAAACCATCATGTTTCATGGATCCACTTAGATTTATACCCGTGTTTCAAATCATTAACTTTACAGTCCATTGGAAAAGAAATACATGACAACCTGTATTGGATATAACCTGAATCACAGTGCAATAGATTAAAGAGGGTTTCAACTACCGTCACTCACTGCGCATGTTCTGACATTGTTTACTACAGTTTCTGAAATTTGACACGACACTTCCCATTTAAGACTAGTCACAGTCATCAGCGCTTTTCTATTTTTGACCTTCACACAACACTACCTGCATTAAAATGCTTTAAGATGAAAGGAATAATCAATTTACAGATGTTAATTAAATAAATAGTAGTATGTAGATTAACATAACCCTCAACAACATCAACACATTTCCTCAAAACAAAAGTAAAAAACAGAGCTTTTGAATATACACACACACACACACACACACACACACACACACACACACATATATATATGTATATCAATGAATATAGGTGCAGGTGGATTTTACTCTATGCTCACAACTGAATTACTGAGTTAATATTGGGTTTTTTGGATTTTATTTTTTGTTGCTTGACCCTGATCACCTCAGCAGTTTGGCTCTAACCCAACAGAAGAACCAAACAGGTGTGTTGTGGAATAAGATGCAATAATAATTGGTATGCCTCACTCAGTTTCTCTATGGCAACATTCCCCACTGGAGATTATGGGATACAACCGCGCCATCCACACACACCATCCCGCCCTTAATCCTTAGGGACCAATTACCCACTGCTGGTGGCAGGCGGCAAGTCGGAGCACGGCTGTGGCTCCAGGACCACATGTATGCACGCCGCTCCCTCGACGATTCTCTGGCTCTGCGAATAAAAAAAAAAAAGGAATTGAATCATCTCACAAAGACAAAAGTTTGATGTACAATTTACAACTGTAGTGCAGAAAAAAAATAGTTTGATGTCCTATACAATAACATGGTGAGCGGGCGGTTCTGCCCGGTAGTGAGACAGACGGGGAGCTAATTGGCGAGAGACTTTAGAATAAGATCGGTGGTTGAGTGTTGATCAGCGTAATGAGGGGCCTCTAAACGTCACACCTGGGCTAAGTCCTCCAATTTCCTCAAAGACAATGTAAATCTCTGTAATTATCTCATAGTCACCTGAGCAGAGGAGACAGGTGGATGAAACAACAGAAAGCAGCGAGCAGGCAGATGCTGCATAGTGACTGATGAGGCCTTTAATTTGGAGAACCCGAGAATATCAGCTATTTATTTCGTAAAACAGTGTCCGCGACATTTTAGAGTGCGTGGAAAGATTGTTATTCATTATTCATTACTGATGAATATGTCATAACCCACAGCGGATATATAGTTGGGGATCAGTTTCATGTGCTGTCTGGTTTACAGTACGAGGTGTCCATTTACTTCAGGACATGGAGAGCAGTGTATCTGCAGCAAGCCTCATCTGAGTGGAATTAATCAAAAAGCTATTCTTTTACTTGATTAATTTCGTGGTTCCACAATTATAATCAGTTCAAGTCTACATTCGGTGTTCAGGTTTTTATGCTGCTTAGTTTTTTTTTAAATGAGTATGTGATATTTAATACCCAAAATATACCTGATGGGACAGTGGCACCATCATTACCAAAGATATGTGTTATATGACAGGGGCCAACAGCATGACACCAAAACAGTCTCGTCCATAAGACAGTGTTTTTATTATTATTATGTTATGTGTCAATGAGCAAGCACCGACCTATACGCTATACCAAGATGTTTTCTAAAGCTGTGGTATTTAGCACAGAGCAAAACTATCCCTTTATACACACCGGCAATACACTACATTATACACTGCTATTTGTATAATCTCCTGCTTTACTGCTGCTGCCATGTGATTGATTCTGAATGCCACCCCACATAAATGTATTGACTTGTTTTTTTTATTTTTTTATTTTTTTTTTATTATGCCATCATACACATGTGGGATAAACAGAACAGAAACAAGAAATCCTTCTTTTTTTCCTTTTACCTTAATAGATTTCCGTTCATGTACTGTAAGTGCAAAAAAGACAGTGTGTGATTTGTTGTCTCATTATTAGTGGCCGCTTTGAAAAGCATGTCGTGATTTGACACGACACATAAATGAAATGCTGCAGTCATTTCAGGCTTTAACACCCTGCAGTGAATAATCATGCAGTGACGCTGTGTTGACTGTTATATCCAGGTTAAATGATTAATACCTTGATGTTGTATATGCTTTATGAGCTAAGAGCACTTCGATGAAATGTGCACTCCAAGGTCACCTCTTGCGTGTATTGTGATTCTTAGTTGGCTGAGCACCATAAAAGCTACATCATGACTTCTGTTAGAGGCCTGGGGGGAGATGGGTGTCCAACTTTAGCGGTAACCTTGGTTACTGAATGCAGGTAGGTGAAGGGTTCTGCAACAGCACACCGGGAAAAGCTCAAACAAACATGACTCATTCTTTTTCTATTCTCGGTACACGAGCTGTGGCACAGATCCAGGTCGTGACCCAGACGCCTGCTGTCAGCTTACTGTAAAGACAAATGCAACCGAGCCTGTCAAACTGTTCGCGTCTCTGTTGACTCGGTTAATGACGTTAACCGTTCTACATTGAGACTTCCTGTCACAGGTCTTCTTCTCTCATCTGTTAATCCCTGAGATGCGTGGAACTGTAGGTGAATCAGCACACAAACCAACAGTGAAGACGCAAAACAAAAAAAAAACACGAAGCTTGGTGGTGTGTTAAAGGAGGATTCGTCTGTGGTGCTGAATGTTTTTATTACAGCTGTAGCTTGTAGCGGTACTTTTCCAATTAAGCTTTTACATTAAAAATCAAATCATAAATTTGTTTATAAGTGCAAAACCATTGCTAAATATTAGACCAGTATATCTTTATATTTTGATCCCTAACTTCATAACAAAACCTGTGTCTGGTTGTTGTTCTTTATGATGCCACATCTGAATATGTGTTATCTGCTATCCCCCCCCTGAAAAAAGCAAAGATCAGACAAACAAACAAACAAACAAACAAACAAACAAACAAACAAACAAACAAACAAACAAACAAACAAACAAACATATGTGTAACAAAACTTTACTTTATCCCCAAATAATGAAACAACTCTCAAATATACAGAAAATAAATAAAAGTTTCTCAAACTTGAGTTCATGAGAATATACCCCTGTTACTACTCAGCATAAGGAAGCTTCTATTCAGTCAGTCTGAGTTTTTAATGGTCAAAACCTGAAATGGATACATATATTTCAATCAATATACCTTAATGAATGAAAGTTTCACAAGAAAATACTAGTTTTCAATAGTTTTAAAAGCTTGATTTCTCACATGCTAATTTTTATATGGCCATTTTTAGACATGTTTCATCAGAGTTGTTTTTGTGTGTGTGTGTGGGGGGGGGGGTTGTGTGTGCACTAGATGCAGCCTATTTGCCTCTGTGTGTTTTCTGATGCATCTGTTGGGGCCGCGCTGGTGATGGATACGCCTATATATCCTGCCTTCCGTGACCTGTTGGCCAGATAGCTATCAGTACCCAAATAAGTTCAGGCCAGGCCTCTGTGCTTTAGTCCAAACCTCATTTGGTATGCAAATGAGAAGCCTAAACAAGGCAAAGCTTTCAGGCCAAAGCAATTTACCAAACTGCCATTTTGAAGAGACTGAGCTTCACTCAGGTTGACAGGCGAAAAAGCTAACAGGTTACTTTTAATGCTGAAGCATTTCCTTTTTGTTGCTATTACAGAATCCACTGCTTTGGTTAAGCAGTAAATGACAGCCAACTATGTTATGTAAAACTCAATTAACCATTTGTAGGCGTAAATATAAATTATATCAGGATGATTAGTCGTTTTGAAGTCTCCATTCCTGTTTGTCAGAATCAGGTTTATGTTGATTAGTTATAAAAACATACGTATTTACTGCTGATGCGTTGGGGATATTTGGACTCCAGTGTAAATAAGGATGTGCTGTGTTATGTCATCATCTACGGTGAAATTTTAAATGAGGCATCAACATAAAGTCCTAGTCCCTAAAATGTCCTAGAGTTTAAAATTGAAGCTACATTTCCATTTGGTTTATGGCGTACACTTTTAAATAATCGCCGACTTCCATCTTTGTGCCAGCGTAGCTCTGCAGTAACCTGTGCCACGCCCCTGCTGCAACAGGATACGGCTCTGGCTTTGTGCTCATTGTTGAAAGACTAATCCTGACAATTACACCTCAAGACCGAAAGTGGTTGTCTTACCTAGCATCCAGCCAAGCTCTGGCCAGGCTTTGTACCAGGCCCCTGTTACCCCTGAAGGGCCACGGGCCCCACCAAACCCCTTTTTGCTACTCCCCCACCTCCCATTACTCGGGATGACCTCACACTGCTTGGGTGTCTTTGTTAAGTTTAACTCACCTGCACTTTGTTCACCTGTTGCTCACTCTGTAACTCAGGCAGATTATTGTTGGGACGGGAAAAAAAAAAGAAGGTGTGTGAACACAAAGAGAGGGAAGGCATGAGAGCAAAGGGCAGGTATTTCAGGTTCTGGCAGACTTATACAGCTAAGAAGTAGGCAAAGGTTTATGTATGTGATAATAACTCACATAAGCATATTTTTTGAATACTAGTGTGTGTCAGGAAATATTTTCACCACTTGAACGGGATGTGTGTGTGTTCAACAGTTGAGGATGATGGGGGGGTGGGGGGGGGGTGAGCTGTTGGCTGTGTAGTAGACGAGCGTGTTCCCACAGAAGCTTGAGCTGACATCATAAAAAAAACACACAACAAGGCACCTGGGGGCTGATCAGGAGGGTGGAGGTGAGTGAACCAGTGAGGTGGGAGCAAGGGGGGGTGAGTAGGGGGGTTTCGGGTTTGGTCTTAATCACCATTGGCTAAAGACAGCGCTGGGGACACACCTGTAAGCGCCACAGGCTAAGGACATTGGCTGCGACCTGAAAATTACACCTGTGGGGGAAAATGGGGGTGGGGGGGTCAGGCTACATGTAAACCAAGCCCTTTACAAATTCAGACTCTGTGTACTGGAGGAGCTTAACTGACAAACACCGCCGACAAGAGCAGCTGGAAAAAAAAAACAAGTTCTGCTCAGGCAGCAGGAAGACAGCTGACGCGCCTCAAACTGGTTGGTTTTGTTCCGGGGTTTGTCTACCGCTGCATCTACCTGAAAGGGACATCTTTTTCCCCTCACTGCAGAGGTCGCCTGTCCTTCAGCGGGAGCAGGAAAGAGGAAGACTGGCCAACGGGGCGTCAAGAGCCCTGGTACAATGATGCCTCTTGTCTTGGCTTTATGGCTCGGCGACCGCACCTGGGAACGACGGGGTAAATTCACAACTGTGATCCCTTCTTTGTCTTCGTCCATCTTTAAGGCTTAAGCTGTTGTCGTAACCTGTTGCTCAGCGATGGCAAAGTTAAAACTTTAAGGACGTGGGGGTTCTTTTCGGCGTCTGAGATCAGAAGGCAAGCAAATTAGATCGAGTGTACGAAGCGCTTGGTGTTTGTGTGCCGGCGTAGGGGAGCGTAGGTAGTTTCGATGGGAAACGAAAATAACGCGTATCGAATTCCAGTTCCATTTAACCAGAGAGAAAGAAGAGGAAACAATAGAAGCCAACGCTCATTCCTAAACTGGATTGACCAGTTGGGGCAGGTAAAGGCAAACTGCCAGACTTGTCAGAGGACATGAAGACTGAGGCTGACTCGTTCTTTTAGGGTTAAAAAGTCCTGTACAAGGAGACGTCCGCGACAATACGGTACGAAACAGCTTTACGAACTAACAACCAGAAACCAATAGCGGATTACTTTAACAGATACTATCGTTAAGTCATAATAAATTAAATTTAGAACTCATTTGGCAACATTTTTTTACAACCTGTTGATCCGTAATCCTTTCTTATCTGTTTGGATTCTCCCCAGGATCAACCGGGGCGTTTCTTTTGGCATTTTAAGATTGATATTTTAGTGAATGTTGCCTATTAATGCACGTTCAGAATGAAAAAACAAACAGGAAGTCTATTATGTAGTGAATGTGCGCCGAACATAAAATGTCTCCTCATCTGTTTTCCTCGCTACGGAGGTTTTGCTGCAATTTGAGACAGACGGCAGTGTCGGACTTTTCAGGGCGGAGAGTTTCCAGCAGATAGAAAAAGATATATTTATATATATGTAAAGACATTTTTAATCAGGTAAGAGCTGTTGCAGTCTGGGAAGAACAAGGGAAATGGAGGGAAAATGTCGACCACATACTGTACAGTGGCGGCTGCAGAGCGAGGTGGAGGATTGTGATTGGTGGAAAGAGAAACATTTGTTCATTTCTTTCATAAACCTGAATAGCTGCAAGTCACATGGGTGCGCGTCACGCTGCTATTGTATGGCCACGGGGCAGAAAGTGCATAGGAGGATTTTATAAGTGGAAGGCCCACGAAATGGTGGACTAGTCAAATGTTGTTTGTTCCTGTTTGAGTTCCAGGTTTCAAATGAAAGGGAACCGTTGCTCTTATCGTCTCATGGGGCGAGGGGTTAAGTTGAAGCTGCAGTTTGATTCAGCTGATTGGGTGAATGACTCTGCACTATGGGCCGGGGCCATTTCTGAAAGTTTAAAAAGCTATGCTAATGTTTGAACAATGCTGTTTGCCCTTTTCATCAGGGAGCCATGATGAGTAGGAAACAAGATTAAAGCTATTTTCATCTTTTAGATTAAAGTTTAATAAGATAATTTCCTTTTTTGGAGGAATTATTTCATACTTAACTCTACTTTACTTAGGCAGGTGTAATGCTACATCATGTGCCTAGCAGAAGCAATGGCATGCAGATAGGCACAAGCAAATTATCATACAATTATATTTTAAGCAAAGTTTTAATAATAGTTGTGGTTAGAAATAGTATGATTGCAATTTACACAAAATTACATATTTTATGATTTTGAATACAATTAGCAGCTGAAAATAACCAGAACAACTATAGCTAAACCTAAATAGCTGCAAGTCACATGGGGGTACACACTCACACACACACACATTTTCACCTGTTATTTTCACCTGTTACTTTCACATGTTTTCAAATACTCTAAATAATTATATTTATTATCAAAATATAGTACCAATTACACACACACACACACACACACATATAGCATATATAGTACCAATTACAGCTCCTAGAGTTTTTCTCAGTGGTCTGAGGGCCCAGTAGGTGACGCTGAGATAACGTTCAGAGTTAAATAAGGTTTTGGGTTTCCCTGCCATTGTTTTGTCACAAAGACAGCAACTATTGATTAAGGGCCAGGCCAGTTTGCCTATCAGGTTGTTCACCTCACGGCAGAGTCACATTCCAGCACAGAGGGCAGAGTTACCTGATCACTCCTCGCTGCAAACGGGCAGACTCAGAAGGAACTGTGCGGGTTGAGACTCCCGCTGCACGGAGGGCCATGTAAATGAATGGGAACAGCAACAGGAGACTAGGAGCAGAAGCGAAACAGAGAGAAGTTTGTTGGAAGCAGGGGTTTGGTTAGATATTTCAAAAGGTGACAGAGGACATGGCTCACTTTGATCAGGAACTGTTATTTTCACAGCTCGTTTCCACTACCTGGAATTTTCTGGGCTAATCTTTTTTTTCCTCACCCTTTCTTTCTCCCTCTCCCTCTCTCTCTCTCTCTCTCTCTCCCCCTCTTTTCTTCCTCAGAGGGCCCGCAGCACTGGTTTATAATGCTGATGATTAACTAAATAGAGTCTGGGAGAGCAGGTCTGCTTGGCTTTCTCATTTCATGGGGCCTGACTGACCGGGAGGAAGACGCAGCATTCTCAGGCAACGAGCTGGAAATTCAAGATCTCTTTCTTTTTAGGCCCCCTCCCTTCAAATATACTCACTTTACGTCGGTTTTGTTACGTTCTTTCCTTGGGGTACCTTTCATGACGGTAAGGTTACAGGTGCATTCTCCATTTTCCTTCTCCACCTTCCTTCCCTGAACTTTTCCCTCCCTTACATTCTACTTTCTTTCTCTCTCCCGCTCCCTCCCCCTCACCCTTGTGCTCCACTTTTGCATTGCATGAACGATGACTGGAAACCGGTTCTTTCTTAACGAACACAATGAGGTCTCAACTTTTCATTCCGTCTTCTGTTTAGAGTTTGTTTATGTAATTTTATGCAGGGAGAAGGGAATTTCTTTTTGAACAAAAAATTACATAATCAAATCTTAATCTGAATAAAGGAACTCTCAACTATTATTAAAACATTTTATGTAATAATGTACATCTTATAGCTACTGCGACAAAATATACAGTATCATGACTATTTAGGAAAACTGGCTAGACGAGTGAATAAAATATTATTTTACTGTTTAATTTAGAGAATAATAATGTTGATTACAACGTCAGTTTGGGGTGTGAGGAATTCACGCGTTGTACCTGTGAATGATCCACACTATTCGGTAAACTAGGTCTGTTTCAGTGACCTTCTGCATACACAGCGTAGCCTCAGGTCGAGCTGAGCAGCATTCCTTCAGCCTTTCATCACTCCGCAAACACAAAGACAACGGCCCGAGAAGTCCCACAACAAAACACAGAATAATACATTTTTTTCCGTTTCATCAAACATCTGCTGAAAGGCGTTTGACAGAACTGCATCTTTAGAGCCAAAACAGTATGTTGAGTAATATATATATATATATAAAAAACGGAAAAATCAGTTCGGATGTAGCACGAGGAAAAGTAAACATCTACCTGAGGCTGACTTGGACTTGCCCAGATGGCGTTTTGGGGTTCATGTGTATGATGTACGGAGTATAGAATTAGCAGCTGCTATGGATTGCCTGAAAAGCAGCCCTTCCAGCATTGCTGTGCCATAGATTTAGACTAGTTGAAACAGGTTTGGCCAATCATTAACATCTGCTGTGACCCAGTCTTCTGTGACAGCAAGTTTGAGCTATAAACCCCAACCACCACCAGGGTTTAGGAATTGTACCACAGCGAAGTGGACTCCAAGTAGGGACTTCATCAGTCTTATTCTCAATGCTACGCTACAATTCAATGCATGGCTCAGTTTGTGGAAGTCCAATTGTTTAAAGATGTGGCTTCCCTTTTTTCTTGTAGATTAAGGTATTTCAGCTTCAGTGTACTGCTCACACCTAAATGTGCAGCCGATATCAGACAGATTTACTTATTAAGCTTCAGTAATGGACACTGATATTACTTGATGTTCCAGAGGCAAAGATATTCTAGCGCGGTATCAGTGATCGCTGTTCACTTTAGGGGTGCAGTTACAAGATGTGTGTTTGGGTGGTTATCTCCATCTTACGAGGCAGCATTGGATATCATCACTTACTCTAATACTGCCTGGTAATGATGATGATAGCCATCTGCAGACTGCGACCAGACAAACCCACCTTCGCAGTGATAGTAGCGGTGTGCTCCAACCTGGGGCGCTGGAACAGAAATGGCTCTCAGGATCCATCGTACCCGACAGTGCTGGATTGTACAACTGCTGTTCTAACACTGTCTGGTAACGATGTTTTCTGGGTGACTCTGTGGTCTACGATGTAACAGCGCACAATGGGTAATCCCAATATACATGTCTAGCTCTGCATTGTGAGTTCGAACAGCTAGAAAATAGGGGTCAGGTCTCTCACTTGGACCTAGTAAAGTCCAATAAAGGGTTAACTGTCTTTTGTTTACTATACACTTATCTCCACAGAACAGAACCAGACTGCACTGCGCGTCACTCAGTCAAAACTAACAAGGAAGCGCGGCACAGATGATAAACTGTGCTGACAGACAGGGTATTAATGTTAAGATCAACACGAACATTTACTTGCCTTTTATGTTAACAGAGGATTTCTGTAGATGGGGAAATTTCATGTAAGCAGTCATAGACCTCAAGGTCAGCTTTCATGTTTTTTTTTTCACATCTTTACTTATTTCCCTGTTTTTTTATTTAAAAAAACTACTTTTATTGCAACCCCACCGCACCCAAGTTAAAGAATAACAATCAGTTGTTGGTTCCACCGGTCCTGCGGGGCCTTATTTCCGTGTTCCCTCCCATAACAGTGTTGGTCTTTGTGTTCCGTGGCACTGATTGGTCCAACTAGCCTTACCTGCGTGGCACATCCTGAAACTGACACAACCTCATGCGTAAGTCATCTACTTGTTTTAAAGGGGGAGGGGAGGGGGCTTTACTAAATGCTATGCTCCAGGCAGACACTAAATGGAGTTATTGCATCAACAGTAGACACAGGTGGTAGTCTGTCAAGAATGTAAAAAATGATATATGATGTATGTAACTGAACAATTTTCAACAAATTCATCAATGTACAGCCTTTCAGGACCCAAAAGAAACAAAGACAAATAATAGGCATAGGGCGAGCAGAAACCTAATATTTGTGTAAGGAGGGAGAATTACCTTGCACACATTGAGCCACACCTTTATTTGCCCACCCAGCTCCATTATCCAAGCCACAGAGGCGTTTGTGCTGGCGTCACATATTTGTGTATCAATGCAATAATGTAGAAAGATTGGACGAGACGGAGTCTAGCAAGCTTCACCTTACCTCTTTGCTTGGTGTCTTTACTCGTGGCTTTTGTTCTGGCTCTGCATGACTGGCCAGTTCACATGTAAGAATAAATGGCCGTGTGTTAAAAAAAAGATTGCGACAAAAGAGGAACTGCTCGTTTCACCCTGTTTCTGCCGCGCTGTTCTGCTCCCTCCAGCTTTTGTCTTCCTCTTTGAACAGGTGGAAGCTCAGCGGTCACCCTTCCAGCCTGTTGATAGGCGTCTTACCAGACATGGTTAGATGTAATTATTGGTGTCTAATACTGTCTGGTAATGCCGTCCATTAAATGGCATTACCTTCTGCTCTCTTACTTCCCCCTCTCTTGCTCTCATGCATCCGACATGCAGTATACTAAGGATAGTCTAGGGATGCACATCATCATAGTTATAGTAATGGCACATAGGGCTTAATGATGATGTCTTTGAAACTATGATCCTTGCACTGGAAGAGTGTTTGACTTGTGGGGGTTTCTTCCTTGTGACTTGAATCAGAGTTTCACCAATGACCAGCAGTCCAGGTTACGACAGCACGACAATATCATTTCTTGATGTATTGCCAAGAATAAAATGAGCTCCCTTCTAGGAACTTTGTTTTAAGTCAGTGTGTACAACTTTGCACAGTTTTTGATTCTTCATTATCTGTAACGTACTCTGTATGTAACTTCAACTGCATTTGTCATGTTATGAAGTGATGAAATAAAACGTGGTCAAATCTGAATTGTTTCTAATATCCATTTTTTTCTCTTCCTGACACAGTTCGCTTTTTTTAATAATGTATTCACATCTCCTGTGCACCGAGCCTTTGTGGCAGTTTCTTTGGTAATTGCGAACTCTCCTCTTGGCCAGACCGGAATGCTGAGCCCCAGTCAGGTGTGGATCAGGTTACCACTGAACAGAGCTTCTTTTTAAATGCCTCAATTTACCCATGGGTTCCCCCTATCAGCTAAGCCTTCATTGTGTCCCAGTCTATGGCCGTACACAGTAGCCCAGCTTGATAAACTGAGAAGCACAAGGCCTGTTTTCACTGCCAGGAACCAGGCAACTTACAGTAGGTGCAGTGCTGCATTTGACGGCTGAAATCCATACACCGGTTATATTTCATAGGAAGTGAAGCAGTGGATATCTCCCCATCTCTCAGACCAGCTCACACGCAAAGCCAATAATATGGCTATAGTGTTTAATTAGGTCTGTTAACTATCAGGTTTAGTCGACTGGTTAAGCGCAGCACTGGTTTTTATCAGATCGAACACAAACACAAAAACCATTTACTTGTTTAACATAAAGGCCCGAGGGCTCATTGATCTCCTGTCTGGGGAGGCAGACATCCATGCGTGTTCACTTTAAGGCTCAAGAATGAGCTTGTCAGCTCCAGAAAAATTACATTCCTGAGACATAATGAACTTTAGTGGCATTTTTCTGCTTACTTTGACAGGGGGAAAAAAACACTGCAAATATATCGCAAGTAACATTAACCTATTTTATAATGAGGCATTTATCACTTAACAAATGAACAAAACAAAACTTTTGACCCTTTTGTGTAAATTAAAGTAAATCTTTTTGTGGTTGAGGCAGACTGTTACCACCTGTCTAATCTGATATATTTTTTCATACTATGACTGGTAGAGCAATGGTGCTGTGAAGACCTATTTTATGTGCAACAGTTTATCCCTTGTATTTGTGGATGTGTGGTATTGGGACACATACAAGAAATTTCTAATGACAAAAACACTGCTAGTACTAATGTGTGCATCTTTGTATAACCTGTGGTAAAGACCTATACTCCAAATTATTCAGGTAAACATAAATGTTCTCTACTAGCAGTGGAGATTACTTTTAATGACATAATTATTTTTTATATGCAAATATCTAACTTTAAATGTCTTCTCTTCTGAAATTCTGAAACATTTTCTACCCTGCACCTAAAGGTAACCTCTTAACACTGTGTGGTTCGTAAATCATTTTGTGATGTGCGTGGTTTTACAACACAGTAAAGAAAGACTCAGAAGATTAAAAAAATGAATCAGTAAACTAAAATACAAATAATGACTGCTAACGGGAGGTAAGCGTAACTAGTTGCTTTTCCCCTTAGTGATGTAACTTTACTGAATCACATTCCTGACTGGCACAGAGCCTGTATGGAGGATTCCTGCACTGGTCTGTGCATGCTTGGTGTAATCAGACCAGATTCCTGCTCTGCTGTTGGCTGTGGATGAGAGGACTAAATTCACTGAGCTGGATTTACCACTGGGATGGAACAACAGCACAACAGATCTCAAACGGCTGTGGCGTTCCTGCCACAGACAAACTGCGGTGCACTCATGTATGTAATGAACTTCTCTATTTACGAGCAGTGAGGAACTGCAGTGTGGCGCCCAGGGTCAGCCCTGAGGTCAGCGCTTCGTCAAGGACAAAGGTAATATAGTGGCTGGAAGCACTATTGTAATCAGTCCAGCACGATACTTACATGATACTACTTAAATTCACTGCTGGCAAATTGTTTCGTTTTAGTTTTTAAATGTCAGGACACAATACACAAATGTGCACAAATATTTTTGAAGAACAACATTTATTTGACCACTTAAAGATGCATTCACACATAATTATGCGGCATCAGCTCCTTTTGTAGGTGACATATTTTAATAAATAAATAAATGAGTTTAAAAAACAGGTTATACGTAGAAGTTTTAGTGCTCAACTGCTTTCCATATTTTCATCTTTTTAATTATTTATTATTTATTTGATATTTCGGAGAAAAAAAACATTTTCAGCAACATTAGGACCTGATGACTTAATCATATTTTAATTGCAACAAAAACAACCACTGTGAGCGTTGTGCTTTAATATACAGGTAGTGAAAGAAAGGTCACTGACAATGACATTCAGGATCACAAAGTTGGCACGGCAGCATGTAACAGACAACGAAATAACACTGGTTGGTCTGTTTTTTTGGTTTGTTACAGAAAAGATTCTGCTTCGGATAACAGACTCCAAAGAGACAGAGACACTTGACTAACTTTACTTGTTTTTACGACTTTGCTTGGTTTTACACGTTAACCACATCTTACTTTTAAATATTAATCTCATGTCTTTTTTCATTACAGTTAAGTGTTTTGTTTTTTTTCTTTGCATCTACTGAACACAAAGAGGTTTGCCTGTTTACTGCTAAAGTTGCTCCTTAGTTAAAGTTAAACAAGGTCACTAGCACAACTTTAACTGGCAAGTTGCTTGTTCTCTCAAACAATGTGGTTATGATTTGTCAATTTAATAGTCCACGGGAATTTGAATGCAAAAATATGAATTCATGTGTGGTCATTTTCTACAAAAAATAGTATTTGTATTTAACTTGTTTCTCAACTTCACACACCTTTATATTGCAGCAGCTTGTGCCCTATTATTTGATACCTAAAAACTGAGCCAGAAGCCAGGTCACCTCCAGCCGTTTGAATACCCTGACCCTGTGTGTCAGTGATGTCTTCCATGACCCATTTCTTACAGGTGCATGAGTTCCTGCATGACGTCACTTTTGTTGACGTTCCACCTAAATATCAAATAAAACAGAGCAAGTTCGCACCCCCCCCCTCCCCCCTTGTTTCCGTAACGACCACGAACGTGCACAGAAACGGAAAGTGGATTTGTGCTAAGCTAACATTGCTAAGATGGCTGAGCTAACTCCAACTGTTCGGTGAGTAAATCTATATTCTTTATTTTCCCCCCGCGCACTACCCCCCCCCCCAACCATCTTGTCGGTGATTGGCTGGAACATGGTTTGTTACTGTTTTTGAATGGAAGTGTTAGTGTATTTCTAGGCTTTGTTAAACTTGGGGAAACACCCCTATTGCTACTTTTATTTATTTATATCAACTCTCCTAATGCCGCCATGTTCTTGTCTATGCCTGTGCTATCCCCGCGTCATTATCCCCCTCCACCAAATCAAATGCTATTCCTCGTGTGCACTGTCGTGGCTCTGGTGCAGGTGTAGTGAATGGTGAGCTAAAGCAGATAAAAAACTTCCTCATGTGCGGGTCCGCAGCGTCGTCGCGTTTGAAGGGGCGGGGCAGCGGGAAAAGCCACGTGGCACCGATACAGGAAGCTGACTCGTCACGGTGTGGCTTGTTTCTAAACCGTCTTTGACCCAACCAACACGAACCCACGAAGGCAACGAGCACTGGCCAATCAGAGGCAGGTAGGGTTGTCCCTCTCGCTGAGTAGCGGTGTAGAAACACTTTGTAAAGTCAAGTCAATGAGATAATGTCGGTTCCGGCTTTGGGTCCGAACAGGACAGAGTCCGGGTCTGGACCCGGACCGCGGCGCGCCCATCAGTGACCGCAGCTCTAACGTGTATAACCAGCCTCTGTGATGTTATTCCGGGATGTTTCCCTTTGGATGAAGCATGCCCCGAAAACAAACACGTTGTGTGTCTTTCGTCACGGTGATGTCAGACACGCGTTAACCCACCTTAAACACACCATGAAGCCTCACTTCCTGATAAATGCATCGCTTAACAGAGATCTTGCTATAACACAGGTACCAAAAGACAGTAATGACCACCACAATTAGTATTGTTATTATTGGTAGTAGTAGTAGTACTAAATTGCTGTTTAACTCAAACATTTAATTTGCATATGGCAATATTTTTTTGGCTGGCTCAATAGCTAGATGGATGGATGGATATTTTCCCAGGGCTAAGTCAGTCTTGGTGAAATTTGACATTTTTGTGTCTTACTCCTACATTTGTCTCTAGTGGCAATGAGTTTATACAGACCCTGGGAACAAGGTGTTACGTCCCCCACCATAACAACCCCCTCTGCTTTACTGGTGTAATTCTATAAGGAAATCATGAATGGCAAAAGAGAGCGAGAGACCCTATTGTGGTGACCTTTTCTTTGCATTGTAACGTAACTCCATTCCTTCCGCTATAACACCTTGACAGGGAGAATCCCTTGCAAATAATGGGTTGAGCAGAGACACCATTGCTGGAGGCTGCAACACTGTAATTGCTGAGCACTTCCTGGTACAAACGGCAGTTGAGATGACATGGGAATGGGCGAGTCTCCAAAGACACACACACACCTTATGGTGTCACCGCCCCGAGACAGCCACAAACACACTCACCCACACATACACGTACACACACACACACACACGTTTCATTTTTCATCACTGAGTGTATGTTTTGTTTTTCTGATATCTGATGATCCTTGTTTGTGAAAAACTTCATTTATGTGGGTAGTTTTGAGTAAACTTAAGAAAAAGTAGTTGATAGTGGTAACAGTGGAAGCTGCTACAAGAGCATCACCTACAGAACCTGGGCCTTATCTTAAACACACACACACACACACATACACACACACACACAAAGCCTCGGCCTCTTGGCAGATGGTAAACCATGAGGTCGACAGGGCTGTAAAACAAGCCCGTTCTCTTTGTCCACCTACGCGGCACTTTACACAGTGCGTCTATCAGATGGCAACGTTTTATCAAGGTGTGGTTGACAGTGGCTCCAGACAAAGCTCTGTTAAACAGGCCTGTATCAGGCCTGCTTCTAACAACTGGTGATCCTTGCCATGCACCTCTCTGTTAACGCTGTCATTTTGCACTCAGCCACTCTCAGTAAATGGGATGTTTCGTATATGACTGAACTGGTGACTTGTAACTTGTGGCAAAGAAAAGTTGCAGCTTGTTTATTGGATGTATTTTGAAATGTATCTTTCCATATGCATGTGAAAACAGTCAGATGAGCTCTACCTCAAAGCAGGTTATCTGTGGCTGTTACCCCATTTTGTTTGTGACTTTGTACAGTTATGACTGGCATACTTTCTAGCAACTTACTTTCTAGCAACACTATCGGAATCAAAGTGAGATGTATGCATCGCTTATGGTTACCAGACTACGTGTCAAATTATATGGATGCAAAGATGCTGGGTCTAAGAGGCACCCACCCCTGTCAATTATCAGGCTGTTGGGAGGAAGAGGGGAGATTATGCATAATTGCCAATGCCGACCATGGCTGTGTCTGGGTGTTTCCTTCTCTGTCAAACCACTGAGACAGAAGGTGATTAATGGATTTGCCATGCGAGCACTCAAATAGTATGTTGCTCAACTACATACTTGCGACAGGATTTGGCTCTAGACAGTATGAGTAATAATACTGTCTGCAATAAAATAATGACTCCAAAAATAATTCAGCTGTATAAATTAATCAATTAGAAAAATAATGTGTGGAGGCTGTAGAGTTTTCAACAAAATGCTCAGATAAAAGTGGTATTTAAATAATTTTGTCAAACAAATATTTATGAGCTGCCAGACAATGTTATTGTGCCTTTGGTGTCAGGATATAATACACTGGAAACCTGGCAAATCCATTTTGATTGACACTGCTCTTATGTTACCATAGGCTCCATACAAAAGAGGCTTACAGGTTGTAAATATTGCATGAAGCTAAACTTAGAGGTGGGGTGGGTGTGGACACGTAATCTTGAGTAGTACGTTTGTCTTGAGCTGCTGTTGTAAGATTCAGTCCACAAGGGGCAACTGTTGCTAAGGGTCCCATTACCTGAGTGACCGGTGATTGTTTACTCTGGACTAGTGGGTTTGCAAGTATGATAGACTTCACTGGGCTAAACTGTAGAGAGGCCAAGTGATTTCACTCTCAGTCAAGTTGGTCCCTTGGTCTGATGGTTTGCTGTTTGTCTGGGGCCCTGCAGTCGGACTACAAGGTTGAGCACACATGGTGGAAAAAGAGGGGGCTGAGTAGGTTTTTCATGAAGTCTCGCTGTCTGTGTTTGTGACACTGGAGTTGCAGGTAAAAGAAAAAAAATGCTGAAATGTAGCTAACGATGAAGTTGTAGTTCAGCTCCTGTTTTCTATGACAAAACTCCATATTTATTTCCAGGTAGTACTGTACATGTTTAATTTATATATGGAAACATGTGCCCCTTGATCCCATCCAATAGATATTTTAGTCTGAACCAAAGCAGTGGACCATCAGATTGACATTGTCATGTCAGTGCGCAGTATTATTTATTTTAATTTTTATTATAATTTATAATTAATTATTTTATTCTGATTGAAAATGTTAAAAAAAAATCATTCCAAATCTTCATATCTTGCAAAATAAAAAAAAGCTCCTACTCTTCTCCCACAGTGGAACACTTCGGAAGATCACTAACAAACTAATCTAGCACGGGGTCATGTCATCTGAGTCCTGGGTGGAGTCCCGCAGTGAGGGCCAGGCAGGGGACAGGGGGCTGGAGAAGAAACAAGATGAAGGTGCAGACAAAAAGGAAGTAGAGGGTGCCTGTAAGGAGAACCAGCCCACGAAATGCCAGAGGCGAGAGGTGTCTTTTTCAGCTGACCATACCGAGGTGCAGGAAGTGACATCATCAGAATATGGATTTGAAGAGACACAGACACTGGAGGAGAGAAAGAAACTTTCCCACATGACTGTTAATCAAGAGAGCCGAGGTCATGGGTCAGGTGTGTAAGCGGAGTAGTAATTTCTGTGTTCCATGTGTTGTAACTCTGCGTCCTGATGTATTGATTCTTGATTGTAAAATAACAGGTGCACGCAGGGTGAGGCGTAGGTCTTTTCCCAGGGGATTGTTGACCAGCTCCAAAGACAGAGAACAGCATGTAAATGAACCCCGGGGGCCTGGCCCTTTCTACTACTTTGGTGGATCCAATGGGTCTGAAATGTAAATATACCAAAAAAATACATATTCATATATTTTCCTTTTGAAAAATATAAGTCTTCAGACAACTAAAGAAAAAAAGGCACACTTCTCATGTTGGAAACCTTTTAGGTTTTCATGTTCCTCCTGTGCTTTGGACTGTTAAAGCTGAAGTATGATTGATTTCCTTTGGGATTTTTCCCTTAGCGTGAGCAGTTACTTTGAAAGCAAAGGATGGAAGAGGATTTACAATAAGCACAGGGAGGATTTCAAACTCAAGTGGTGTGAAACTAAATCAACTGCCAACTACTGCAACTTCAGAGAAGGTAGTGATATCTATAGTGCTTATGACACATGACATCTGGATCATGTGTTTTACTGTATACTATATATTACTCCCATATCTTTATCTTAAAAGTATATAGGATGTTTCATTTCTTGCTTAGGTTGCTTTTGGTAAATAATGCTATGTCTTTTTTACTTCACTTAACATTAAGGAACTTCTCACTGTTCTCATCCAGGTGAACAGTTGGTGTACCAGATTCCTAACAACAAGGTGCTCACCACTAAGATTGGCCTCCTCAGCAGTCTGCGAGAGTATGAGCGAGTTAGAAGCAAAATCAGCCATGGCGGAGGACTGAGGTCAAGTGGACAGCTGTATTTATCTGCTGCTCATCTCTCATTCACACCAGTTTTAGCTCTTATAACATTCTACAGAACTAACAATTGTGTCCAACACTTCCTAGCAACCATCTGTAAATGGAGCGTCAGCTATGCCTGGCTCTGGACATACTGATTGAAACGCATATCAGTCTGTAATACTATTTACTCAACACTGGCAAACTGCGTAATCAGGAATCAGGTCTCCAATTTGCTGTTAATAACGAATAGACTCAAACTAAAACACATCTTTAAACTAAAACATGAAATGTAAATAGATTTTTATCTAATTTCATTTGTATTGACACAATATGCTTTTCATTAATATGACCGCAGACAGATTTTTTTCTCATTGAATAATAAACTTAACTCAAAGCTAAAAGATGCCTGACACATAACCAGCCCTACTGGTAGCAGTACCAATGGTACTTTGGTATATTGTAACCCACTTGTAACAAATCCATCTCAGTGTACATGGCTTCTTAGTGCAAGCAAAATGTCATATTCTTTTCTGCTTTTCTACTTGAAGAATGAATGTAGGAATTCATTTGGCCCATTTCCGTGTTGTGTTTCACTTTATAGGAGGTTAAAAATGGAGGACTTCATTCCCACTACCTTCCGCATGGACATGAGGGAAGAGAGGGATTCTTTCTTTGCCCAGGAGGAGGGTAAGATGCTTGAACATATCCCACCCACCATCACAAACCTGTGACACACTACTGTCCTGATGCAACAACAACATAACACTGGTTCAACTGGATTTGTCCTTTGTTAGCCAGCTCCTAATTGTGACCTGTCATGCACCCAACAATGAATAAAAACTGTTTGTGCTTGGCAATGTTGAGACAACTGTTGCCTTGGTGATTGTTTAATCAGGAGGTTGAAGAGTTTGGAAAATAATGCACTTCACCTCCCATAAGGCCCTGATAAAATCGCCAGGGGAACATGCTGTTTCCATAGAGATGAGTCAGCAGAGGGCAGGGCTGAGACACAAACACAAGGAGAAACCGCGAACTGGTTCTAGGTGTAGTGTCGCTGCAGCACTGGCCAGAAGTGAGAGAAGTAAAACAACGAAATAAAATCAATAAATAGTAAAAGAAATATTATTTATAAATCTCATTTTATTGACCTGGGATGAAACGATTCACCTGCTTCTGCGTTGTTTGTATCCATTGAGACACACAGCATATAATAAATGGTGTAGTGCTTATGACAAACATGGTTATCACTAAGTAAACTGGATGAAGGCAGACAGATGGTTTAGATTTCTTAGTGATGGGTGAATCTGTGAATCAGGGAAAAAAAGGCTTAAATCTCTCCATTTAACTTCTTTATCATGTAGCATCAGTGGTTACATATTATAATCTCCATAATATTATCACCTTTATTCCACATTACAATATAATATCACGCAAACAAATAGCTCAGCATAGGATTAAACACAACTCGGCTCAGTAGAGCAGTACATCAAAGAAGACAATAGATAACAAAAAACATGAAATTGTACAATAATTAAATTTTACTCACAAAATCTCTTAATGGAGTAATGTTTCTCAACATGGATATTTACCTAGCGTATTGTATCTCTGTGACTGTGACCAGGTGTGAGGAACGAGAGTCATATGTGGATCTGTAAACCGACGGGTCTGAACCAGGGCAGAGGGATCTTTCTCCTTAGGAGCCAGGAGGACTTGGCCACCCTCAGACTGAAGCTGCAGCACATGGAGGATAACCAGGCTGACAAAAAGATGCCTCATAACCAGCCTCAGGCTCACATTGTCCAACAGTGAGTAAACAGAGATTACATCGAGTCAACATAGATGGCTGTGAAAATATCATGTCACAGTCATTGAGTCTACCCGGGAAAGGATTACACTTGTCCATTGTTGTCAGTACGTTGGGAGCGCTTCCGGTTAAATGAGAACAATTTAATCCTTGTTAAAACATAAAACTCACCAAAACTGGAATCACAGGCTTTTCTCTTGACCTCTGAATAATGAAAGGACCATGCAGTGCAGTAAACTCATATGTTCAGTACAATTTAGAGGATTTTGATAATATGATTATATAGAAATTATACTTTCCACAAATTGTTGATATGCTGTTTTTTTTTTATGTCTAACTGCCATTTTGCCCTTAGTTACATTCAGAGCCCACTTCTCCTGAAGGGGAAAAAGTTTGATGTCCGCTCTTACCTTCTGATCGCCTGCACCGCTCCATATATGGTCTTCTTTCGCCATGGTTATGTGCGATTGACCTGTGACCTCTACGACCCGGACTCCAAAAACCTCTCTGCCCACCTCACGAATCAGGTAGATCCCAATGATCTGATGTAATGTTTAATGGGAGTCATAGACATGTCTTCATGATACATCCCATTAAAATACAATGGAAGAGGTGTGTGCACTGTAAAACTAAAAAAAAGCCACTAAAAATGCATTTTTTCTCTTCTTTTAATTGTATTTATACATAATATCAGCCACAATGATTGCTGATCATGAGTGTAGTATATAGTAGCGTCTATTCAAAAGTCATTAAAGGATTTAATGATAAACTCAAAAAAGATAATAATAATAGTAATATAATAATAATAATCGGTTTCTGAGATAAGTTTAGATAAGTTTTCTCTTTACAGTATTTGTTCCCATTATTTCCTGTGAGGTCATATTAGTGCTTGCTGTGGCACCATCCATTTTTCTGCCTTTCTCGCTCTGACTGCTTTGTGGGTCTCTGGTCCCCCTGCTGTTCATCTCTAGTACATGCAGAAGAAAAACCCCCTGTACAGCCAGCTGAAGGAGGACACTGTGTGGTCCATGGAGAGCTTTAACGCCTACGTCAATGACCGGTTTCAGGTTGCTAAGGGTCTGCCCAGGGACTGGGTGCTGGGCACCTTTGCAGTGAGTGCTGCTTTGTCCTGTAGCTCTCGGGGACCAATTACCATTTTAATGATGGTTGTTGATGTGTGCAGCTAATTGAGATTGCAGGTAGATTTGGGTGATCTCATTGCTGTCTGACGGTACATCATCTTCTTCTAAAATGAATGTCACTTGATTTTTAGTGGTTGTTTTTATTCAGACTGTGTTGCAGAATTACAAACGATTCTGTGTGCACATTTAGCATCAGTTGCACATGTCAGAGTAAAACCTAGTGACAGGCTCAGAAGTGAATTAACCACAACGCGGCTATATGGTTGAACAGAAACCTGCTGCTGTATTAAGCCCCCTGCATGTGCATCTCTATCGTTGACTATATGTGAGCCCTAGGTGATAGAACAACAAATGCATATTAGAAAAGACACCATTGAGTAATTTATAAAAAGATTGAATAAATCATTCCTCAGTTTTCAAGAAATGTAGCCTTATATGTTCAGGTCAGTTTGTAAAGAGCTACTGAACAGTGGATTCTCTGACTGGTCATCTTTTTTTCCCTTTCAACGCGTCCAGAGGCGCATGCAGCAGATAATGAAGCAGTGTTTCTTTGCAGTCAAGTCCAAGTTAGACTGCCGACTTGGTTTATTTGATTTGATCGGCTGCGACTTCATGGTTGATGAGGACTTCAAGGTGGGTGAGGAGTCGGTGATTGTCTAGATGCTGATCAGTGTCCAACATGTCAATTACTGGCATCTTCTTGTGAGCAGGTGTGGCTCCTGGAAATGAACTGTAACCCAGCACTGCATACGAACTGTAACGTGCTGAAGGAGGTGATACCCAGCACTGTGGTGGAGACGCTGGGTGAGAGGAACTCAATTTCAGCTGATATTCATGTTGAAACAGTGTGAGAGCATCTTACAGGTCTGCTTACTGAGCCCAGTCTGCTCAGGTGTGCACCATCTCTCACCTGCATTAAGCTCCACCCATCGATTTCCTGAAACCAAGCGCGTGCATCTAAAAGAAGGAAGAAATCGATGCCCTTAAGGCTGTCACACATCAAACCGATTGATTCACATCACTTCAGTAGTTTGGATGACAAAGTCATAGTTCCTTTTTCAAAAACGTCCTAAATTTCAGGCTTAACCTCTGTTATCTGTTGTGACTCTTACCTGCTCTTTTCTAGATTTAACCTTGGAGATCTTCAACAAGTGTCGTCTCGGGCAGAGAATCCTTCCTCTGGCCAGTCAGAGTGAGTTTGTGCTGCTCTACAGCGGCGTTTTCCCTCCTGATTCAGCACTGGCCAGCAACAAGAACAACACAAACAGTGAATTAATCCAGAAAGCAGCCACCAAGACACAAAAGAATGAATCCAGGAGGTGCCAGTCGGGAATGGAGGCCAAAAATGTGTTCACAACATCTTCTGATAAATGTGCGCATGTGGCAGATAGTAGTGAAGGACGGGGTAGTTCAAAATGTCAACCCAGTCCAACGTCCTCCACTGCCACCTCACGTCTCTGTAAAAACTCAGCGTCGCTACGGAGACCTTCACATCTACACAGCAACAACTACAACAACATCCTGCAGAGTGTCAGGAGCAAGAGCCTGGGGCCACGGGTCCCGGTCAAGTTGAGCAAATGTGCTTTGCATCATCGTTTGCAGGCCACAGGTGACAGAAAGCCTGCAAAGACTCAGGTCGACATGGCGTTGTCATCATCTGAGATGAATAAGGGGATGAACACCTGTGGCTCACTGGAGGCGACATTGTTCCCTCCTCAGTCGCGACTTCCTGTGTGTGTGGACAAATGCGAAAGAGGAGAGGAACCCAGTGAAAAGGAGCTCAGAGAGGACACAATGAGTTTAGTGTATGAGGAAAAAGAGGAAGTGTGAGACATGTCAGCAGATGGCACTGATCTAAACTGATTTGTCTAAAATTAAGTCGACCCACCTGACTTCTGGTGCTTTTTTTTATTTTCAGAAAAATGTGACAATTGTCCTTTAATGACTTTCAAGCTGATAACTGGATTCATTTTTGTTTTAATTTCTCGAAAAAATAAACACTAAAAAATTTTTTTTTCTGTATATTGTTGGATTCACGTCATTGTGACTTTCATCCTCAAATCAAAAGTCACATTACATCAAGTTGTGTCACCTCGCAGGCACAGAACAGCTCCTGCCCTGTGGACAGACAGAAATACACCCTGTGTACAAACCCTCCCACCATCTAATTCTGAGCAGGAAGATGAACACATGGCTCCAGTCTGCAGTGGTTGCGTCTCGTTGTTTTGACTGCAGTCCTTTACCTCGCCGTTTCATAACTCATAATTATCTATCCACATCCAGGCTCTGTGCCGGTAAACACAGGCAGGCATTGTCCCATCTTTCTTAACCCGGCTCCTTGCTTCATCCACGTCTCTCAACAAAGAGACACAAAGCCTCTGTCTGACTCATCATCATGAAGAGGTGTAATATGTCTCTCATTAAATGCTAACTTTTTTTTTGCCCTTTCTCTCATCATCATCATCATCATCATCAGTACGGTTCCCTGTGTGAGTTCAGAGTGTAAATTACCAAAGAGAGGAAACCGCTCAGCTCTGTGCAGACATCCAACTGACAGGAAGGAAGAGACAACTTCTACTCTGCAAGTCGACAACAGCTTTTTGTCTTTTTTTGCATGCTTTACACACAAAGGTTAAATGGCTGACGCTTTCTAACAGTCATTTGGAGCAGAAGAAGCGTTTGGATTAGACTGCAGACGTCTTCTAGAAATCCAGCAAGTTCAGATGTCTACTACAAACAACTCTGGGAGATATATATAACCTGGATGACTGAGGAATGTCACAGATATGTTACTACTATCTGCAGCTCTTCTTCGAAAATGTCCTTCAGTCTTGGGCTCTATGGAAATAAACACTATATGCTGGCAAAAAGGGGGAACTAGAGCTTAGTAGCATCCCCCCACCCCTCCCTTGTCTTCTCCAGGACACAATATCCTCTTTTGGACCCAAACAGCCCCCGTTTTTCTGTTATCGCTTTGGTTTTAGTGTGCGCTCACACACACAGACACACGCACGTACACACAATAGTGAGGATGACTGCCTGGGCAGATGGTGCTCACTGTGTGGACTACAAGCTGAGACAACGCTGAGAGACAGACTCCTCGTCCATCATGGGATGCTGCAGTGTGACCCAGAGGCACACGGGAGTGGACGAGGTGGGCCCCGATGAGATTGAGCTCTTGGAACTGTCTGGGGACAATTTGGGGTAAGACACAGACACAGCCTCATGGTTCAAGGATAAAAAACTGAATAAAAAACTTGGTTTGGAAATTGATATAATCATGACCGCTCTTAGAGCATGGAACAAAATAAAAGTAAGGTTAACAGCTTTATCTCAGCCAAAATGCAAATTCAGCAATTCTTCTCAGGCTTATGACCCTACATTTAGAGAGAGATGTTTTTAAAGTGTTTTATTTTTGTGTTATTTTCCAGTTCTGCAGGAGGAAGCAATGAGTGTGAAGTTAACAGTGCCCTGTCTTTTAGCAGCGTCTCTTCCAGTGGTGTCTTCCTGCTCTGTTTTTTTACACGTGTTGTGTCATGTTTTGGAGATGAAATTCTAAAAACAGAAGCCTCCTGTGTAACGTTTAACAAAGCTGAGATACCAGACAGTAGACATATGCAGGATAGTCTTGTTTTCACACAGTAACAGGAAATGTCTCCTGACAGAAAAACCTCCTCGTTTAGCACTTTTTTTAAAAAAAGGTTCAATTATAAACCACTTAAACCATCATGAAAACATGTGCAGAGCAACAGATTGCATCCATATGATTTCTACCCATCAGCACCCTGCACAACAACATGGCAGGCAAACTAATTGGCTCCTATTTAGTCAACATGAACTTGGGAACTCAGTGATGCTGCACTGATGTGATTATCAGATTACTATAAGACAATGGTTGCAGTATGGATGGGTTTAATACAGAGTCAGGTCGGGACAAATCTCCCCTGGTTCTTAGGCTGAGGGATTAGTATGGGCTAATCACAATAGTAGGTACCGGTCTTAATATGTGGCTGTTTAATGACTAGTACTCACACAGATGAAGATGCACATCATAATAAAGATACATCCAGTAGAAGGCAAACATTTGATCAAGTGTGTGTGGCGTGTGCTGGGAGGTACATGCAAATGTTTAGCCTAACCCTATTCTTATATTGAGTTACTTTTAGTGTACACAAAAAGAAAATCCACTTGTGTGTATATTGAACGTCATCCATAGCATTATGTCAATTAAACTGTAACTTGAGTCAGAAAATATAAAACAATTAAGCACAGGGCTCAAAGAATGAAGAATGAGTCAAACTACCATGAAAACACATAACTCAGTGACCGGATTATTCATGGATACATGACTCATTGACCAAAAGGCTTTCAGTCTGAGTCCTGTGGGTAAAGAGTTCCTCACTGAAACAAACAGAGACGGACGCTTGCCAAAAAGATAATTTACAAAAGCCTGTGTTAAATGGCCCTAGACACACCCAGAGTTATTGAGCCAGAAACATAAGTAGGTCAACAGTGTGAATCAACATCATACTCAATATTTTTTTTTAATCACTATGTATACACATATGGATTAATATTATTTTATCAGCTTTTTGTTTATGTAAAAGTGCTGCAGCACACTTTCAGAAGCCTGGGTGGAGTCAGTAGGTGGTATGAAATGGGGATAATTGGGACAAGGCTAATGTTTGCAGTAGACACAGGACAAAAAGTGGCGTCAAAAGGGTCAGCAGGTGGGTCTGTCTCTGCTGTGACTACTGTAAGCAGATTATGTCTAGCTGCTGCCCGGCCGCTGGGGAGGGTTGGGATGGGCAGGTCAGGGCAAGTTGTTCAAATTGTTACATTTCTTCAATTGCTCTGCAGCCATAATTGATTCTTTGAAGCTCGCTCAGGGCTCATAATAATAGTTTTCACATTTTAGAACCTCTAGTCAGCCCGAGTCATGTGTGTCTAGGTCTAACCAAACACATCTTTCACAGTGCATCAGAAAAGTCCAAAAACTAAACTCCCACACGACAGCCAGGCCACAAAGCTAACCACTGAGCCAGTGCTATCGACTGCTGCTGTGTTGACGGTGCTGTCTGATGAGATGCAACTGTGTTCTTTCAGGGTGTGGAGTCTAGGAGAAACCAGGCTTCAGCTGTCAGTGAGGAACAGCAGGGATGAGCAGCAGCTGCCGCCACCGCCGCCACCGCTGCCACCACGGTGCCCTTCAGTGCGACACCTGGAACAAGAGGTCACCATGATAGAGCTGTGTGTGTCTGTCTGTGTTGTCTCATGCAGGGCAGTGATGTAGACAAAATCGGAAATCGTCACACGGCAAGTAGGGCACGTCTCACCACACTCTCACTTCAGTGTACAACCAAAACCAGTGTTGGAGCACAGTGTGCTGAGAGGTGCCTCACGTCAATATCAGTTTCCACTTGGTGCAGTTATTTTTGTTGAGGCCAGACACACTCTGTACACACACCGTGGGAATTTCCATGACAAAAGCGAGAGATACCGCATTCCCTGTTTGCCGTGATTCAGACTTTACAGGAAATAATAAATGGAGGAATCACTGTCACACAAACCAAAATAAGACCCTTTACACTTATTTCCACTTAAATGAGAAACTGCGTAAATAAAGAAACATCAAAGTCGCCTGGTTGTGTGACATGTTGCTCTAACACCATGGGGCCGCGGTGCACGCTTAGAACGCAAGCGCCACCTAGAGGCCCACAAAAAATCAGTTTTCCTGTGGGCCGAAAGGGCAGTGGAACAAAGTTACTGTATAGCTACAGTATAGCATACACATGGAGCTGAAATCCAGGCCTGATGGAGAGTTTGGCAACTTCCTAACAGAGGAAATATGCCACTGTGCAACACTACACTACGCATTGCAAAAGTAAGGTATATATATATTGTGTCATAAGAGTCCCTGCAGTTTTGCAATGTACGTCAACATATATATATATATATATTCAGTATATACGTCAACATATTTTTTAAACAATTTTTAAACTTTCAAAATAATCGCAATCACATTTTTACTGCAGATAAAAGTAGCTCACATGCTGAAAATGTGTGGTTAAAACAAACTGTATTTGTTAAACTTGTCAAAAATGTTAAGAACCCCTGCTTTAAAACATACATCCAGCATGCTGGGTAATGCATAAATCATTATAATATTGCATATTAATACTGATGCAGGAAGTAGTTTGCGATGGTACATGCATATAAAAAAATCTGAAAACGCTTTGCTTTATTATCAACAAACAAGAACATAAAACCAGCAGCTATAATCGACAGATATTAATTGGTTGCATTTTGTGTCTGTCTGTAGGTGGTGCTGTGGGGCAGGAGCAGAGATAAACTGCACCATTGGATTTACTCTCAGCAGCCAATAAGAGGGTGGGAGGGCCAACCTGCCCACATGTATGGAGAGGTTATTCATTCCTCCCTGGTGCTTCTCTACAACAGCTACACACAGGTACCTTGGACAGCAAATCTTGTCATATAGAGTCAACTGCGAATTATGTCAAAGGCCAGTACATCGGTCTAATCTCAGTCCAGGTTTCACTGGAAGATCAGGCGTGTGATTGCTGAGTCAGCATTCAGAGTATTGTTTTTATTACATCCTATTCTTCCATCCCTTCTTCCATACTATTTTATAACGTTTTTGACTTATTATGGATGACATACTATACTATGACCTATTATTCAAAATCTTGGTTGACATACCATACTATGATGTATTTTCAGAATTTTGGATGACACACTATATTATGACCTTCTCGGCAATTTTTGGACAATATACTATACTATGACATTTTTGGACGACATACTATACTATGACATTTTTGTCAAATTCGTATAGCATAATATGCAGTTATTGTAAGTCGCTTTGGATAAAAAGTCTGCTAAATGAATGTAATGTAATGTCATAATGTACTATGACGTTTTCGTCACTGTTTGGATGACATACTATTCTATGATGTCTTTATGAAATTTTAGACATTATACTATGACGTTTTTGTCATTTTTTGATGACATACTATACTATAACTTTCTGACTATGACGTTTTTCTTTTTTTAAACGGTAATAGATCTTAGTTTATTGCTGTTAAAATATTCACTATGGCGATGAAACCTTTAATGAAACTGTTAAATACAAAACAGTGAGGTCTCAATGCTGCATATTGTTTGTCACTGCAGGAAACCACTGAACGCTTCCTGGTGTTGTTCTCATTTCACCTGCTGATCCTCTCCTTGGACCACTCACATCAAGACTTTATTTATGAGGTATTTTATGATTTCTCACACTCACAAAGCTTCTTCAGAACTACAGTTAGTGTTTCTTCCTGTCTGTGACCTCAGAATCACCAAATAATCTATTATCATTCATTGTGAATTCGAATCCTATTTTGCAGGGTATCCTTCCACTCTCTGGACTCACCTTCAGGGCCATTTCCCTGGACCCTGACGTGTCACAGTCACATCATGTGTTTGAGATTAGTGGTAAATCAGTGGAAATGACCAAATTTAGCAAAGACATGGCAAGAAAAAAAGAAAAATGCTGAGCTAAATTAATCCTGCTCCCCTTTTGACCCAGGACCAATGGTGGATTCCAAGGTGTTCATATGTGACAATGCTGCAATGTTACAGACCTGGATGAAGAAGACAGAGGACAGGAGACACAAGTCAATGACACAACCACAAGGTCCCTCTAACTGTGCTCTCTCCTATCTGGTAATCATTTCTTGTATTTGGTCATAGCTGCACCTTAGAGAGCAGTCTGCAACATTTACAATGAATACAATGTTGATATATTCTCCCTTAGTTACCATGTGACATGCACTGGCAAAGAGAAGAGTTACTTAAATACCTACTTCAAGCTCCGATATGGCAGTGGGAGGGCTCACCCATACAACACATGGGTCAGCCAGGATACATATCTATCATCCATATAAGCAACTCACAGAGACAGGTAATCAATATTCTCTCCCTCTGAAGTAAAATAAATGTTGTAGAAAACTTAATAGTGATTTCATATGTATAGACATTGTCAGTCATGCTATCAAATGAAGCTGTTCATGTGCATTACTTTACTAAGTATGTCTTTGTTAAGAATATGATTTGATCTTTCCCACGATACACCTTCTAACATACCATATACAGCTAATTTCATCTCTTCTGGTCCTCCATACTTACCACATTATACCAGAAGCAGTGCCACCACATTCAAAAACACTTATTATATACAAGTCCAGATGGGTTTTACACTAACAAACTGCATATCAACTAATTTAAACCACTTTAGTGGGACATAAAAGGAACATTAAGCAACAAAAAATATTTAAAAAATATATAATATACTTAGTATTTTAAACAGTTTCATGAGAATCTATAAGTAGATAATATCGTTTTAAGTGTCACTGTGCACATTAGGTTCAGTGATTAGTGGAGTTGGACAGTAACAGTGGTTTTATTCTCTTAGGGTCTCCAAGAGAGACTGATGGTTCTCTTCCCTCAAGACATCCTGCTGCTGTCAGTTGACAACAAGCGGCTGAGTATAAGATACGAGGTAGTTTAAAATTTACTATCCATATTAATGCCTTCTTCACCACTATGACATAACTACATGCCTCAGCAGTCCAATTTATAAGATTAAATTGTCTTGACATAACAATTATTTAAATACTTTTATTCAGTTGAACCTTCCAACACAACCTATACAATCTGATTTTATTTCTTTGTCATGTCCAACAGGGTAGGTTGCCCCGACACAGCATCAGAGCAGTAGAGCGGTCAGCTATGCCTGGACGGCTGGAGTTTGAGCTGATAGGTATGTTGCCCATACTGTATGTGCATGTATACTTCATATTTTAAATCAAAGCAGTACTGGAATATTTAACAAAAAACTAATGTCATATAATTACTTTTGTTTTAGGTGAGCTGGTGGAGCCCCTGCTGGTCTCCTGTATGTCGCCGGAGGATTATCAGAACTGGATTTTTCAATTACAGCAGGTCAGAATGTAGAATATATCAGACTGCTGGTACAGCCCATTGAACCAAATAAACACGAGACACGATTGATTTAACGTTGCTTAAAGTCTCAAACTCATAATTTTGTGCAATTTTTTGATTAAGGAACTTACACTTTCTAGAGTGTGTAATGAGAATGTGTGTCTGATCCCTTCTGTGTTGTGACCTGCAGCCAGACAGAAGCAGTCATATCAGTGTCAGTGCAGCTGCGCCTCCATTGATGCCAAAGCTGTGCAGGAGCAGGAAAGAGTCCCAGGAGCCAATGATAACTGCTGACCAGTGTCACATCAATGGATACAGCTGACTCATCAGAATGTGGAAACGCTTAAAAATTCATTGTAATTACAAATCTAAAACTGTGTAACTATTTTGTATCACTTACTTTTATTTGTAATTGTGCAAAACAAAAAAGAGATACAGCTGCGAAGCTGTTGGAAAATGTTTTCACCCTAATTCTTATACGTGTGGGTGATTTTGTCACAGGCGACATCAAAGAACTTTTATTTTGTGACAAACAAATGAGTCCATGACCTAGTTGTGACAACCAATTACGGCAGAAGAAATGTTAAAAAATTGTTGTCTCAACACAAAGTCAGGCGGAAGCACGTGTTTTCTTTTCAGTGGTTATAGCATTTGATATTCATTGTGGTTTTAGTACTTCATAGCTGTGGGCTGTCATAACGTGACAGATCAACTAGTTCTGCTAGTTCATTAACATCTGATTTAGCAGTTACACTGTGCTACTGATGATTAATGATTAATTGCAGTGTAATGCAATGAAGACAAGCATTCATTTAGCTAATGCTATACTGGGGACTTTGACAATACCACAGCAACTGGAGCAAACAGAGAGACTTCCAGACTGTTGATCCGTAACGTGTTACGTGCATTGTGTTCTGTGTCCTGATTGGCTAAGGGACTGTAGGCCAATGTCAATCAATCTTCTCCGTGCCTCGTCTCTGTCCAGTACAGAATGCGTTCGGCTTGGCAAATTTACATGTTTGCATATTGTCTCCACGACAAAACCCACAATGTCGACGAAATGTTCTGCACCGACAAAGACACCTGCACCACGGCCTTCAGTAGAAAAAGATGCTACAGCAGAGCGGAGTCAGCACGAAGAGGCACAGTCAGAGGAACTGAGAAATACCCGTCAGTCACAATGTGTCCAACGGCGTAGGTTGATTATTAAAATGATTATTTTACAGTATTTCTATCATTGTTATTTGTTAGAAAACGCTTCTATTTTTATTTCTTAAACAAATGCTTGGGCCTGAAAACAGGTCTTGATCTTTGGTTTCGTTCTATAGTACTGTATAATAATTGTAAAAAATAAAGCTGACTACTTCGCGGATTTCGCCTATCACAGGTTCTTTTTGGAACGTAACCCCCGCGATAAACGAGGGTTCACTGTACTAACAAATAAGGTAGTGTGGTTTTTATGCCCTACATTTTATGTTTCAATGATCGAAACGTTCGACGGCTTAATATACTATGTTGTATTATGACGTTTCGGAAGTTTTTCGAAAATTTCATTTTTTGATAAAATTTTCAACGCCATACACTGTTATGTCGTGATTTCGTGCTATTTTATGGCCCGTGATGTAAATTTTTTATTTTTTGTCATATTTGGGCGTTTTCAACATATTAACCCCTTATGTTTTTTTGTGATTTTTGACTTGTGAGAAAATTAGGTTTTCCAGCATCCAATCAACAAAATATCCCTCTGGGGGGTGATTTCACGCTATTTTCTGCCATTCCAGTGCGTACTTGCTTTGCGTACATGTTTTGCTGTTTTTGGGCATTTTCAATCAGAAAATGAGGTTTCCTGACATCTAATCAACAAAATATCATTCTGGGGGGTGATTTCACGTAATTTTCTTTCATTCTGGTGCATTATTTTCAGTTTTAATATTTTGACGTTTTAGGGCATTTTCGACATACTTACTTACGTTATCTTGCATTTTTTGACCTATCAGAAAATGATGTTTTCTGGTGATTAAACAACAAAATAGAAAAAGAAGAAGAAGAAAGAAGAAATACCTTTAATAGTCCCTCACAGGAAAATTAATTTTCTGCATTCCACAGTACGATACAAACAGTTCGTACAAACAGCATGCATATGTTGAGTAGTAGGCTACACCATGAGGAATGCACGGGGAGAAAGTTTGGTGGGTTAAGGGCTTTGCTCAAGGGCCAAAAGTGGTAGAGGGCAGCGGACAGATGGCGGTGGCGCCTCTCCGGATCTTCTGCCAATCCGTGGTGTAAACAGGCAACCTTACGTTTCTAAGCTTGTTGGTAGGCCTGGTGGAGAATCACTCAGATCTTTGGCCAAGGTGGGATTCAAACCGGCGACCTCTGGTTCCATAGCATCTTGGTCCCAAACCCGATAATCTGGCCTCTTCAGGGGGTGATTACACCCTATTTTATGGCATTCTAGCATGTTATTGCCATTTTTTATTTTTGGCCGTTTTTGGACATTTTCGACATACTAACCCCTTACGTTTTTTTTCGATTTTTGACCTATGAGAAAATGATCTTTTCTGGTGTCTAATTAACAAAATATCATTCTGGGGGGTGATCTCACGCTATTTTCTGCCATTCTAGCGTGTCATTTCCACTTTTAATTTTTTTCCATTTTTGGTCATTTTCGACACATTAACCCTTATGTTTTTTTGCGATATTTGACCTATGAGAAAATTAAGTATCCTGACCTATAATTAACAAAATATCATTCTGGGTGGTGATTGCATGCTATTTCCTGCCATTCAAGTGCGTTATTTCCACTTTTAATTTTTCGCCGATTTTGGTCATTTTCGACATACTAACCCCTTACGTTTTTTTCCCCATTTTTGACCTATGAGAAAATGAGGTTTCCTGACTTTTAATCAAGAAAATGTCATTGTGGGGGTCGATTTCACGCTATTTCCTGACATTCTAGCGTGTTATTTCCACTTTTAATTTTTCGACGATTTTGGTCAGTTTCGACATACTAACCCCTTACGTTTTTTTCCTATTTTTGACTTATGAGAAAATGAAGTTTCCTGACCACTAATTAAAAAAATATCATTTTGGGGAATGACTGCATGCTATTTCCTGCCATTCTAGTGCGTTATTTCAACTTTTAATATTACGCCAATTTTGGTCATTTTCGACAAACTAACCCCTTACATTTTTTTTTATGATTTTTGACCTACGACAAAATTAGGTTTCCTGAACTCTAATCAACAAAATATCATACTGGGAGTTGATTTCACGCTATTTCCTACCACTCTAGCGCGTTAGTTCCACTTTTAATTTTTCATCGTTTTTGGGCATTTTCGACATATTAACCCCTTAAGTTTTTTTCAGATTTTTGACCTATGCGAAAATGAGGTTTCCTGGCTTCTGATCAACAAAATATCATTCTGGGGGTGATTTCATGCTATTTTCTCCCATCCTAGCGCATTATTTCCCCTTTTAATTTTTCGCCAATTTTGGTCATTTTCGACATACTAACCCCCTTACGTTTTTTTTTCCGATTGTTGACCTATGACAAAATGAGGTTCCCTGACCTCTGATCAACAAAATATCATACTGGGGGGTTATTGCAAGCAAATTCATGCCATTCTAACACGTTATTTCCACTTTTAATTTTTTGCCGCTTTTGGTCATTTTCGACATACTAACCCCTTACGTTTTTTTTCATAATTTTTGACCTATGAGAAAATGAGGTTTCCTGACCTCTAATCAACATAATATCATATTGGGGGGATTGCACGCTATTTCCTGCCATTCTAACGCGTTATTTCCACTTCTAATTTTTTGCAGATCTTGGTCATTTTCGACATACTAACCCCTTACATTTTTTTTGTGATGTTTGACCTACGAGAAAATGAGGTTTCCTGACCTCTAATCAATAAAATATCATTCTGGGGGGTGATTTCACTCATTTTTCTCCCATTCTAGCGCGTTATTTCCACTTTTAATTTATCGCTGATTTTGGTCAGTTTCGACATACTAACCCCTTACTTTTTTGTTTCCATTTTTGACCTCTAATTAACAAAATATCATTCTGGGGGATGACTGCACGCTATTTCCTGCCATTCTAGTGCGTTATTTCCACTTTTAATATTTCACCAATTTTGGTCATTTTCGACATACTAACCACTTATGTTTTTTTGTTTTTCTTTTGACCAATGAGAAAATGAAGTTTCCTGACCTCTAATCAACAAAATATCATTCTGGGGGGTGATTGCACGCTATTTCCTGCCATTCTGGTGCGTTATTTCCACTTTTAATTTTTCGCAGATTTTGGTCATTTTCGACAAACTAACCCCTTACGTTTTTTTTCGATTTTTGACCTATGATAAAATGAAGTTTCCTGACCTCTAATCAACAAAATATCATTCTTGGGTGTGATTGCACGCTATTTCCTGACATTCTGGTGCGTTATTTCCACTTTTAATTTTTCGCCGATTCTGGTGATTTTCGACATACTAACCCCTTACGTTTTTTGAAATTTTTGACCTATGAGAAAATGAAGTTTCCTGACCTCTAATCAACAAAATATCATTCTGGAGGGTGATTGCATGCTATTTCCTACCATTCTAACACGTTATTTCCACTTTTAATTTTTTTCCGCTTTTGGTCATTTTCAACATACTAACCCCTGACATTTTTAAAAAAAATATTTTTGACCTACGAGAAAATGAGGTTTCCTGACCTCTAATCAACAAAATATCATACTGGGGGATGATTTCACGCTATTTTCTCCCATTCTAGCGCATTATTTCCACTTTTAATTTTTCGTAGATTTTGGTCATTTTTGACATATTAACCCCTTACATTTTTTTTTTCAATTTTTGACCTATGCGAAAATGAGGTTCCCTGACCTCTAATCAACAAAATATCATTCTGGGGGGTGATTGCACGCAAATTCCTGCCATTCTAACGCGGTATTTCCACTTCTAATTTTTTGCAGATTTTGGTCATTTTCGACATAGTAACCCCTTACGTTTTTTTTCGATTGTTGACCTATGAGAAAATGAGATTTCCGGACCTCTAATCAACAAAATATTATTCTGGGGGGTGATTGCACGCTATTTCCTGCCATTCTAGCGCGTTTTTT